>JAKWJA010002500.1:16191561-16676985 GCA_027704765.1 Solanum habrochaites
ACCACCAAAGGCCTCCGACGGTGAGAACCCTATCCATAGAATTTGTGTCCTCCTTCCGTGGAGATGGAACATTAGGAGAAGAATTGCGATGGTTGCTGGTTGGTCTTCCTAAGCACAACGCTGGTAAGTTGAACCTATCATGGGTTGGCATATGTTGTTTATAGGGTTATAACTTACGTCTGGAGTTGTTTGGGCTCATGTTCATTTCCTTTCAAGTTGACTACAATGCAGAGAGAAGGTTAGCCGTAAGACTTTACACGCGATGCCATCAACTTCAAGAGATACGTTTGTGGTCTCGTCTTGATGCAATGGAGTATCCAACTTCCGAACTGCTGTCCATCTATCAGTCGATAGCGGTACCGGAGGGTTCGAAGCATTTTACTTCTACGCTTTTGCCGCGAACAGGCATTGCAGTGCCGGAATATATGGTACTGTAATGTTTGGACCCGTTAGATACTTATCTTTTCTCATTTCACCCTCGCCGGTGGACCTGACGGTCTCAGTTCTGCGAACGATTCAAGTGTTTGAGAGGTATGTCTTTGTCGTGGGGCATAAAGCGTGATAGAATTTGGGTGCATTGGGGATAGCTTCTTTATACCCTAACGGAGTTTTCCATATCGATAATATCTCTCACAATCTAAGTATTGACATGCCCCATTTGAAGCATATTTATTGTTAGGAGCGTACAGGTCTCCCATTGGTGGGTTTGATATGCATCGAGGTTAGACATTGGGGGTCTAGCCCTTTGATGGACTCGTTAGAACAGGTGAATCATCCATTCAAGAAAAGCTTTTACGGCGCCAAGTAGGCAACAGTAGTATGCATATCGAAGGGTTAGGGATTTTGGAGTTCATGGAAGGTGAACAGGTTTTGCTGAAGGTTTTCATCACATAAAGGGGTGTGATGCGATTGGTAAAAGAGGTAAGCTGTAGTCACAGCGAGGTAGATTGTGTCCATTTGAAAGTTCTGAGAGCGAGTAGGTGGACAGAGGGGCCCATCTTTCGTCCCCTCCTGCCTCGTACCTGGCGCCCTCTAGCGCTCTGCATTCTGTCTCCAAAGAAACAAAAAAAAAACATTTTCCTCCCCAGCACTCTCCCGGAGTACATCCGGTGTTCCATTGGCGATGTTGAAAATACCATGGGATGGAAACTAAATTATCTGTGGGAATTCAGTTTTGCTTGATGGAACTTTTGTCTTCTGGGAGGAGCCTGTTGCTATTTTCATATATAGAAGTTCGCAAGTTGAGGTCAGGGAGAATGTGCAATCCATCAAGGTGCCATGAAGATCACCGGTTTGAAAAGGGCCACGTTGGGAGAAAGGAGGCTATATGCAAAGAAGATACCCACACCTGTTTTACAGATTCAGGTACTTCTTTGCACTATTGTTTTACTTCTCATGAAGCGTATCGAAGTACGAACGGAGGGTAAATTGGATATCTATTGTACGACCTGTTTAGTCGTTTTAGCAAGCAGGGGTTTTTATTTCTGGAAAACTTGGCTGATGGCGACGGACCCGTCCATGGTCACGACGGACCGTCGAGGGGGTCCCTCGTTCCCAAACACTTAAGAAATTGGAAAATTTGTGGTACTGAGAGCGAAACTCTCTGACGTCACGGACGGAATGAGGCCAGAACGGGACCGTCACACACTCTTTGGGTGGAAATTGAGATCCTCCTGAAACCGGCGACGTACCTGCAGGACGTACCGGCGTCGCAAGCCGATGGCGCCGTCAGCAGGACAAAGCTGGCGCAATCCAGGCTCTAGGTCGGATTTCGTTAATTTATTTTAAGAGAGGGCGTTTTTGGGACTATTTATAATCGTTTAATTATAAAGTGGTCGGGTTAAGTGTAATCAAGTCCAATTACTAGGGGTAAAGAGGTACCTTCAGTGTAAATTAGTGGAGTTATAGTGGCCATCTTTTTCATACTATTATATTAGATAATTATTAGAGAGTAAAGAAAGGGTTTGAATAGAAAAAATATAAAGAACAAAGAGAGACATAGAAAGAGAGAGAAAACGACGAAGAGCAACAAAGAATTTGAGAATTTGCTTCTTGATCACGAACTTTCGGTAGGAGGGTAGGTTATGGGTTATTTTGTGACTCGTAGTACTCCTTAATGCGAAGGATATGTGTGGGCTGTGTAGTAATTTAATCAAGTCTCTTAAATGCTTATTGTGTTAATGCATGATGTGATTTTATATATACTGATTGTGATTAAACAGCATGATAAAGCTATTGACCCCAAATCTTGGTAAAAAACCTAATTCTTCTTGTTTAAAATGATGATGCCCTTGGTATAAAAGAGGGGCTTGATGAACTAAAGTAGGAGATGAATGATGCCTTGGTAGAAAAGGAAGGCTTGATTACTACTAGATGAGATTAGTGGGGCTGTGTCACGAACCGACACGTAGATTAGTGGGACGGATGTCACGAACCTACACGTTAAGATATAGGGGTATCGTGTGTCATGACCGATACGTAAGATTTGGAGATCGGGGTGTCACGAAGCCGACACGTAGATTTAAGGGGCATCAGGTGTCACGAAACCGATACGTCGATTAGGAAGTTCGGGTTTCACTACCGACACGTAGATTAGGGATCGGTTGTCACGAACCGACACGTAGATTTAGGGGACGGTGTGTCACGAACCGACAACGTAGATTTAGGGAATCGGAGTGGTCACGTTCCGACACATAGTAGTAGGGGATCGGAGTCCGTACCACACAAGAGGAATAAAGACTAACGAGGGAATCGGGTGTCATGTACCGACACAAGAGAAATATAGATAAGCATTTGAAAGATGCTAATTACTCCATCTAAAGACCATGTTTTTCCCAAAAGAGTATGGTGTGGAGGCTGAGTCCTCATAGATAGGATCCTGTGATATTATAAATGATGTTTTTACTTGTTGCTATCACCTGTTAAGAATTTAGTTGATTTTATGATGTTTCTGAGATATATTGCTTTCTTTTTGTAGTTGGCCGAGATACCTACTCAGTACCTTGTGTTTTGTACGGACCCCCCTACTTTTATGTTTTCTCCTTTCTTCTTGTTTATGTTTGGAGTGCAGCAAACGTTCCGCATCTTCGACTCAACCGTACTCTATCCAGTTTTTCATTACTCCTCTCCGGATATCCGGGTGAGCTAATTCTTCTAGCTATTGGACTGGATCTTCTTCCTCATGTCTTGATGGCCTTGAAATTTCCGAATGGACTAGATTTTTTGTTATTTTACTTTTGAATCTCTTCGTTTAGTAGTAAAATTTGATCATAGAATGTTCTGGGTGATGACTTCCATGATTTTGGGAATAATAAAATAGATGTTGAATTTTAGAGAAAGTTATTAAATTGGGGTTTTTTAATAATGAGTTTTAAGGTCAATTCCCATTACTTCTGTTGATATTACATTGAAATGTTTAAGGTTTTTAATTGGGTTGGTCCTCTACATACGAGATAAGTGTGGTGCCAGTCGCGATCCGATTTGGGTCCGTAACACTTCTTTCATTGTCAATTTCTTTGTAGCTGTAATCATTATTATCTAATTACTTAATTATTATTTCAAATGTATTTTATTCTATTTTTTAATTTTATCAATTTTGTTTTTCTTTTCGCTATATTTTATGTTTTGTTGTTAATATATAGAAATTTTACATCTTGCTGTGAATATTTACTTCCTCGTGCTAGTTTTTATTCCTTTATTTTCCAATCAAAACTACTAATTTATCTATTTGTATCTGTTAATATACTGTAAATTAGCACTTATTTTACTATTAATTGTTGGTATATTAGATTTCCTTTAAAACTGACTACTTACCATCTTTTTTTCTATAAGGTGTATTAGTCTATCATCCTGCTAAATATTCATTTCACATGGGTGTATCTATTCCTTTCCCTAAAACTGCTTTTTTATTAATATTTTTTGTTGCTCCTAAATGTACATATTTAAATAGCTGCTTCTTTATTCTTTATCTTTGTATTCTTTATTTATTACTCGTTTGCTTATTATGGGTATGTAGCCTTTTCCACTTGGTATATTTACCATCATACCATGTTCTTTTTGATTAAACTACATAATATTCTTCTTTTTTGTCTTTTAAACCCAACTTTTTAATGTAAGGTATTTTCCAGTATCTTTTTCAACACACTAATTCTACTTCTTTTCCTTTTATTTGTTCAATATTGTATTTATCACATATGATTTTTTGTTGTTATGTTTCTGTTTCCTTCATTTTCATGATTTTCGTCTTCAGTTATTATTTTTATTTCGTTTTCCAGACATTATATTTCTTTCTTCTATATTTCATCATTTCTGAGTTTGATATTTTCTTCTTTCATTTTCTATATCTGATACTTCCGTATATACTATATCATTTTCACTTAACTCATATTCTAATGTATTCTATTTGTTATATATTTTATTCAAATCACTCTATGTTAGTTCTTTCTGCAATTGGTTTTTTCCTTTTTGTATTTTTGGTAATTTACAATCTTATACTATATGTCCCTATTTTCCACAATTGTAACATGTACTTTGGGATATTTTTTTTCTTTTTGGTCTCTATGGCTTTTGTTTTGTAATTTTGTATATAATATCTTCTCTTGGTTTGTTTATTATATTTATATTTGTTCATTTTTTGTATCTTTTTATATCTTTGGGTTTTTGTTGTGCATCCAAATGTGGTGCCCATTTTATATTTTTTTCAACATGATAGGTTTTTTATTTAATACTTTTTTTCATCTTTTCAAATTTTTTCTTTATTTTGGGTTCGCATAATGTGTAAACCATTGGGATAAAATTTTTTATTCTAGATCCTAAAGTATCTGTACGCCTTCATTTTCCCAATCTTTAATTACTTTTGCTACTAAATTGCACAAAACAAAATCGGATCGCGACTGACACCCACCTTACCGTATTACCCTCCTATGCTGAGCGAACCCCAATCTAAACCTACAATTTCAATGTAATCTCAATAGAAAGTAATGCGAAGACTTAAACTCCATTAATAAAAACAATTCAATAACTTCTAAAAATTCAACATCTATTTTCACCCAATCTGGCAGTAATCACACAAGAACATCTATGATCAAATTAACTAAACTAAGAGTATTCTAGAAGCTAAATAACAAAGCTAGTCTAGGGGGCGGACTTCAAGGCATCAGAGACATGAGGAGGAGATTCCGTCCAGCTAGAAGCATTAGCTACCCTGAAGATCCGGTGTGACGAAGACTTGGCTGAATTGTGGTTGAATTTGAAGATGAGGCACTTTTTGCTGCACCCCCCACAAATACACAAGAAGAAAAACATAAAAGTAGGGGTAGTACAACCACAAGTACTGAGTAGGTATCATCGGCCAACTCAAATAGAAAGCAATTAATCTCAGATAACTCAGAAATCACTAATATTCTACAGGTGATAAGCAACAAGTATACACATCATTTATATATACCGATCATATCTCTTAGGACTAAGACTCTACACCATACTCTTTTGGGAAACTGTTCTTAGATTGATAATATTAGCATTTCAAGATTCATTATCTAATATTTCCTCTGTGGTCGGTACGTGACCTCCCCGATCCCTCTTTAGTCTTATTCTCTCTTTTGGTCCGGAACGTGACACTCGATCCCTAAAATTCTACGTGTTCGGTTCGTGACACCCGATCCCCAAATCTACGTTTCGGTTCGTGACAAAAGAAATAAACCCGATCCCCTAAATCTAAACATGTCTTTTCTGTGTACACCCGGACCCCTAAATTCTACGTTTCGGTTCGTGACAACCGTACCCAACTAATTCTAAACGTGTCGGTTCGTGAACCCGCCCACTAATCTCATCTAGTAATTCATCAAGCCTTCTTTGATACCAAGGCATCATCATCCATTACTTTGTTTTCATCAGCTTCTTTTATCTGCAAGCAGTCACATTTTAATTTAAAACAAGAGATTAGGTTTTTTAAATCAGACTTTGGGATTTCAACACTAGCTTCATCATGCTTTTTTCATTTCATCACAATCATATATATAAAATCAATCATGCATGACCCAATTAATCATATGAGACTTTAATAATGACTACCCAACACTCATTCGCTATTAAGAGTTTAAACTGCGAGTAGCATAAAAAAAAACCATAACCACCCTCCACCGAAGATTCGTGATCCAACGCAAGAATTTTCCCTCCCAAGCCTTGTTGTTTTCCTCTTCGTCTTCGTTCCCGATTCTCCTCTTTCTCTTCTTTTTTCTTTTTCTTATTCAAACCTCTTCCTTTTACCCTACTTATAGTAGAAATTAAGAATGAAGATGGTCAATAATACCCCTAATTAACTTAAGGTTACCTATTTTAAACCCCAAGTAATTAGACTTTAACCTTAACCTCTAAACTTTATAATTAAAGTATGAATAGTCCAAAACGTCCCTTAAAAGTGTAAAGAAATCCGACCCGAACTGGTATTAACTCAAACCTGTGGACGGGCCGTCGTGCTTGCGACGGTCCGTCCTGCAGGTCGTCGCAAGGTTGCAGAGACTCACTTTCACCAAAGAGTTCCCTGTGACGGTCCGTTCACGCCTGTTACGGTCCGTCACGACGCGCCTGTGACGGTCCGTCCTGCCATTCGTCACGAAGTTCAAGAGTCGATTTCAGTACCCCCCAAAATTTTCTAAATTTCCCAAGTGTTTTGGAACGAGACCCCCCCTCGAGTCCCGTCGTGCCCAAGACGGTCCGTCCGTGGGGTACGTCGTCTCTGCCAGTTTTCCCAGAATTAAAATCTGCTGCTAAAAACGCTAAACAATGTCTGACATAAATGGTTCTGGTAATATTTGTAAAATATTGTGTTCTTACTTTTGTTTCTTTTCTTTACTTTCTTTGCTTCATTAAGATTATGATTTGCTTTGTAATAATATTCTTTAATTTAATAACTGCACAAGTAATATTGTTCTATCTCGCAACTTACATATAGTTAATTTTGTCAATTAAAATTGTCCCTATTTATATTCTTTCTTCGTTTCTTGGTTTGTTCTCTTATATTTGTGGTCATACCTTCCAAATTCACTTCTTTTACTTCTTATCGGCTTGATTCATATTTAATCTAATATTTCTATATTTGTTGCGGATTGGGGAAATCCATCCATTTTTTTCATTTCTAAGTACTTCTAAACTTTCTGGGTGTAGGTTTTTCAATCCATATTAACTATTCCACATGTTCTTTCTATTATCTTTGGTGTTTCTGTTGTTTTTTATATTTTAATTATCTATCAATTGTTTTGAGATATTTTCCCTGTCTTATAATATTGCTTTAACTTACATCTGTTACACAGCTCTAGATCGAAGAAATTAATATTGTTTCACTCGTTGGTCTTGGCAAATCCACTTTTTATTATCTACTAGTCCAGGTATTGCCATTAGCCTCTATCTGATTGTTGATACTTTCTGTGTAATAGGTTGGTGGTGTGCCTGTCTTGGATTAGCTCTAGGACTATATTTCTAGGACTATTTCTGGGACTATATCGTTGTAAAACTCCTGATGTATTGGGGCTATTTGTCTCTCCCGTGTTTATTTTCTAATTTTTTAAGTTTATTTGTTTGTTCTACTTACCTATCATTTTTGTATATGTTTTTCCTTATGCGCTTATTTCTGATTTTTTTAATGGTCATTTTCATTTTCATCTATTCAGTTATTTCATTTACTTCCCAAGATCTTCATTTAGTTTTTGTTCCATTTCGGTTATTTATTTTTTAATTCATTTCTTTTTCTTCAGTTCTTTTTCTATTTGTTTTTTTGCTTTTTTTGTTTATTTTCATATAGCAATTTTAGTCTTCCAATTCTCTTTCTAGTTCATATATTCTTTGTTTTTTTATTTCTTTTCTATTTGTTGTACTTATGTCTTGCGTCTATTTTTATTTTTTCTATTTCTTTTAATTTGTCTATTTCTTTCAAGAGGTTCTTCTCTTGTGGGTTTTTTGTTATTCTTACCATAGCTGTAAAAACTATCTTCTAGTTTTGTTTTTCTTTTTTCCAACATTAAATTAATTATATTCCTCTTCTTATATCTTCTTCCTAAATTTTAAAAATCTTATTTTTATTATCATTCCATCTTGATTTTTCATATATTTTTTTCATCTACTACCTCTATCCTACTAATCTACTCTTACTGTCAAATTCTTCTTTTTCATTATGATTTATGTATTAATATTATGTGTAATTCAATATTCACGACAATCTATTCTAAATCCTAACATAAATATAACTTTTCTTTGTGCTATAATTGATTTATTACTACTTCTGCTATATATTTCTTCTAAACCTTCTTTTTTCTATGTTTGTAATTCTTGTTCTTTTTTCAGTTATCTTTTCCATTATTTTTTCTATTAATTGTTGTTTATATTTTTTCTTTGTTCATACTGTTTTTTTCAAATAAAAACAATTTGTTATTCTGTTTTTCGAATATATTTATCAAATGATCTTTTTTATTTTAATCATTACTTTGTTTTTAGTTATTGTAATAATTTAATATTCCATATATCAGAATTTTAATTTTTTCCATATTTTTCTTTCTGACCTTTTTTAGCTATGTTGTTTCTTTTTGATTTTATTTCTTTACTTTGTTCATTATATATTCTTTTGTATAAACTTTTAAAAAGCCTTCGCTTAATTTGTCTGGATTTCTAATCGTTTTTTAACGTAATTTCTACCATAATCGTCTTATCATGTTCAGTCAATATTTAATCTCCATAATCTAATCATCATATAAATCACACATGTCATAATAAAGTTCATCTTGTATACTTTTAAGGTTAATTCCGTCCAACCTTGAGTGTTTATTTTCTATTTCTCGTATGTTACTAATTTAATCAATAAATTTCTTTTCTCTTTTTATATAGTATTAAGATTTTTTAATATATAAAAGTATAATATCGTTCTATTCGTCACACATCACATTAAGATAGGTCGTCATCTTATTCATTTTTGCTAAAAGTTTTTATTCCCTTCCATTCCAACCTCTAAGTAAATTATACTTACTTATTATTTAATAATAATGATTTAATAATCATCCTCGTCTGTCACTACTACACTACAGCTTTCTTCTTTAATTGATTATTACCCTAACAGTGCCTCAACCTTTGTTTACTTTTAACACTCACACTTTTCACTTACTCCCCTAAACCGGCCTTCTTTGCCTAGTCTGTTTTTTCAACCTTAGTATGGTGCCTAGTCTGGGCATACTTTTAAAGAGTAATTTCTGTAGCAAACCTGCTACAGATGCTTATTATAACATTATTAAAACATGATAAATAACTAGAATTACATACAAGAGATGTTCCAATGATACAATTGATTTAGCTACTCATCAACTTAAAGAGTAATAATACCTGATTTTGAAGGCAGCAATGTATTCGAAAGGTACAAATCAGGAGAACGCCAAATGGAAGGAAAAGATTCTCCAAAAGAAGGAGAAAGGCACCACTGGAGATTCCCAAGAAAAAGAAAAAAGACTTGACATGTCTCAAATTTAATGTTATAGATGCCATTGATTTGGACGCTATCGATCTGAATGTCGCACTAATTTAAATAGGAAGAGTGGTGGCAGATCTAACTTTGCAGAAACAAAGGGTGAAGAAGAGGAGATTTCACTTTTGATGGAATACACTTCCAAAGACAAAACTTCAAATTACGTATGGTATCTTGATACAGGTTATAGTAATTACATGTTGGGACAGAAAGAAGCTTTCTCAGAGTGGGATTAAACATTCCCAAAACTGTGAGATTTGGAGATAATTCACTGGTCTCTGCCGTGAAAAAGGAAAGGTACAAGTCATCTCCATTCATATCATCAGTGATGTGTTTTATGACCCTGTGTTAAAGATGAATCTGCTAAGTGTTGGTCAACTTCAAGAAAAGGGATATGAACTTAACATACAAGATGGAGTTTGTAATATATGTGATTCTTATTTGGGGTTAATAGCACAGATTAATATGTCATCAATTCGGTTGTTTCCTTTATATATTCACAACTCCACAAAATCTTATCTCTTTGAAAAAGTTAAAGAGAATTCCTGGAAGTGGAATTATTTTCTATGGGTATTTACACTTTAAAAGCTCGAAGTTCTAAAACAAAAACAGTTCGTGTTGGGTTTTCCATAGCTTGAGTCACCCAATGAAGTATGTGAACAGTGTTATGTTAACAAGAAACACCGGGAACAATTTCCGAAACGCAATTCTTTGAGGGCAAATAAGTTGTTGGAGTTAGTGCACTCAAATATCGATGGTACGATAAGCCATACATCTAATGGAGGTAAATGCTATTTCATTATATTCGTTGATGATTATAGGAGAAATAATTGGGTATTTTTCATAAGAGAAAAATCTGAAGCATTTGAAACTTTTAATATCTTTAGAGTGCTTGTTGAAAATGAAGTAGGTTGTTAATTTGGGTGTTTGCGGACTGATAGAGGTGGTAAATATAACTCACTTGAATTTGTAGAATTTTGTTAGAAAAATTGATTAGAAAGGCACCTTATCGCATCCTACACACCTCAACATAATGGTCTATGTGAAAGGAAAAATCTCACAATTCTTGATATCGTGCGTAGTCTTTTGAAGAGAAGTCACTTACTAAGATATTTTTGGGTATAATAAATTCGTTGGGGCGTGCATATTATGAATAGATGTTCTACCAGCTCTATTCAAAGTATGACACCTCTTGAAGCTTGGAGTAGGCATAAAACCAAATGTTGAGTACTTTCGGATTTTTGGGTGTATAAAATATTTACATATATCAGATGCGACAAGGAATAATATGGACGATAAAGGTCAGAAATGCATTTCCCTTGGTATCAGTGACAAATCAAAGGCTTATCGCTTGTTCAATCATATTACCAAGAAAATCGTTGTTAGACGAGATGTTTTTTATAATGAAGAAGCAATCATGAATTGGAATTATAACAATTCGTTTCAACATATTCCAATTTATGCTGAAGAAGAAGAGAAACTAGAACAACCTTTGGAGATCAGTTCACAAGCAAGTCAAACTGTACAGGATGCTGAAAGTGTTGAACATGAATTTGGTGATTCTCAATTGAACAATGAACGTCTGCAACGTAATAGAGGGGCACGAAGGTAAGTCATCTTTTTTTATTTTGTGATTGTGATCCTATATCTTTTTCCGATGCCGTTAAAAACTTGAAGTAGCAACAAGCCATGGATGAGGCGCTAAGATCAATTTACAAAAATGTTACTTGGGAGTTGACAAATCTTTCGGAAAATTAAAATACCATTTGTATCCAATGTGTTTACAAAACAAAGTTGATGGAAAACGGCGAGGTCGGCAAGTTCAAATCTTTCTTAGAAGCAAAAGGCTACAAGCAAAAATATGGTGTTTACCATGTAGAAGTTTTTTCTCCAGTTGCTCGTTTAGATACTATCATATTGTTGATTGCTTTGGTTGCTCAAAATGCTTGGAAAATCTATCAGTTGAACGTGAAATTTTCCTTAATACACGGTGAACTTCAAGAAAAGGTACTTATCAGAAAACCTCTTGGCTATGTGAAATTTGGTTGTGAGAATAGGGTGCTTAGATTTAAAAAGGCTCTATATGTATTAAAACGAGCTCCAAGAGCTTGGTATAGTCACATAAATACTTATTTTTAAAAAGAGTGATTTCAAAAGTGTCCATATGAACATACTCTTTACATAAAAAGGGAGGTGCAGGTATCTTAATGGTTTGTTTATGTGTGGATTACTTAATTTATACCGAAAGTAATGTGTCTATGATTGAGAACTTTAAGAAGTCCATAATGGTTGAGTTTAACATGTCCGACTTGGGTATAATGCATTATATTCTTTGTTTAGAAGTGAATCAATCTGCTGAGGGTATTTTTGTTTCTCAAAAGAAAGATGTGCAGGACATTCTTGACTGATTCTAGATGAAAACTAGCAACATTGTGAGAACACCAATGGAGAAGGATCTAATGCTCGTTAAAGAATATGAAGGGACAAAAGTGGATAACATTTTATACAAGAAAATCGTTGGAATGTTGATGTACTTAATGACAACAAGGGCTGATATTACGCACGTTGTAAGTCTCACTAGTAGATTCATATGGAGTCCAAAAGAAATTCATCTACAAGTTTCCAAGAGGATCATGTAGTACTTGACTGGTACTAGTCACCTTTGAATTCTTTATCAGATGAGAGTGGATGGAGATTTGTTTTGTTACACTGATAGTGAATATGGTGTAAATCTTGTAGACAGGAAAAGTACATGAAGATATGTTTTTATGTTGGGATCTGGAGTGATTTCTTGTTTTTCAAAGAAGAAACCTATTGTTACTTTGTCGACTACCGAGGTAGAGTATGTAGTTGCAACATTTTGTGCTTGTCAAGAAGTTTGACTAAGGAATATTCTTAAAGAACTTCATTTTAAGAAGGATGGACCAATGCCAATCTATTATGACAATACTTCAGGTAGTAATCTTTCAAAGAATCATGTTTAACATGGACGAAGTAAGCATAAAGATCTTAAGTATCACCTATAGCGTGATGTGACTAAGGATTCAAAGATTAGTCTTATTTATTGTAGCAGTGAAGATCAGGTTGCATACATGTTCACAAATCCCCTGAAACCAGTGTCCTTTCTAAAGCTACGCGATCAACTTGGTGTTTGCAAATTAAACTAAAAGATGTTTCAGATTAAGGGAGGGAATGTTGCAATCGTGATCAGATGTGGTTCAATTATTTAGTTGTTGCATTTGTTTAGGAGTGACATAAGTTGTTTCCTATTCTTTAGGAATTACGAGTAGTGGAGTTTATTTTTTTACCTTCAGATTTTCTAGGATATTAAACGTGCTGCTTTATTTTATTAGTTTTCATATATTTAAAACTCTTGTATCAGAGTGTTTTGCTGAGTATACACAGAGAAAATTTCCACACTTGCGAGTCTTTTCTTTTCATATTTTTTCAGTTGATTTTCTATCAATCAGATCCCCTACTATTCATCAATATTTGATTACTCAACAACTTTTGTAATTATCGTAGTAGTTAATTGACACTCTTAAACACCTAATCTAACATTTGTTGTCAAACCATTAATTTACATTTCTTGGTTACTACAATGTCTACCTCTATAACTGATTAGAACACAACCTTTACTTCTTAATTTAATCCTATACAGTTTCTCTCCATGTGGTTTTGTCCCCAACTCTTTGTTCAATTTTTTACTAGAATACAATCTCCTACTCCTTTTATTGGATGATGTGTAGATTAATGTTTATTATAAATGGTGCCGCTGCCGAGGAGTGGTGTTATTGAATTTTCATATTGAAGTTGGTTTATGATCTGCTTGTGTTATACTTGAACCTATTTACCATTTGAGTGATGTTTGATCCCTTTGAGAAAGTGACGTAATTAGTGTCAATGGAAGAAACGCCAACAAACTGGGCCAAAATGACAACATTGGTAACTTGAACAATGTGAATGAAGTACTCGTGAATGAGGCACATTTTGGTGGAGTAGGTTCTCTCTGGTTACCTTGGGTTGAGGGAAACGTGGTGTTCCACGTGACAAGCATGAGGGTTAAACTATTGCAAATGAAAGGGTTATTTTGAGGCTTTTCTCATGCGGTTCCCTATGACCATATTCAAAATTTTGTTGACGTTAGTGATGCCTTATCATTCAAGAACATATCGCAGGAGTAATTCCAACTACATTGTTCCCTTTTTCCTTGAAGGAAGAGACTACTAAGTGGTTACGCAACCTACTAAGGGACTCCATTTCTACTTGGGGTGAACTGATCGAAGCGTTATACATAAGGTTCTTTCTTTATTCAAGGAAAATTTCATTGAGATATAATTTCCAAGGTTTCTAATGTTTGGATGGTGTGCCAATTAATGACACTAGTCTCAACTGTCAAAAATTTCTACTCCAATTCGAACTCAGGAACTCCCGAAAAACAATGTTATGCTACAACATTTTATCAGAGCATACATTTGCAATCAAAGGTGTGTCTAACCAACTATTCCATGGAGGTATAATGTAACAACCATTTGAAAATGCTTCCAAGTCGCTTGATGTCATGAAGAATATCAATCTTACTTTGTACACAAGAAAGGATCGAGTGAATCCTTTGAATGTTAGAAGGACCAGGGAACAAATTTTAAAAAACCATGAAAGGGATCAAAACATGGAAAAGATGATGACCCAAATGTACTTGTTGTCCGAAAATTTCATGAGCAGTGGTCTGAAAGTTGTGAATGATGTTGATATTAGTGCGCTGAGCCTCGATAAGGCACATTTTAAGGCTTTATTTAGTGAGGATATGATCTTTCTTTCAAATAAAGATGGCAGTTTCTGTCCAAACTATCCAATATGGGGAGAGAATAAGGTGGGCATAAAGAGCGTGATGATAGTGTGAGAGACCATGATAGTAATGGTGTGAGCGTGGAACTAGTTGGAAGGAGAGAGATGGGGACAAGAACATATGTGTTCCTCCCCATGAGCGTCAAAAGCCTAAAGAGCAAAGTTCTGGCCCTAAAAGCTTTTTCACCAAATATTTTCTCTCATGCATTAGCAACAAAGTGGAAGGTTTAGAAAAGGTGTTTAAAGGGATGAAAGAGGACGTCTCTACTGTCAATCAGACTGTTAATTCTTATTCGGTGTCCATTAAAGATTAGATACACAAGTAGGTGAAATATTGACACATTTGAATCCAAGGACAAAAGGGGGAGTATCGAGTGGCACCACGGCCAATGCCAATAATGAAACATTATTGGGTATCTTCGTTGTTCCATGACGTTAAATAAGGCATTTTTTGGGAGGCAAGCCAAGTTCTTATGTTATTACTATTCCATTTGAATAACAAGTATTTAATGTGTAAGTGGGAAATGTGATATTTTGATAAAATGGCAATGAGGTGAGCCAAAGGTTGAGTCAACGACTCCCCGAACAGGCCAACAAGCCCAACTTTAACAGTCGTTTGAACCACCTAACTTAATGGAGGTTTTGTAAAACTTGACGAACTAACGTACTACTCAGTGCATCACCAGGTTGGTCGGCGACGTAAGTCGTGACCACCAATTTGTGGACGAATTGAAGAGTCTTTAAGAGCAAAAGCTTTTAAATTAAAAAATATCCCTTATTTGATACTTTTTGACTTCAAAACATCCAGAACTGCGTATATTATTACTCTCGTTCTAGTTTACTTTTTTTGGTTGGGATCTATAACACGAGGAGGAATTATTTTATTCATTTATAGCCTAGGCAAGTACAAAACTACCCTTGACCTAATTGTAAACCTGCCAATCACAACCCTTAGTAGACAGACTGTGGGCGACCAATGGTCATTCCCTTAAGGCCATCAACTGTGGTTAGAAACTGGAAAATGGGGGATGGACAACAGGATCTCAACCATGGACCGTCATCCCACCAACAGTCGGCTGGTCCGGCCATGAATCTGGACCTCTAAGTCAAGAATGGTGGTGATCAAAAAAGTACCACACCAACGTTCGTTGTTTCACACATGGGTCGTGGGTGGCCTTCATTGGTTTCACCTGTAACATTTGAAAATAGTTATATTACCCCTTATTGAATATGGGGATTTACAATATCTCCATTTAAGATATCCTTCCTCGAATGAGATTCTAGATGTCACTTAGAGCAAAAAGGACTCCAAACTAGCAACCCATCATTAAGGAAACTTCATGAAAATTCATAGAACCAAGGAGGAATATCAACTCCAAAATAGAACATACTTAAAACATTATAAAGAACATACGAACTATCATCCAAACATGAATGCACTTCTCATAATGCACATACCCGAGGAGGACAACTTTGACTCAAAGCTAATCATGCTCTCATCATCATATCACAAAGTATATATGAAACACATACTCAAATGCATAGATCAAAGGAGGAAACATCAAATTCAAGCTAAACATGTTCAAGTTATCATCTCATGAAGTCTACACGCAACTTATACTCAATGCACATCAACATAAGGAAAATCAATCAAATAAATTCATTTTCTTTCAAAACTTAAGTTTTTCATGAACATGCCTAAATAAGGAAACCATGGAAATATTTAATATATACAACATAACGGGGACTAACCATCCCTTTCTTAAATAATTTGATTACACACTTTAATGGTTAAATTTTCAAGCAAACCCAATCAAGAATATCAAACTCAATATCTCTTCTTCTAATATCGACATATGAATTTCGTCGACTTTGAACCGTTTTCAACCTTTCTCTTATAAGTAAAACCTTCTCCATAGCCTGATATAAAAATTTATGACCAATTAGGGAAACTTCACGCACCTTTAACGAACCTATATGATATTTGCACCTCCTACCATACAACGCCTAAAATGAGTCGTATAAATAATAGTGCTAGCTACTGTTATAAGCAAACTCAATAGAAAATGGTCACCTTAATTGCCCTTAAAAAAATCACACAAACTATCAAAATATCCTCTATGGTTTGGATATTCATCTTCACTTGCCAATTAGTTTCGAGATCAAAGGTATCAAAGTTTAACACAAGTATAAAGCTCTTTTTGGAAAGATTTCCAAAACCCAGTACCACGATCTCAAATAATGGACAAAGGCACTCCATGCAACTTTACCATTTATCTCAAGTACAACTTTTCATAATGCTCCATTTAGTAGGACACCTTGTTAGGAATAAAATGAGTCGATTTCATCGTCCAATCAACTATAACCCAAATCATGGTATATTTTCACCTGTTGTGAGGCAAACCTATAATTAAGTCCATATTCAAATTTTCCCGCTTCCAAGTGGGAATATTGATGTGTAGGGAAAACATCCCGATTTCTGATGTTTAAGTTTCACTTGTTGGCAATTAGGTTACTTATCCAGTAAATCCGGAACACTTTTTTTATCCCATTAAACCAATAGACCTCTCATAAATCACAATTGATGTTCGATGATCCCAGTTAAATGACATAGTGAGAATTATGGGCTTCTGACAAGATATGTTGCTTCAAGTCATCCACATTAGGAACACACAAATGAACTTGGTAAGTAAGTACACCACATCCCCCTTAGTAGAAAGCCTCAACGATTTCTCACTGCTTCTTTCAACTCAACAAAATTGGATCAAGATCTTCACCTCCATCACAAAAGACAATTCTTAGCCTTTGTAAACCACATAACCATTCTTGGTGGATTCCACTAACTTAATACCGAATTCGTCCAATCTATGAACGTCTAGGACCAACTCCTTCTGAACTTTCTAATATGGGCAAATACTAGCATCCATAACCAACTAAGAGCCTCCACCACCACATTTGCTTTACATATGGGATAGTGAACACTCATATCATAATCTTTAAATAACTCAAGCCAGCTTCTTTGGCGTAGATTGTGATTTTTTTGGTGAAAAACAAATTGCAAACTCTTTTTGTCGGTAAAAACACCATCATAAACACCATATAAATAATGCCTCCAAATCTATAAGACAAAGCTAAAAACCACCAATTTAAATTCATTTGTATAATAATTCTTCTCATGGATATAAAGTTTCCTTGAAGCAAAGGCAACAACTTTCCTATTTTTCATAGACACACATCCTAGCCCAATTCTCAAGGCACCACAATATACCACAAAACCATCAGCCACTTCTACTAATGTCAACACAGTAGCGCATGTAAGTCTATCCTTCAATTTCTCTTATCACAATCTTCAAACCAAATGAACTTAGATTTCTTTATGTTAATGACGTCAAAGGAGAGGAAATCATAGAAAAACCCTTGACAATACTTCTATTATAATCAGCTAAATCGAAGAAACTTCTAATGTTCAAAGGGATAGTGGTGTAGGCTAATTCTTGAGCGCATCCGACTTCTTAGAATATACTACAACAACTTCACTTGATAAAATATGAGCAAGAAAAACTATGTACCTTAGCCAAACTCGTATTTACTAAACTTTGCAAATAGGTGTTAGTCTTTGAGAATTTTCAACAGAATCCTCAAATTATTGATGTGATCATCCTCACGTCTCTAATAAATAAATATATCATCAGTGAAAACAATTTTAATCATATCAAGATATTGTCTAAACACCCTACTAATCAAATCCATAAACGATGTTGGAGCATTAGTCAATCAAGATGACATTACCACAAACTCGTAATGACAATACAACGAAGGAAATTCGTCTTCCGAACACTATCTTCGTTCACCCTCTATTGGTGATAGCTTGACCGAAGGTGAATCATAGAAAAGTAGCATGTCTTTAGAGTTGGTGAAACAAATTATCTATCCTTTTAAGAGGATACTTATTCTTAATGTTCACCTTTTTCAACAGATGATAGTGAATACATATATGAAAAGAATCAGCTTTCTTCTTAACAAACAAAACTCGAGCGCCCCATGGGGATATTCTTGGCCTGATGAAACCCTTAGTTCATCTCCAACCCACCTATATTTTACTCTCCATTCTCTGTTAATGGAGAGTATAGAATGAACACTTCAACCCACCTCCATATCACTCTTTATTCTTCAAATTTAGAGAGTTGATTAACAATTCTCAAAATTTGTTGAACTGCTATTCACACTATATCTTTCACTTTTCAATATTTTATTATTAATTAAATTAGTTTCTCATTAAAGTATTATTTTACATATAATGTCAATTATCTAATTTTCATATTTCTTTGGAAATGTAATGTAATATTATTAAGAATATATTATTTAACATATAGTACTTTCATCCCGAATTAATAGTATTTTTTTTTCTATTTTAATCAATAACATAATTTGAATTAATTATTAAGATTCAATATAAAGAATAAAAAAATGATATTGTTAAAAATGTTAATTTAAAGATATAATGCGAAATATGATAATTTAAATACAATATAACAAATAAATGCATAAAATAATAATTTAAATACAAGATAAAATACAAAGAAAAAATTAATGCGCGATGAAACAAGAATCATGCTGAAAATAAGTTGAAGATGTATTAAGATTGTGCAATTCCTCTTAGCAATTATTGCAGAACCGTCACATTTTTTAATAAAAGAACTACATGATATAATAACTGCATTTTATATTGCACAACATGATTATTGAGGAGGAACGTGATTATAATGTATATATTCAAGATGTCGTAGATGCTCTAACTCCAACGACAAAAATGGTGATAGATGAAAATATCAAATTTGACGATTTTATGCTAGAGATACAAAAATTAAGGACAAAAATGCTTGTTGTAAACTCTGTATTGCATTGATAGAGAATTTATGGGAAGATCGTAACAATTTTTAAAAAATAGAGAAATCTATATTTGGAGCGTAAATATAGTGTGTGTTTGGAGATTGCCACCTTTTCAACAATTTTCTCCAAGGTACAATTGGAATGAAACAAGGAAACTAGTATTGGCTATAGTTTCATTATCATGTTGTACTATAAATCATCAAAGCATTTTACTTTTACGTTGATTAACAAAAAATATATTTGTGCACCAATTCCAATAAATAAATAGGTGATAAAAACGTGAGAAATTTTATCTTATCAGTCTTTTTTACTTACTAGTTAATGAAATTAAGAATAAAGATTGGGTCTCTATCTTAAACCAGCAATTGAGATGACTTCAATAGAAGAAGAAATAATTATTTATGTCACACAACAAAATTAAGAATTACACAGGAGGATTTACCAAAACAAAAGTAGTCTATATGCACTCATGTATAGTAAAAAGGATTATCCTTTTCCTGTACTATCAAATGCAAATAGTATAAATTGAGTATCTGGAGATGCTGTAATCACGTTTACCCTGAATTGAATCCTATAAAGTTGCATTAGATTGTTTGTTTAAAACTATCAAAGCAAATCTGTTACAAAAATTTCACAATATTACCTAAAGTAAGGATACTCAAATATCTCATGTATTAAAAATTTGACCTATATATAATGCATTTGTAACAAAAATGTCACTTATCCATTAGTCAATAAGTGCTTTCAAGCACATCGATTAACAATCTATATATTTTGGTTAGTAAGTATTTTCTCAGTTGAGCATAAGTAGCACATGGTGATATTTCATGCAAACCTGTTTAATTGAGATACTCTACTATCTATGAATAAAATACTTCAGAATATAAAAAATGGGTATAATAAAAGTTTATCACGATTACCATGTCACAATACTCTATAAAAAATAGTTTATACTCTTGCCTATATGTGCATTTTCTAAGATGGTTTGCTCCCATTCCAATTTTGGGTGAATGAGTGATAAACGGTCTATGTGTAGGGCTTTCTTTCAGGTTATTGTCATGTCTTATTAAGACAAACCATGTCTCATGAATGATAAATACATTAGGAAATACATCTCACTGGAGCCTATGTTCGCTACTGTTTTAGGGTGTTGCATGTCTAACTTAGGCAAAACATGTTTTTTGAGTGCGGTTATGCAATCTTTGATATACACAATGTTGCTTCTTCATCTCCTTGTGTTGAACGATCATGTCTCACCATGTCATAATAATGATCAACTCAGGACTTGCTTTGATCTTGATCCATTTTGCGGAAACAAACTCCTTTCAAGTGGAGTGAGTTTTACCTTTTAAAAATAAGGCATGCCTAAAGTCCACAAATTTTGGAGCCCCATGTTTGTTTCACGAATTGATTTTGTGTTAAATTTTTTATAAAATTTTTTATAGAAGAATTAAATATTTATGATAAAAAATATAACTTTATTACAAATTAATTAATGTATCCACTTTAGTAATTTGTTAAAAATAAGAATTAACAATAAAAAGTGTTGAACAAAAAGAATTATAAATATTCTTTTTGTTTCTTTTTAAATTTTAGTTTCAAGCAATACTTTAAGCATATTAAAATGACGTATAACAAGTCATCAATTTTTTAGTCACATTCTACGGTTCTAGCTATTATCATTATTTAATATTTATCAACTTATTACTTATATCATTATGTTAACATTACATATAATAGCTGTCGAATTTAAATGATGTTTTTCAATGTTTAGTTGATAAAATCTTACATAAAACTACTAACAAAAAGAATAATACTAGGTACTAATAATATTTATCTAAATAGTGTAACTATATTATTTTTTAATAAATAGGTATCTAAAGTGAATTTATGTTTAAGACCGCAAATTGAAATTTTCTTTGGGCCCCTTCTTAACGTAATGTAATTTCTTGGTTTAGATTATGTGAATGGATTCTGTGTAGGTTGCATTATTTGAGATCTTATTAACTTTTCAATGTCTTGTTGTTTTTATTATGTCTTTTCGAGGAACTTTTCAACCAATTTAGAGGTATCTTCTCTCATCTCTTGTTTGTTTACTCAACTGAATATTATCACACATGTGTGATGATATCTAGTTGAATAAACAAACACTACATGAGAGAGGATACTTGTAAAATGGATAAAAAGTTTCCTCGGGAATACATAATAAAATGAAGACATGATAGGTTATTAAGCTCTCGTTTAATGCAAAATACACAAAACTTGTTCACATAACCTATAGCAAGAAATGACAATTAACTAATGTAAAAGACACTCCACTTGGCCCGATAGCTTTCTTAACTCAAAATAGATCAAAACAAAAGCATATTCTAAGATTATTTAAGCTATTGCATAACAATTTATGATAGTTTAATGCAAGGAGCTGAAGCAACACAAGCGTATGCATGAAAAAAATTCATAACAACATTCAGAAAAAAAGTGTTCCCTAAGTTAGAAGATAAGATAATGCCTTAAAAGTAGCCAATAACATCAGTACCAGAGATATGTATTTTCAAATTTTATTCTCTTTAACCTACCGTAAGAGAAATATTTTCGCATTAACCTAACCAAAGAGAAACATAAGTATAAGATATGATATTTTTAAAGTATATATCCATTAAATAGTACTGGTTACTTGCTTGTTGAACTATTCATGAAATTTTTAAAAATGCAAGTGGTAAGTTGTTGGGCAAGCGGCGTTTGCAATGCAATAGCTTGATTCACTTACATTCTCATTGTAGATGTAGGTTAGATTTAACTGAAACATGAAAAGAATATCTATAAGAAAAAGTACATTGTACATTCAAATACTACATCTAATGAATATATTATATATAATCAGAGTAATTAAATCATTCCCTTCAAGTCAATAGGCAATGATCCATGTGCGGCAATTTTGAGATCACCAAGACTTCATTCTTGAACACTTCAATTTGTTTTTCCGAGAAACTAGATAAATGTTTAAATAAGTAATTATTACATTCAAAAAAAGACTAAAAACACATTCGAAATAAAATATTCAGTATTGATTAATAAAGAATATAGAGAAATACAATTGAACCATAAAAAATAATCATATTGATTATGTGTCAATTAATAGTTGAAACTAGCAACTTTGAAGCTGTTTTCTGTTATTTTTCATCCCTCTCATGCATGCACCTAAAAAATATGCATTCACGCTTTTTTCCGCATCACCATCGAGGGAGGTCGAGATTATCAATTTACAAAGTTCGATGAGCTAATTAGGCCAACTTAGAATTTAGGTGTGCACTAAATAAAATTTGATAAGCTTATTGACTTTCCAATATAATTAGCCACCTTTTAAATATTTTTCTTATATTTAAATGAAGAAATGGAAATATAAAGGTGAAGATCTTATTGATTTTTCATACATGAAATTGCAACTAAACAAAAATTAGGATTGAGAATCTTTTTATCTTATTACGGTGTTAATGAATGCCTTTGTTAGAGAAGTGGTAATGTGTTGGTTGCAATTGTCATGAACATTATTTGTTAATGCCGTGATGGGATCCCAAGAAACAATTACTAAAGACGGTCAACAACAATGCTCACATGGTGGCGCTATAAATAGTTTTCATAGTGTCAAAAGAAGAAAAGGAAATAGACTAATGAATGTTTATTTTTGGGGGAGAAGAGAGCTACCAGGAAAAGGATAAATAAGAAGGAATATCAGCGCGATTCCGAGTGTTATTTCCTAAGGGTTAAGGGATTGTTTAAATAGTGATATAATTTTTACG
Organism: Solanum habrochaites; assembly: GCA_027704765.1. Classification (NCBI taxonomy): domain Eukaryota; kingdom Viridiplantae; phylum Streptophyta; class Magnoliopsida; order Solanales; family Solanaceae; genus Solanum; species Solanum habrochaites. Next base: position 16,214,596 of record JAKWJA010002500.1, read on the forward strand.
TATCATTTATAATATAGACTTTCTGGTAGCACTTAAAAACGATCAATTTTAATAGCATTGGTGTTTCAAGTGTATTTACAAATGAATTAATAAAAACAAAATGTTGATATATAGATTAACAAACACTCTCTCTAGATGACCAAAACTACCGCATGCTCATGAATCAAACCCCTTGAACCCCCTCTCCCCCCCCCCTCCGATCCATCAGAATAACCAAATTTGTCTACTACCATGGAAGAAGACAATTAAAGATCTGAGACCTTCAAAGAAGTGCTGGATGACCAGAGACTTAATTAGATCTATGGAAAGTCCTAAGGACAAATAGCCTTGGAAGGAAATATTGAAATTAAAAAAATTATGCAATAATCTTAATGAAGATGATAAAAGCATATTTTGCCAACCATTGTGCATATCCGTCATTTTAAATTCTTCGAGAAACGGGTAACACATGCCTTCCTAAAGAGAAAATTAACATACATTTTGAAGTTGACAAAGCCACTAACTCTAATAAATCTACGATGGGACTACCACCTTGTAAAAATAAATCAGTTGCAATATATGCAAAAAAAAATTCATGAAGAACCTTGATTCGTCGCGGATATCTTGCTATCTATCAAAACATGGAAACAAAACTTCGTCCTCAAAAAGTCAACTCTAAAGAATACAACTAATGGGCTAGATTACCCTAGTTATAAATAGAATTCTGTGATAAAAACATAACATAAAAGGTGAGGAAGAAACTAAGGGCATCGCTCAAGATTGACACTTGCACCTCCACCACAATCAAAGGGCAGTATGGAAAAATCTATATCCATGTCCCAATTGAGGTTCTAGTCAAAATAGAAGTGTTGATTGGGAACCATAAGCAAGAATAATGTTTATTGGTTACGGTAGAATAGTCCACACACTATCGAAATGCATTGAAAAATCTAACTATTTAGAAAATCCTCACTACCCTCCACAACCACCTAAATGAATGAATCAGTTGGACACCTTAAAAATCGTATCATTTCCTAATAGGAGGAAAACTGCAACACAGAAAGAAGGCATATGAGCACCAAGAACTCAATAGGACAACAATCAAGACAGGAAAGGTCTTAATACCCTTATTAGAGTATGTTACTAAACAACGGTTCCCCTATGCAAGCACTAGCGGACTATGAAAATATTAATGAAAAAACAAAAAAACGAAAAACACTATAATTTGAAGAGGGGGCCGCAACTCTTAACTCTAAGGCCAATGTCACAGCTGTAAAAATATGAACACTACCAACCAAATGCTTTTCATAACCATTACATAAGAGAGAGAAAATCAAAAAATGAAAATCCCATCATGGCTAGTAATTACGCGACCTTAAATACGATGGGAAACATAGGGCCCCATGACTTAATGACTACATATCCCCTTCCCTCCCTAATTCTCCGATGATCAAAATAGCTGCTGTAGGCCATACTCAGGGTATTTATCACCCTCTTTCCAATGACAAGACTATGGAAGTCGCATCAAACATCTATAAAATTAATACAAACATGATGGATGATGATACACCTCAAAATACAACTAGGCAAAAGGACTTCGACGCAAACTATAGTAAGTATGCATCAAACCAAATGCCACCACCAAATATACAAGAAAACCCACTGATCTTCATGAAAGAGTCGATGACACGCACCACACTCCGACTTCCTCGCTAAAGCTAGAACTGCAAGACAATCATCAGACCTTCCAAGTCATGAAAGCAAGACATTGATTTACACTAATTCTCATAGATCTGGCATACCTAGCAAAAATCATAAAGCATGGGATCAACAACGGGATAATAGAATAAGGCCAACAAATATAAATGAAGGCACAAAGATTAACCCAGATGTGTGGAAATAGGAACACAACCACAATGGAGGAACTAAGTGTATTGATGAGTGACACATTCCAGAGCCTCCCTTTCTATCGCACTCTCTCATACCTAAGTAGTGCTTAGGGTCTTTCCTTACTACCTAAAATACCTCAGGAGGTCTAGAACATACTATACTCACAAATACCACAAATAGAAGGAGAGAATAACAACCAAAAGGAATGGAAACCTCAATCCTAGAGCTTATAAGAAAAAACAATTAGGAACGATAAGAATGTTTTACAGAATTGGAGAACAATGTATGGAGACGTGCATCCTGGAGATGTTATTTTTCAAGGTGTTCGAGGAACCCTTCAACATTGGAGTAATAGTCTAGTTTCCACATGATATTAAGAGATGCACCTTTAATTTGAGGAACGAGAAGGAACTTTCCATGAAGTAGTGGTACAGAAACCCATTTGAATATAGATCTCGAGTGGAGAATGAGAATGGGAAGGGCTTGTAGGAGTAAACAACACAACATGAGTTTTTGATGAAGTTTATTATGTGGAACAAGACAGCATCCGATAACGCGAGCTTCAGACGATGGTGTAGAGCAATGGTGAACATTCACATACCCGTGATGCTCGTTTTACATGAAAGAAAAATTAATACGCATGAAAGCCTTACTGATGAGCTCAAGTTTGACTCGCAAATCTAGTTTTCTATAAATGGTATCTCCAAACAAATAGTTATAATGTTAAACTGTGACACACTGAAGCTGGAAAACTTGTCAATAACCCCCAATGAATCCATATCTTTGTCAATTTACTATCGATCTCCCCCTCTTTTTTTTTTTATAGTCGTCTATGCTATTATTGACTTCAACACTAGAACTTACATCTGGAAAGAAGTTGGTAGCCTCTCAAAGACAAATTCTTGAGAGTTGCTTAGGTGGAGACTTAAATAATGTCCATATGCCAACGAAAAGCTATGAGGGAATAACATTAATAACAATAGGGTTAGTCTCTTCTTGAATTGCTTGAATGAATGCAAAATTATGTACTTAGGACATAAATATTGTAAATATAATTGGACTAACAAGAGATATAGGAATAGAAGCAACCTTGTCTTTGAATGACTATATAAGTGTGTTTGAAATGATGCCTAGATAAAGCTTTTCCCTTACTCTATAATAGCCCACCTTCCCAGAAGCATGGTTGACCACTGCCCTATGATCATTACACTTAATAAATAATGGTCTAAAACTATTCAGAATGAAGACCATGTGGTGTGGGCACCCATCATTCAAACCCCTGGTCCAACATTAGTTTGATAACAAAGATAAGTTCTATGCATCCATAAATCCTTTCCAAAAAGAGCCACCTCTTTGAATACCTTTGCCTTTGGAAACATCTTTTGAAACATCAGAATAATTATTTCAAGACTTTATCGTATTCAGATGTCCCTAAGATACCTCAATAGATCCTTCCTTCAAGAGCTATATTCTAGTCTCATTTGAGAGTACAAAAACCTCCTAGCTACTGACAAAGAATTTATAAAAAAACAAGCCTCATATATATTGTATTGGAGAGGGTGATGCAAGCACCATATCTTGCAAACATCTACAGTAAATAGAAGGAGAAGAAATTTTATCACCTGAATGAAGGGTGATAGTTGAAAGCTAATAGAGTACGAAGATCAACTCATGACCCACATAACTAGATTCTTCAAACCCTCTACACCACTAAGCACAACCAATCCAATAGAAAAAACATCAATTAAAGGGGAAAATACCTCTGAGGAAATATCCAATTCCATTCACACACCCCATTGGATATAATAAAATCACCAATGCCCTCAAGTCCTTGCACCCCCTCAAAGCCCCTAGGTTTGATGGACTGAACGACATGTTCTACCAAAAATACTGCAATATTGTTTGTGGGAAGAACATAACCTTCTCTAATGTTGCTTTTCAAAAATACCAGATGCCTACCTAAAACATAACTATCATCATGTGCATCATCCTCAAATGTCCTAACCCCTTAACCCTCAAAAGATACAATCTCATTGGTCTGTGCAATACAACTTCCAAGCTTGTAAGAAAGATCTTGGTAAAAATAATAAAGCACATACTTCCTTCTATCATTGGACTCAATCAAGCTAGTTTCCTTCACAACAAAGAAGCTTCAGACAATGCTATCATTGTGAAAGAATACATCTCCACTTTCGGGAAGATTGAAGGACAAAAGTCTAACGGGATGCTCAAAATGACAACGAAAAAGTCTTTGACCAATTGGAATGGTCCTACATAAGGGTAACCCTCTAGTACTTCAACTTCCCTCATAAACTCTCCAAGCTCATCCTTTGTGCATTTGTACTATCTTTATTATCATACTTGTCAACTAAAAAAGAACTAGTTCCTTTAGACCCTAAAAGTGAATTAGAGAAAGAGACCACCTGTCTCACTGTCTCTTCATCATTTGTATGGAAAAGCTCTACGGAGACATTGAAAGAGATTTAGTACAAAAACAATAGACCCACGTTAACAATTACTATAAGAGGGATAAAACTTTTCCATATTTTATTTGCTTATGACCCCTGATGTTTGCTAGAGCTAACAATAAGAACTATAGTGCCACCTCCAAGATCCTCAATATTTTCTGCACCAACTCTGGACAAAGGGTGAAACTTTCCAAATCCAAATCATCCACTCTAAGAACTCCACCACATATACTAGAACAATATGTTCCACTCCCTTGAGGATAGTAGCCTCACAAATCCTTGGGAAATACCTAGGCTTGCCAATCATCCAACAGAAGCCCAGGAATACTGACTTTCAATAAATCATTGACTACATGATGAAAAATATGTCTCGCTGAAGGATAGAATTCCTCAATATTACAGGTACGATAGTGCTTGCTAAGGACTCCCTTAGCAGTATCAACTTACACGTTATTCAATATAGCATATAGAAAAGTTAGATACGGAAATCAACTATTTTCTCAAGCCTATCCTGGAGGATCAGAAACCAAATAATGTATAGAGTAAAGTCCTAATGAGAGGGTACTTGAAGTCCAATAAAATCTCCAAATAAGGAATTGTCTCTAGAACATGGAAAAACATTCAATATGGTTTGATAGACATATCAAAGGAAGCAAAGTGGATAGTGCATATAGAAAACAGATTGAACTTTTTCAGTGACAGTTGGCTCCCATATTGAGACTATGCGAAGCATTATCCAAGGCCCAACGACCAATGAGGAAGGAAAAATTGAGACTTTTAAAATCTATCACCATGAGACATGGGAATTTGAAAAACATTCCTTCAAATTGCATGACTGTACCAATAGCATGGTTAACCGCCACCTGTTCCCACAACAGGGAACTAAAGAATATGTATTGGATTGGGGAATGACAAGGAATGGCTTCATCTTAACAAGTACAACGTACGACTATATTAAGGATAAAACATTCAAGCACCCAGGGGTGCCAAATGAGAAGCTTAAATGGATCTGGGCTGCAAATGCGCCCCGTGAAATCGAAACATTCGTCTTTTTATTGCAACATTGAAGACTGCCTAAAAATTAGTCCCTTCAGCAAAAAAGAATGAATCTCCTCAATCTTAGGAATGTAAAGAGCGGAAACCGGGTAGGATAAATATGAGCAGTTGGACCGATTAATGGAATAAACTTATGGGGAAACATTTAAACCAATGGATGGACCAGAATACTCCTATTCCTTTCTGGCTCTGGAACAGATGGCTAACAAGGAATAACAACACTTTCAATCGCCAAAGTCAGTCCCGTTAGTGACCACCAAGCAATCTCTCAGGCCAATGTGTAGAGTTTACTCATTGGCAAATAAAGCACTACAAAAGAAAATAAACTAGTCCATTGGATCATTTCTGTTTTAGAGCATACCCCCCACACAAACACTATAAGAGCTGAACTGTTAGCAATGCGAAGAGGGATCAAAATAGTTGTAGACCACAGATTCACTCCTCTTGAAATAAATTTTGATTCTATTGAGACTATTCAAATGCATTAAAATAAAAACACTAATACAGTATATGAAAAATGTTGATGTGTGTAGGTACTTGATACAAAAACTTAAAATCAATAGATGACCCATGTGTTTCAGGTGTAAAATAGAGTAGCAGACAACTTGGCCTAGAAGCTGACGAAGGTGACATTTTTTTATGAACTAGGCATTTTGCTAGCTAGTTCTTCTAGTGCATTCCCCAAAACAAGTAGAAGAACACAATCTAGGAAGCCTCGAGGATGCATAGCAGTCAGTTTTACACAAGAAATATTCTTAAAAACCAATATAGTAGGTCACGAATGTGATGTAGAAAGTTAGTGGATGGGGGCACAGTTCCAGAGGGGGAACTTAAATGGGAGGAGAACTGAGAGCGCGAGAAGTACTAATAGAATTTTCTACAACAAAGTGTTTAAATACTACTTAATTTATTAGACCTCATTTGATTGAGGACAAAAAAAAAATGAAAAATAAAAACTAACCACTGAATTTTTTAGGCCAGGGAGATTAGGGGTGTGAGTGTTCTTGTCTCAATTATAAATTAACAATAAAATAAAATAAAATAATAAATAAAAGTGAGAATACATGTTAGATATAAAATCTATTTTAAGAACATGTGATACAAATTTTAAAGGGATAATGGATAATTTCATTTTTCATTACCTGATTTGTACCTTTAAGCAATCTAAGAAATTCAAATGAGTGTTGCATGGTGTTTCTTCCACTCGACGACACCCAAGTAATCACAGAGCTGCTCAAAGGCAACATAAATAATAGTAATAAGACACAGTACAATAGATAACATATCAAAACATTCTTGTCCAACACTAAGATTACTTGTTTACCCTACAACCTTACTATTAACGTTGGCATCGTTTAAAACTACTTCTTAATAAATATCAAAGAAAAATCTTTTTAAAAAAAGTACCAAACAACCTACTCATAAATTGTGGCAACTTCATTATCGTTCATGTTGCTTTTTCCCTTGCCTGGGCTAAAGAAATTACAAACTTAATTGACAATGCCTTGTACCTTATTTTTATTCATTCAACTCAACTATATACAACATCACACCCAGTAAATCTACTGTTTTCCTTCTAAAGGATCTCATATCGGTCCCTCTCAGGGGGAGGACGCTACTGTGTTTTATCTATACATAAATATATATAATATATTATTATTCTCAATCTTTTTTTGAAATTTACAAAAAAATTTTTGTATATATATTAATGTGATTGCCACTAAAACTAATAGCCTAATGCTAGCTAGGGCAAGGATGGTTGGTTTTATGATCAATGATACATTGTGGGATTGATTCCCACACGCAACAGTTAATTATTTTCCTTTTGAGATTTTAAGTCGACATATTAAATTATTGTTTTGTTGTTATTTTATTCGCTTCACTCAATATTGATCAATTTTTTCGTATATGTTGAACCCACTTGGTAAAATTTTTGGGTCTACCAATGATCCCTATAATTCTATAAACAATATCAATGCTTGTTGATTTATAGCCTCTTTACACTATTCTACTTATTTTTAACGCCCTTTTCATCAATGATTACAAGTCCCAAAATTATTCTCAATCATTTTGGCTCGATAAAAATTCTATAAAGTTAACAACTACACTTAGTGTTACTGTTATACCATCTGTGTAGGGGGATTACTTAGCATTTGCAAGAACACAAAATGTAATATGTCAAGAAACTGAAGCATCATTTCACTTATGTACTATGCTTATTGCAAGAATATCTAAAAGAAATTGATTGTACCTTTCTTTTCAAGCAAACCATGAAAATAGACTTTCATTCTTCATGTTGCTTACAAGAATTATGATTTCAGCTTTGGAGGATGGAGAATCATGGAATTTTTTGTAGATTTTAAGACGTGCATAATAGATAAACATGCTCTTTCAACTTGGTATTTACTAACATGTATACGTTCCAACTCTATGTATGCACAAGTAGACACTTAAACTTGTATGAAATTTAATAAATAGTCACGTCTTCTAAAAACAAAATTTTTTTTTTTTTGGGGGTCATGCTACATGACTTTTTGTTTTCCACAACCTATCATGTCAAGAGGCGATGTGCGTCTACTTTATTTAAGATACATGTTTGCCGTGTTCTCCCTAGGTTTCTCCCCCAGTGGCGTGACTACCTAATAATTGACTAAGTCCCGTTCCAGAACCATTATTTATTGTGACTTTGAGGTTGTTTGATTGAAGTTTTGGAATAATTATAGGTATATTACATAAATATGTCATTTCATTTTGTTTCAATTAGTATCTATTCCTTCCATCCTTGAGAGTATTCGAGCAGAACTTTAACTTGTATAAATTTTACCAAACATAAATGTGTCCTATGTTGCGTCTTGAATGATAAATTTTTTCCTACATGGAGCTGGTACAATTAAGAGATACATTTATATATTATGTCAATATATGAATTTCAGACCCGGGGTCCATGCCTCTTTAATGACTTTTGAGTCGAGCTTTTTGCAAAGGGATTCCCTATAGTGCCGTTTATATCATATGTTTCGTTAGCAGGCTATTACACAGTGGGGGGTTTACCCTATGCGTACAAAGTGCTCAACGGAAGGGCAGAGGCTATGACAAAGGTTGTAGCGGTTAAGGGCCATCTTGGGTTCCAAAAAAATGTTCATTTTCTAATAAATATATTATTTTAAATAAACTACTTAAAAAATTAGGGCAATAGTGTGGATAATTTCATAGGTTAAGACAAAATTCAGACCTCCATCCCTATCGCTAGATATTACTTATTTCTAGTGTTAAATTATCATCACCATTCACAAAAATTATTTTTGAGCTTTTATTTAGTCTTAGATAAGAAAAATTAAAAATATCCTAGGTATTTTGAAAAGGTAAACAAGAAAAAAATTTAAAAGTTAGTTGTAGGATGAATTAGTTGTAAATCTAACCATAGAAGGAAACGAAAATTTTCAAATAAAATTTATGTGGAGTATGATTAGTAAAATAAGAAATTTACACAAGATTTTTTTTTTTATAATTTGTTAAAAAACGATGACATCAGATTTGACCCTGATTTTATTCTCGATTACGAACTTTAATCTGAAATATAAATCTAAACACTATTAGAGGCTATGATGATCCTAACTTGGAATTTTTACTTTACTAATGATTAGGGATCTGACCTTCACATAAGATCCAACTTCAACTCAGGATTTTACTTCAAATTCCACCCCGAACTTTTGAACCATATCCTAACAAAAATTTTGACTCAGGTCCAAGTCTCAGCTTCAATGGTATATGGGCCCGACTGAATGACATTCATAAACCTTTCAATCATGTCCTTATTTCTTTTTTTTTTTTTTTTTTTTTTTTTGTGGCGGGAATTATTATTCTCACTTCTACGAGAGAAGCCACATGGGGAGGAGAAAATGTGAAGGTAGCATTTAAAAAAAGCATGATTAGCAGAATCAGAATGGGGCTAGAGCATTGTTAAAAGGTCGTGGGATAAAAGTTATCATGTGTTTGATTGATATTGGGGTTGGGAGACAGAACACACGTCAAGATTAGGAGTCAAGACTTGTGTGATTGTTTGATGCTTGAAAAAGAATTTCGATACCTTTTATTGTAAGATGGGAAGCCAAATTTCTTATATTTGAGAAAATAAATCTATTAAAAAGATATTTTCAAAACGCTTAAGTCAACCAAATATGAAAAAAATGAAACAATTTTCCTTCATACCAAAACTCATGCGGATTCTGCTTATGAGTTCAATTTTTTTTATTGATTTGTTTTTAAAAGTTAGGGACAAGGAAAAAGGTAAATCAGGAGGGTATTAGAATAGGAGAGGAGGAACATACAAGTAATGGTGTCCGATTGGACACTCATATATACAACTAACCTCCGAAGCACCATCCCCCAGAAGTGATTAAAAATATATTTTGAACTTCTTGAAAGTAAGGGCAGGCGAATGAAACAAGGTGTTGTGCCAAATGTACGGCGGCTTATATGGATTTAGAGGATTAAAGAGTGGGGAGGTCGGATCTATATGGTAGTAGTGAAGATAAGGCGTTTGTTTTACCCATAGAAGTTTCTACCTATTTGTTACCTTGCACTCGAACCCGCAACCTCAACTGTCTTGAAATGTGGAGATAATCGCCATTAATGTGGAATGAGACTTCTTTGAAACTTTTTTTTTCCACTTTTACTAGGAAAGCAATTTTTAATTTTTAAAAATCCATTAGTTGATGATAAAAATAATTAAAGTAAAATATACATTTTTTCACACTAAACACACCCTTAGCCACAACAGTTTGCAATATTTAACGGGGGGGGGGGGGGATAGGTTTATGTATTAGACCTTTTCCAACCCCTTTCTATTTTACTCGCTATTTTATTTATTTGGAAAGGAAAATAGAGAATGTCCTATCCAGCCTCTTTTTATATTACTCTCTATACTCCATTTATAGAGTGGTGAATAGTAGTTCTCCAATTTTTGAGAACTACTGTATACCTCTCTATTTCACTCTATGATTATCTTAGTATTGCTTTTATGATATCATTAATTAAGTCTTTATTATTTGTAGTTATTTTCTAATGTAATGTAAAATTTAAAAATTATATTATTTAAGAGTTACTACTTATATTCAAATTATTAATTTATTTTAAAAAAGAAATATAACTTTAAATATATAATATAAAAATATTTTAATATTATTGATATTATACAAGACTATTAACTAATTCTATAATATTTGTAAATATTTTTCAAGTAATATAATATCTACAAACATATTATTGATAAGTGGAGTACATCCATCAAGAATTAACAGTTTTTCTAATTTGATTCTCAAAAGTTCTCGTCACTTTAAATATGTAATTTAAAATTATAATTATTTTTAATTATGAGAAGTCATAAAATGTACATGATAATTCAAGCAATTCACTTTTATGTTATAGTGATAAAAGATCAAATTAACTTTTTAATGAGCATGAAAATACTTGATACAATAATTTAGAATGGAATACGGGAGTAAATAGTATACAAAATAATTGGATAAAAGATGAAATCGTTAATCTAAATGATTTTTAGATACCAAAAAATAAGGACTAAAAATTGATTATTTTTAACTTCGTAATGCATTGATAGAGCATTAATGGGAGAAATTAACAAGCTCGAAAGTCAAATTTTTTTTTGTAGAATTTAAGATAAAATTTTACGATGATGCAAAAGTGATGATATAATTGTAGCTTATCAATAGTATCACTTTGATTTGAATTGTTCGCTAGTATGTATTATATGTAATATTTGTCGCATGGTTGTTATTTATAATTAAATAGTTTTATCTTAAATGAAGAATTTGAAAGAATAAAATTTTATTTTACATGAACGTTATACAGATTATTGCGTTTTTATTTACAAAAAAATTAATTTATATTATGGAATAAGGAAATAAAAATGATAATGGGAATAGTAATATAATATTAAAGAGAGAGAAAACGATTCCTTTTTAGAGAGTAAAATAGAGAATTTAGTTGGAGTTGGTTGTCTTAGAAAATAGAGAAATCTATATTTGGAAAGTAAAATGAAGGGTAGAAATAGGTTGTGTCTATGGGAGAAGGTCAATATCGAAGTATATTTCTCTTTTGGGAGGAATATTGGGAAAATAATCTAGAAACACTTCTGGAAACTCGTTAACAACAGGGAACTACTCAAGAGTAGAAGATTCGATATCTACATCCCTCACCATAACTAGATGGTATATGCAACCCTTAGAAATAATCTTTCTAGATTTAGAACAAGAGACAAACAAACCCTTCAGCATAGAATTCACCCTTTCCACTATAGGATAGGCTCATTTGGGAACTGAAACTTGACTACACGAGTTCTACAATACATAGAAACCTAACAAGAGTGCAATCAAATCATCACGAGGATGACATCAAAATCTAGAATTTAAAGCTCCACCAAGTTAACAAGAGTAACTCTATCGGATAAGGAAACATGAAACTTTCTTGTAGACCCTCTTAGCAACAATAGAGTAACAAACAGGATTAGAGACAACAAAAATATCTAGCAACACATCTGGAAGAACATAAAATGTCATAGCCACATATGACATCATAAAAGACAAGCTTGCACAGAAATCGAGCAAAGCATAAACAACAATTTGGAAAACTTTTAACATACATACAACCACATTAGGAGAAAACTATCATTCACCACGAGTTTGAAGTGCATAGAATTGGTTTTTCTTAGGAGTACTGGAACCCGAACAACTAGGAGAAGCTTGGATGCCCTCTCTTCCTTTTGTCGTAACCACTGGGATATCCCTCATCTTGAGAGCACTTTAACTGCAACTAAATAAACCATCCACGCTGGCTAGGAACTTACCCTCGTAGTTTTATCTATACCTAACACAAGTAGACATAGACAATGATAATCTACTACTATTCTCTTTTGGAGGATTAGGTTAGACACCCTATTTTTTTTGAACTTATGAGGAGTATTGGAGGAACCTTGACCAGAAAAGGTTTGTTGATACCTTGGATTACCATGACTATTGGACAATGCATGAGAAAAATTTCCATCCCTAGCTTTAGCCCTCCTTGTCTCCCTAGACTTTTACTTATGTTTCTCCTCTTCTATCATCTCTGCAACAAACATGAGATGAGAGATGTACATGTTATTAATGAACATGGAGGTACTCATTAACAACCATTTCAGACACACCTGAAATGAACTTGCCCATCCTTGCCCTAAAATCGGAAACCATTGTTGCAACATATTTACATAGTTGTGATTTTCAAAACATATTCCCGAACAGTCATGCTTCCTTTATAAAGTTTGATGAACCCAAGTTCTTTTACTTCACTTATTTCAAAGGGAAAGAGCCTACCGTGAAATCATTCTTAGACTTTTCCTAACTAAGAGATCCGTATCTTTTGGTCTCTCTTCTTTCCATTGGTTGACAAAATTTGAGAAACACCTTTAAGTTGATAAGAGGACAACTTTACCTTTTCCACTAGCATCGCTACCATATTCATCAAAACCTTGTAAACCGCATTAATGAACTCTTGAGAAACTTTCTCAAACTTGTCCTAGTAAATTCCCTCACTATAGATGCCGCTGTACCCGAATTTGGATTCACGGTAACCACAATCTCCCTATTTAGCTTGGGTTGGCATTGCTTGAGCTTATATTTAATAAACAGCCCTAAACTCCACATTAGTCATTTTCTCAGCAATAGGATACACCGGATCTTGAGGATCTTCTTGTTCCACACTACCGCATACTCATTTTGACATACGCTCTTCAGGTATCTATCTTGTAGAGCGCAGGATAAGGATTAAGAGAGAGACCTTATAGATTTGAACTCTATTGCACGACTTTACAGTAATGAATGAAGTGGAGTTTCCTGAAAATATTGTAGCCTCTCATTCATAAATGTAGCACGCTTCACACACATGAACAACACTCTACTCAAGGTGGCTTATCAGACATTCTAAGAACATTCTAAATCTTATGCTTTGTTTATCAGGTTTGTCGCGACCCAAGGGTAAGCCCTTGATGTAGAATGGTGTATAGGACCCTGAGAGACCCTTACAAGCTACTTAGCATTCATAATATAATAATTAAAAATATAATAGGTAAAAACAACATTTAAAGTCCAAAGAAATAAAAAAGCAAAGTAGAAGTCTAAAACATTTTTCTCATTAGCCCTCTATTAAAATAAATTGATATTAGTCATATCCCATACATCATGTCAAAAATATAATATAATAAAGAAACTAAAACAATAAAAAACTATCCTGAAAGCATTAGGACTCATCGTGTTCAAAAATCACACAATCAACAACTAGAAACGGAACTGAGGACCTTGATTTTCGGACCCTACATTAGGGGATAAAGGAAAAAGCGCATTAATACAAAAAATGTACCAAGTATGATAGGAATGCACATAAAATTGACCAAGCTAAAGCATGATATAAGAAGATTAGAAAACATGATTCATCTTACATGGTCAATGCAAGGTAACATCTTTAAAATCTTCACATTAGTTCATTATTATTGTAGTGGGGAGATTTATTCAACACAGAAACCATGTAAGATACAATATGATCCCGCGGTGTCTCCCACTGACAAAGGCTATCCTACTTGCAAAGCCAAGGACCATGAACATCTAGCTTAGGTGGTACTAGGTAATGTTTACATAGAAAATTATCATTTGGGGGACATTGTTAAGGGATAAGTCAATTGCTATTTGAAACCCAACTTCTACTAAAAGGAATGCTTGTATCTCAATATCATCTTGGTGAACAGAAATCTCAAAATTGAAATTTCTTACTTATTTAATTTATCAATTCAAGGACACGTCATCTTGCCAATCCAAGCTATGATATAAGTGAACTTATGTAAACATATCATTTAATAACCAATCAATGGTGGTTTTATTAGGATAAATCTTTATCTTTGATTCAATTAGGTGAGTAGACCTTTAAACCTTATAATCCTCACTATGATGGAAAACATTTAGTAATCATGCTTAAATGTGTCTATGAGAAATATTCTTTCAACAACACAACAATAACATCATCATTGATACTTCACAGTCAAAACATTCTTAAAACCTTTACTTAGATTTCATAAAAATGCATAATTTTCCTATCAAGGTTCACAACCCACTTTCATCCATCAACATTTTATAAAATATGGGTTGGATATGGATTCCATCATCACTTTATTAAATTATGCCAATATATTCTTGGTTTCATAAGACTCTTCTTTCGTAATTAAAATCCCATATCTTATGGTGATAACTTTAAAAAACATGGAGATTACATAGTTTTATAAAGTAATTATCATTAAATAATAGTATTTTATCAATTCATGCATATAAAATATAAAAATTAAATCATTCAAATCAATAGTCAAGAAAACCTTAACTTAAATGGGGATTTCTAACTTTGAAACTAGGAGAATTTGAGAACTGCATGAATGGAAGAAATATGTGGATCAAAACTAATATACCTCAATGTCAATTTCTTTATTTTGATCGACGATTAGAAGCTTTGACTTGAAAAGCTTAGCTTGGACCTTCATTTTCAAGCTTTCTGGAGAGAGAAATATTTTATGCGGAAGACTTGTTCATCTTTTAGAAATTTAATAAAATGGTTTTTAATCTTGAAAAGTTGGGATTTAAAACGTGTATATAGTGATCTTAGAGCAGGGAAAAATGATGTTGTATAGGGATATAATAATTAGGAAAAGATCAAACTACCCTTGAAATAACTGCTGACCTATCGACTAGGACCCTTAATTGATGGACCGTGGACTGACCTACGGTTTGTCGTATACGTCGACTGTGGTTAGAAACGGGAACTATGGTGTCTTAACTAAGGCCCTAAGCGATAGACCATTGTTCCACTAGCGGTCCCTTGTCCAGCAGTTGTTTTGTACCTCTAACTCAATCTTTGAGGTGACCAACCACGGAACACACCTACGATCCGTGGTCTCATCCGTGGGCAATGGGTGGCCTTCGTGGATTATCACCTATAAATTTTTAAAATATTTATCTTGTCGCTTCTCGAATATGGGGTGTTACACAAATTAATCCATATCAATGCTTGAACCATAGTTATAATTATAGGAAAACTCAACGAATGACAAATGATTATCCTAGTTACCTTTGAAGTCAATTCACATTCCATCAACATATATTCTTGTGTCTTAATTGTACAATTCGATTGACCATCAGTTTGTGGATAAAATATTGTACTAAGCATAACACGAGTAGGAAGACCCTTTTTGAAAAAATGTCCAAAACTAAGAAGTAAACTAAGTACCACAATCACAGATAATGGATAATTGCACCCCATGCAACCTCACAATCTTCCTCAAATTCAACTTAGTATAATCCTTTGCGGAATAAAAAACAGTGATGGGGATGAAATGGATTGATTTCGTCATTCAATCAATGATAACCCAAATTAATTCATGTAATCTCCTTGTCAATGGAAAGCTAACAATGAAGTTCTCATTGAAATCTTTCCACTTTTAGGTAGGAATGCTAATGTCATGAGATAAATCTCCCGACAAGTGGTTTTCAACTTTCTCTTTGTTTCAATTAGGACATTTATCCACAAATTATGTAATATCCTTCTTCATCCCATTCTACCAATACATCTCCCGTAAGTCGCTATACATATTAGTTGATCCCGGGTGTTAACTATCGAGAATTATAGGTTTCCAATAATATATGTTCTCTCAAGTTATCGAAATTAGGAACACCCTAATGAACTCAATATAAAAATACGCTATTTCCCCCTTAAGAGAAAGACTCTAAGGATTTCTTAAGCATCGCTTCTTTCATACAACTAAATTCGGATTAAGAGATTGGTTGGCTTTCACATCCGCTACAATGGAGAATTTTGAGCCATCGTGAATCATATTACAACCGTTGGTGGAGTCAACTAGTCAAACGCCCAAACGGGTCTACCTGTGAACATCTCTAACCAATTCATTTTTATCATCCTCTATGTGAGCCATAGTTCTCATAGATTATCCACAAAAAGTCTCTACCATCACATTCGCCTTACCGGGTTATAGATAACACTCATATAATAATCTTTCAATAAGTCAAGCCATCTCCTTTGATGAAGATTCAAATCATTCTTATTATAAACATATTTAAAAATGTTGTGGTCGGTAAAAATATTTCCATTAATACCATATAAATATGGCTCCAAATATTTATGGGAAAAATAACTGCGACTAGTTTTAGATCATGGGTAGGATAATTTTTTTTCATGAATTTTAAGTTTCCTTGAGGCAAGTTAATTTCACCTATCGGGACATTCATCCAATTCTAAGTGTCAATGATTGTTAGTCAGTTATATAACCCAACTAAGTGAGTTCTGGTCGAATCCAACAAGGAGTGGTACATATTTAAGAATCAATGGTAAAGCATTAAAATTTTCAATAAATCATAGGTAAAAACATTTACGAATAATATCATGATTCATGGTCGGGGGTTACAAAAGTTTCAAATAACATGGGGGTTTGTATTTTTTGATTTCATCTACAATAACAAATAACACGAAAATAACAAATATAGAGACGAGTTCATGAGATGTGATTGAACTATGGGTTAAGGTAAGAAAATAGGTGACTGAAATTAATAGTAAATACTTGTAAATAACTAAATAAGCTAGACTTTCTTTGGGATAAACTTTCTCTAAAAAAAATTTACCCGGAACCAAATTAGTTTCTCTCTAACACCAATAACCAGCAATAAAGAACAACCTACACTTTAAACCATTCACTCTCTCGGGCTGAATGTCTGGATGAGGGTTTAGGATTCACTCTCTTGAGTTGAACCCATGACAATGTAATACTAATAGACCATTTAATCAGCAACCATTGTTTTTAAACTTCTCTTTTGACAAGCAAAAAACACAAAGGTATAGTTGCAATTGTAATTACAACTACAAACCTTTAGATTAAGTCACAATTATTAAATAAAATCACTTTTAAACAACATTTAAACTATCAATTAATTAAATACCCAATAATCAATTCAACCCATAGTCACATAATCACACCCCAAGAGTAGGGTTTTCTCTTGACCTCATACAAAAGGTAGAAACTCTTACCAAATTGTGTCATTGTCAACTTGGTATGATTAATATTCTCTTTACAAAGGTCTAAGATGAGGAATCTTCAACGCCCACTTCCAATTTATAAGTAATGGAAATATTGAAATAATCAAATCTAAGGAAAATTTTGTCAATTATAATTTTTTCGCTCCAAAAATTGGAAAACAGAATATTAATGTCCAATAGCATAAAAAAAATCTCTTCTTCACAAAATCATTTTTAAACTAAATAATCAAAATTGTATTTAGAGTTGTCGTAAAATATGTTTCAAAGGTCCATTCGGTGCAATAGGTAGAGATCGTTGAATCATTCGATGATCCACCCTTTGGTAAATTATTTCACCTTTTCTGCTTTAGCCTTCAACATCTTCAAGTTCTGTAATTTTGTCCGATCTAGCACTCATCACAAAACCGCTCGGCAACACGCCGACTACTCCTTTTTGAAACTGATTTGATTATATCCTTCAGGGATTGGAACATGGAACTTTAGGCAATATTATGTCCATTCAGCGGTTCGCCCAATAAGTAAGGCGATCATAATTCTTATTTTCTTTGTTCTTTCAGCCGCCTTATTCCTATTTGCTCATTATTATACATGCTTTGTTCCTCAATGCAAATACCTTAAATTGAAGGAATTACATAAGTTATTGGTACAAACTATGCATTTGAGGATACCAAATATATTAAAATAAAACCCTAAATGAGTGCAAATCATGGACTTATCAACACCCCCAACTTACAATTTTCCTTGTCCTCAAGAGCAACTCAAGTTTAATAGTTTTAAAGGGATGCCTCATGCATTGCTACACGACTTAATCTTGAATTCAAACAAAAAGACTCAACTTAATCATGCCAAAATCAATTGAACAATTAAAGAAAGTTGTCATGCACCGATAAAAGAGATTCTCAAGTTCACACTACTTGCTTCAAATGCAAGTTCAAGCTCAACGAAAGTTTTCGAAATGCACTCACATAAAGAACAATCCAGTATTTACACACAATTGTTCAATAATTTAGAGCTCTGGAATTAAGATCAACACACACACTCATAAAGATGAATGCAATCCATGATTTCATTTATAGGTTTTCCCGTATTTTCCAATCAACAATTGTTTTAGTTCAATCAAGATTAAAAAAAAAGGTCTTTATAAGGCTTGTAATGGGGTGAATTAAAAGGTATGGTCACGACTCAGTGATTTATATCCTCATGAAATGTGGTGTGAACAAAACATTATTTCCTTTTCTTCATCATTCTAATTCGTGCTTAAAAGTCACCCTTTTATTCATCTTCAATGGACAGTTACGAACCCCAATTTTCTTTGCATTTTCACAACTTTATTCCACAGCATTTTTATTCTTTTTTTATTTTTCTTTTTTCTATATGGAGGGGTTCCAATTTTTTCTCAAGACTATGAGTCAACGTGGACTTTCATGTTCTTCTTGACTTACCGTCTCTTTTTACCACACCCCCAACTTATGTTTTTTTTCGTAAGTTTGCTACTCAAGAAAACCAAAAATCATGAGGATTATAGGTACGTAATGGATCAAGAAAGGTAACATTTTTTAAATGAGATTCTTCCGAGAAAATGTTAAGGCACAAAGGGTGCTAAAGTAGAGTCCACACACTCACTAAGTTAGGCCAACAAAAGAGGTATAATCTAAAATTGTTTTACTCTCTTAAAAGTTGCCTAGGATCATCTCATGAGATGGAAACACTTAGTCAACCGCATAAATGGGAAAAACTGTAGGTGTCATCACATATGGTTCATGGTAAGATCATAACACAAGACATCAACACAAAGGTAAAACAAGACTCCACACTTTTGCTAGTGTGCAATGTTCATCAATAGAGACTCAATTCAATACTTGGCTAGTCAAAATAAAATGCAAAAATTTCACATTAAATTTATGAAACTTTATTTGGCCTCTTTATAGTTGAACATTAATTTTTGTTCGATTATGAACACTATTATAGTCAATGGTATTGATCAAGACCGAGACTCAAGTTTGCAAAAGAACAACAATTTTTAACACACATAAAAAGTGTTACAAATTTATCAAAATTGTCAAAAATCATTTAAAAAAGAAGAAGAAGAAGGTTTTCACAAGCTTAATCATCCTCATAAACAGTTCAAGAAAAATTATAGCTCAAAAAACCAATATAAGAAAAACCAAAGTCATAAAACATCACATATGTGGGCCTCACCCCACCATAAATAAAAATCGTGTGTTCTCAAATTTAATAATATCCACAAGTCAAAATAAAGTAAGACAAAACTAGAGGTAAAAATTATCATGTTTAAACACTCACTCCATTTGTCAGAGCATCAGTTCCTAGTGCATCACTCAGATCACGAGCCTTAGTACTCGGAGTAAACATAGAAAGACCTGCTCCAGAAGAGGCTACAATAAATGTCTCAAGATGATATATCTAGATCATCGACTATACAATCGTATATTTTTGATTTGACAAGTCTCCGTGTATGCTCTTCTCTCATATCTCGATCTGCACCTCCTCATTCTCTCCATCCGGCTCATCTCTATATATATCTCCGGTGGTAGATGGATTAATCTTTGAACCCTCAGGATAATCCACATAATTTTTACTATCAAGCAATGAAGTGACGTCAGAAGACTTTAGATAGCCTACGTCCTTCCAAATTTCAACATTCGACTTTCAATGATGTAACTTTGGAGGTCTCCCCATGTTTGCTATCACAAGCCTCAACTCTTTGGGTGAAAGTATCAATGGAAGTCAGGAGAGGGGTATGTACAACAAAATTGTTGCTCTCAATCATCCATGGGATGGATCTATCGAGTTAGGTCTCCTTCATGTAAGTTGAATGGTCTATGAGCCCCATTATTGGGATTATTGTATGAGTAATCTTGGATGGCTGGGAGGAAGTAAAGGTCCTTGAAGATTGTGAAGTAGAGGAAGTTGGAGCAGAGATCCATGAAGGCCTGGAGGCCAGAATAGTCAAAGATGCCTTTGTAGGTATAGAATCAACATTAACGTTTACAAAAGTATCTATTATAGATGCTCGCTTTCAATCACTCTATTCTCACGTGTACTCAACCTCAATCCACCAGATGTTTGTAGAGGAAGAAGAGGTGTCCTTTGTTTAAATAGTAATATACTTGGGACTCTAGCATGTTGAGAAATCTCCGTGATCTGTACAGGAAAGGGTACAAAAGTCTGCTTCTTCTTGGACCTCATATCCATATTCTACTCAATATGAGTCTCAAGTTAAGCCGCCTCCTTGATAATATCAATGATAGGAAAGCTTCCCTCACATATGGGATGATGGATTAATTCTTTGAAAGAATTTTGGAGCTGCTGATGAATCTAAACCAGTATCGATAGACTATATTCAAATCATTCTTCATGGTTTAAACCTTGCGTCAATCCATCTGGGGGTGAAATTAGAAAGGAGGGGGTATTCTAACCCTTGAATTCATCTAGAGATTGGGCTGTCACCAAACCCTCATAATTTTTCAGAAGCCAGTGGTTCTCTAAGGACAACATATATGATAACGTTGCAACACCCAACTTCCATGCCTCAGACCATGCCCGACTTAACTAGTTTACACGTGGTTTCCTTCTTCTTACTCTTTGGCACCAACAGACCATATGTAGCATAAAATTCTTTGATCGATAAAAAAACATAGAGGCCTCGGGTTTTTGGAGAAAATTCAAAACTTGTGCGAATGTAGTATCAACTCTCACATTGGCATACATTCCCTCAAGGACTTCAATCGATTGGATCTTATCCTCAAGAATATTTCACAAACCATCGCCTTTCAAGCTTTTAGGAACCAAAGGGAGGGATGGCTAGTTCCATTGGAGCCACATGAGGTGCTTCAGTTGTCACTAAGTCTTCTAGTGTTGGAGTTGAAGGGACCCTAGCGGAGTTAGGGAGAGATCTATCTTGGATTTAAGCCCTTAGGTAATGTAAGAGTTAGTCATCCAGAGGGTCAAATAGAACATCCTGGGAGCCAGTAGTTACCCTGTGATATATAAGCCTTTTGCCTTTGCCCTTTCGCCCTTTGGATGCTCTTGTTGTTTCATCTTTCTAGGATTTCACCCCCCTTAATTAATCGTCATACCTCATGCCATTTTCTGGGGTGGCATGTAATTTTTTTCCTTACCATATCTACAAAACATCAGGAAGAAGTTAAAAAAAATTGAAGCAAAAAGTCACAAAAAAAAGATTTAGACAGACTCGCTGTGTTAGTCGGAGAGTCACCAAATCACTTTGGCGATCTAGATCGGGCTCTTCAAACCAATTGGCTCTAAAAGTTTAGAAATATTTGGAAAGTTTTCATTGGGAAGGCCTTTCGGCAAATTGCCGGCTACATTCGGCAAGCAAGGATATTTCACAGAAAGTTAAGTTGCAATTCATGTTATAGGGGTGCAGACAAAGGGCCATCAGGGAGACTTTCACGAAGTCATTAAGTGACTTCAGCGACTTTAAGCTTCTCACCGGAAGTAAGTGAATTAAGCTACACAATTAGAAAGAAAATAAAGGCGAGATGGGAACTTTGGGGAACTGTTGAGTGGTTCGGCAAGCTCGACCTAGCTCACCAAATGACCCAAAGTGAGTATATTGAACCCAACTTCTATTTTCAATCCCATAACCCTAAAAAAAACCTAAGTATGCAACCTTCACATTAAAACTAACAGTGTCACACCCATTACTCCAGCATACTTAAATTCTTCCTATTTTACCGAATTTGGCTATTCGATAACTTTTCCCCTTAAGAATGACGTCACCCACTCAATAATTTGGCATAAGTACATGCTACTTAGAATTCACCTAACTAGACCTAAGAACATTAAAGGACAACCCTACTGATTTGAACTAAATTTTAAAGGACATAACATGGAAATTTAACCGTATAAACATTACAGGCAAAATTATCAAATTAAAAAAGGTATTTAAGCATGCTACCCTATCAAAGAGGCCCAACACACATCAAGAAGATAAAATTTTAGCAAATGAGTACAAATTCCAAAAAATAAACTTGGGGTTCAAAAAAATAACCTAAGATGCCGATTAAATAAGATTAAAATTCTAGGTGACAAGGAATTCACTCCGACCACACGATCGGCGACTCAAATACAAAAGAAATGAGTTAAGGAAGTCCAAAATTAAGGGAAAGTGAAAAAGTTGAAATTTAAAATGTTTGGCCTTTAAGAATATCTGGTTCTCGCCATTTGGAGACATTACTTTTCCTCGTCATCCCACTCAATGATATTCCAAGTTGTCAGTTACCTCCTGAGTTTTACAGTACCTCGAATTAATGTGAGGGTCGAAATAGCTGACTAGATTCCGATCGCTGACCTGGTCGGTGATTATGCAAGTAGATCCATGGCCAGCCGAGTTTTAAAGAATCGTATTTGATATTGTTTTGAGTTGAATGGATGACCGATTCGGCATATTGACCTCTTTTGCAAAGTGGAGACAGGACTATTATCTTTCCAACCTGCACTTTTTCAAACACTTCCCACACTTTGACCTGCATATTAAACACACCATTACATAAAACATAAAGAGAAAAAAATAAAAATCTTGTGTTGCCTCTCAAGTAGTTCCTTAGTTAAATTCATGGCACAATGCAAGTCCACATATAAACCTCATTCTTAAGGTTAGGTATAGTATTTCTTGGAAAACTCCCTTTATGTCTCAAGTTCAAATGAGAAGAGATATGACCCATTTAGGTCTCCAACTGCTTGATCGATATGAAATGGGAGGTCATAGTCTCTCTAATGGTCGGTACATATTCTTTCATTTCTTTTAAAATCTAGTTCGACCCCTAAACATTGATGAGTATGCGACACTGAATATCCTAAGACCGACAACTTCCCTGATTCTTTGCCTTTTGGTGCTCACGGGGAAGCACATACCTATCCTTTTGCCCATCCTTTAAATTATGATTTCGGTCCCTCCATTCTCTTTCACCCCTCCATTTTCTTTAACGATCTTTCCAACCTTTTGTCCCTACTCAAACCTTTGTTACCACCCTACCTCATGTTGTTTGAACGATAACCACAACCTTGGTTGGTTAACAAAAATCACCTCTTCATTGTACAAAGCCTCAAAATTTGCCTTCTCAAGATTAGCACAACTGACACACATAATGTTGACACTTCGAGCATTACTGCAAATTTTTACACAAAATGTCAAGAGGTGTCATGAACTTTGTTTGACATTCATGGGTGAACCAAGGCGATTGATTTTATTCACGCCATCCAAGAGTTGAGTCATTATCACATAAAGTTATTGCATCAAACCTCTAAGAGAGATTTGGTCAGCAACACCCTTGATTATCTAGTCCAGGCTCTAGCAAATATACGGCAGCAACACGTCTCAGTAAGCGTGGCCGCGGAGAGTAGCAAGGGGGATAGGAGGGGGGGGGGGTGTGAGAGAGGAAGGTTTGCAAATTCTGAGTTGGCATTTAGTGCTTTGGGTAGTGGGGTGAGGGTAGGGTGCATTAGGGACGGTAAATAATGGGGGGGGCGTGTTTTGGAGAGTGACGGGTGTAAGGGTGGGGATGAAGGGGTGGGTATTGGCTAGGTGGCTCGGTGGGTATGTAGGTTGAGGGAGAGGGTGTGGGAGTGTAGTCAGGGTAGTGGTAATTGGGGGGGTGGCGGGGGATTAGGGCGTGTTTGGTCTCTAGTGGGTGCGTGTGTGGAGGGGAAAAGTTTGGTGGGGTGATGTTGAGGGGGGGTCGGGGTTTGTTGGGGCGTTGTGGTTTGGTAAGGTGGAGAAAGGGGGGGGAGCGGGTGTGGAGCTGGGTAAGGGAGTGGGGGTTTGAGTGGAGTATGTGGGTTTAACTTGGTAGGGGGTTGGTAGAAGGCTGGATTGTGTTTGGAGCGATTGCGGGTTATGTTGGTGGTATTGACGTGGGCCAGGAGGTTTGGTGTGGGCCGGGGGTGCTGGGTTGTGGGAGGGGAGAGTTAAGGGATGCAGTGTTGATGAGTGGGGCGAGGTGGGATAGATAGATTCATTGGGGCTAGTATGTATGATGTGCGGGAGTTTTGTGGTTGGAGGTAGTCTTGGAGGAGGGGGGTTTGTCCGGAGTAGATATAGTAGGGAGTGGGGGGGGGGGGGTGGGTTAAGGGTGTAATGGGAGGGGGGTGTGGGGGGTGGGGGGGGGAGGGTTGGGTGTATGACGGGAAGTAGTGGGGGGTGCTTAGTGCGTGTTTCGGGAGAGAAAGGGTGGGTTAGGTAGGGGTGGAGTAGGAGGGGGTTGTGGTAACAGGATGTCGGAGCTGTGGGAGTATGGTTGGTGTGGTGGGGTAGTTCTTTATTGGGGGGTGGTGTTTGGGTAATGTACGGGCGGGGGGGTGTGTTTGCGGGGGGTTGTCCGCTCATGGTGGTAGGTGGGGTGATAGGGTTTGGGTACTGAGTGGGTGGTGGTGAACGGTATTGTGGATTAGATGGGGTGGGTGGTCGTGGGGGGTGGGTTTTGGTAAGGGCTGCTTGATGTGGGAATGGGGGGTGTGTGTGATAAGGGTGGGTAGTGGGGGGGTGGTGCAAGGAAGAAAGGGGGGGTGGGAAGGGTGGGGCTTTGGGTGTTTAGGGGGGGGGGCGGGTGGGGGTGTAGGGGAGGGTTGATGGGGCGGGGATGTGTGGAGTTGGGGGAGTGGGGTGGGGAAATTAGGTGAGGATTGGGTGGGGTGGTTGTGGGTTGGGGGTTGGAGGTTATCAGATGGGATGTTGTTGGAGGTGACGGGGGGGTTGGATTGGTGTGAGTTCGGGGTTGTTGATATTGTTGTGGGGGGGGCGGTGGTGGAACTTGTTGGGGGGAGGAAGATGGTGGGGGGTGTGGGTGTTGGTTTCGGGGGTTGATTGCTCTGGGTAAGTGTTTTAGTGGGATGTGGAGGTATGTGGGGTTGTCTGGAGGTTTAGGGTCGGTGTTGTAGGTTTTGGTGTGGTATGGTTGGGGGAAGGTGGTATGGGTTGGTGATTGTTTAGTGGGGGTTGTTAGAGAGGGGTAAATAGTTGATATGGTGGTGGGATGGAGAGTGAAGGGGGGGAGTTGTGGGTGGGTCGGTCCTTATGGATAGGGGTGTAATTGGTGGTGTGGGAGTGTTTCTTTGTAGGGGTGTGGGGTGGGCAGGGTTGGGTAGTGGGGGTGTATGTGATGAGTTTAGGATGGGTTTGGGGGGGTTCTGGGAGTGAGGTGAGTAGTGATAGGGCGTGAGCGTGGGTGGGGAGGGATGAGGGAGCTGGGTGGTTATTTACGGATGGTTGGGGTGAAGAGTGGTATGTAGGGTTTTTTTGATGGTTGACATTGGGGGGGTAAATGGGAATTAGTCTTTGAGGGTGGGGTGGGGTGTTGGATGCGGGGGAGATTTGTGGACGGGTGGGGGGAAGGGAGTATTGGTGGTTGATTGGGTTCTTAATGTTTAGTCTGTGAGGCAGGGATTGGTAGAGTGAAAGCTCGCTGGGGTATGGTTGGTGTTAGTCGATTGGGTAGTTGGGGGGCGGGGTGGTGTTGGGTGGGATGTGGAGGGATGGTAGGTAGACTTTAATGTGGGTGTGTTTTAGGGGAAGTTTGGGGTGGTGGTGTTGGGGTGTAGTTTGGGTTTGTTAATACGGAGCGTGGTATAGTTGTAGGAGGAAGGTGAGGGGTTGGGACGTGGGGTTTGTGGATGGAGGTGGGTGTGTGGGGCCTTGGTAAGTCTGGGGGGGGAGGCAGTTCGGTTTGGTGGGAGGGTGGGTTTGGGGGGGGGGGGTGTTTGGGGGGGGGGGTGAGTGGTTGGGGTGACAGTGGAGTTTGGGAGCGGAATCGGTTTGCTGGAATGGGGGGTGGGGGGGGGGGTGGGGTGTGGGAGTGGGGTGTTGGTGTGTGGGGGTAGGGGGTGGGGAGAGGTGGTTGTGGGTGGTTTTGTGTGTATCGGGGTGTGGTTATGAGGGGAGGGTCGTGTTGTAAGGTGGGGGTAACGGGGGGTTTTGATGAGGTGTTTTGGAGTGATTGGTGTGATGTATGTGCTAGATTGGGGGGGGGGAGGTTGGGGTAGATTCGTGCGGGTTTGGTGGGGTTTGTGGTTATGAGACTGGAATCGGGGTGGATGTTGGGTAGTGGAGATTTGGGTAGCTGAGGGGAGATGTGGTGGACTGGTGGGTGAGCATTAGGCTTGGTAGGGGTTGCGGTTTATACGGAAGAGATAAGTGTATTTGTTTTAGAATGAGGGTGTGGTTAAAGTGGGAGTGGATGATTTGGGGTGGTGAGGGAGGGAGGGTTGTATGGGGTGTTTCGTGGGAAGTGTTGGGTGGTGATGATAGGGTGGGGTCGGTTGTGGGGTTTGTAGTGGGGGAGGGAAGGTGGTTAGTAGTTTAAAATTAGGAAGGGGGTACTGCAAGTGAAGTTTTTTAGGGTGGTGTATGGGTTTGGAGGTGTGTCGTTGGAGGTTAGGGGTAGTTGGGGGGTGTGTTGTCGACGCTGGGATGGGACTTGTTCGGTGAGGAAGTTGTTGTTGAGGGGAGGGATGGGGGGTTGGTAGGCCGGTGGGTTGTGGGAATGGGGTATCGTTGGTCAATTTGTGAGGTGTTAAGGTGAGCGGGGGCGTGCGATGTTGAGAGTTGGGTCGGAGGATGTTCGTGTTTTTGGGGAGAGTGTGTGTGGAGGTGTTGCGTGTGGGTGGGGTTTGATGGGTTTAGTGGGGTATGTGGGGGGGTTGTAGGGAGGTAGTGGGGGTATTTGTCAGGGGTGGAGGTAGTGGGGTGGTTGGGGGTTGGGCTGGGTTGGTGTGGTTTTGTCTTGACGTAAGGGAGTGTTGGGTTAAGAGGGTTATGGGTTGATTTATCGCCGGTTGTAATGTAGGTTGTGGTGTAGTTTGTACACCTTGTGTGAGTGGGGGTGCTTGGGAGGAAGGTGTGATGGGTGTGTGTGAAGTGCGCGGTGGATGGGGGCAGTGATTTGGTTGTAAGAGGAGCAGGGTGGGTTGGGATTTCCGGTTTAGTCGTGGGTACGTTGGAGTGCGGATTGGGGTTGTGAATTGGGATCAGGTGTGAGTGAAAGGGGGGAAAAGGTGTTGTTGTGGTATGGTTGGGGTGGTGATTGTGTGAAGAAGTTAAGGTTTGTGGAAGTCGTGTGTACACGTTGTTTGTTGGGGGTGGCGTTTGGGGGTGTAGTTGTTCGAGTTTGGAGGTTTGATTGTTCGTGGTGAATTTAAGAATGTGGGGGGGTAATTGTAGGTGTTGTTGCGGTGTGTAAGAGGGGGTGGATAGAATGGGGTATAAGTTGTTGAGATGGCGGAAGGTTTGGAGGAGATTTTTGGTGTGCGATTTGTTTGTTGTGGTGGGGGTTTGTTGCTGATGGGGGTGAGAAGGAGTTAAATTGTTGGGTGGTGGGCGGGGTAGTTATGGGGATGAGGGGTTGTTTGTAATTGGATGTGTGGGAGGGGAAGGTTTTTTGGTGATATAACATGAGTTGGGAGTTAGAGCAACAATTTGTTGAATCGCACCCAAGTCTCATGAATTGGCTCACCCTTCAAATGCTTAAATCTCAGAATGTTGTCCTGAAAAGTCATCATCTTTGATGGAGGGAAAAATCGCACTTGAAATGTGGTGAAGAACTCCTCCAACAAAGTGATTGATTCACATGGAAATTCAACATGCAAGTTACATGCTTCTCTCATAAAAGAGAACGAGAACATTCTTAACATAACCAACTCTTGGCATATATTCTTGAAAAAGAACGGTCAAACTTACACGAAGTTTCATCAGAGCAAAACAACTGCACATCCCCATAAATTGCAAGAGTTGCAACATATTACTCGTGATACAAATCACCGATTTCCCTTCATATCACAATCTGAGAGCACCTCCAAGTCATAACATGGTTAAGTAGAACCCAAAAGGGTCTTATACAAATTTCATAGATCATTTATTGGATAAGAAACTTGAAAATAGAGACCTGTTTAAAAACTCTTTTACAATAAAAACATATTTCATTAAATAGAAATCAGAAGTCTTTATATACATTAAACATATTGTCTCAAACCGTATTAGACATTGAATACAACATTAGGAATAAGTCCATAAAAAACATTAACAAAACCAAAAGACATAAAGGAATACAACGAGTCTTGTCCTCAAACTAGGAGGACTCACCTAGTCTTCATCTTCAAGCACCTTGGAAACCTATACTTCAAGCATAGAACACCTATATCCCCGAACCCTACACATTCATTAAAACAAAGAAGAATGAGGTTAGCAAAATTAAGTACTAAGTATGAAGACCATGCCAAAACATGCTAAAAATAGAAATTTAAATTGAAAGTCATGATTTCATGCCATTTTAGTAAAACTTCATGAGTAAAAGAGGATTAATATAAAAGCCACAACCAAAATGCATGTTACAGTATCTAATGTAATCCATTACCTTTGCTATTTGACCTTTACCTCAAGAAATCATACGTCAACTAGTACCAACATGCAAACCATAAACGTATAATGTATGTAGGTTATTTAGAAATTCTATGGCCTTTATATAAAGTTACCCTAAGACACACTTAAGTAAGACATAAAGTGGAATCGCATACTACCTCTTCATACGACACCAAAGTATTCCTCAATGATACAATAGACAAAAACCATCACATTTCAACAGAATTTTCTATGAAACACATTTCATCAATATAAGAGATACATAATCATTACATAAACAACCTTGTCACATTAGAAGAATTACGTACGACAACCCTAAATTCATAATTGTGCACAGTGCAAGTAGCATTACATAATACTACTCACACTAAGTACTCTTTTGAAGTCACCATAAGCAAGACACATTTTTATACTATTATACCTAATATGGAAACATTCATGACATTATTCATGTATAGCATGCATTTTTACATTTAAACATATTGATACGCTCAAACTTACTTCTCAAATAAGAAGTAAAGCGGGTTCCCCCCCCCGTGTAAGGTAATACCCAATTGTGAGGTTGGGATCATTCCACGAGAAAATAGTTTTATTACTTTAACTTGAATCTATATTACTATTGTTTAGTCGATGATTTACATCCTTGGAAGGTAAAATAATAAAAGGGGGTTTCTATTTCCTGAAATGATGAAAATAACTCCCTAAATGGAAGGACACTTAACAACTTTGATGTGGAGTTTTAATCAATAATCAAAAGTACTAGGGTTTACGTGTTCCCCACGATGTTCATAACTTGATAAATCGAACTATCACTTCTTTCCTAGTATCTTGCATGCAAAGTGATAGTTATGTTATTTTTTTAAATCCTTGGTTCCCGGCATCTTGAAAATCTCACTCCGCCACCCCATTATCCCGGTACGTGTGTTGCTATCCACCTTATATTTACCTCTATTAAGCCTCGTTTTTATATTTGACTAAGTTATTACCTTCGTACCAAGCAATACTAGACTATTAGATAGTCTACACTAAATCTATGTTGATAATTCTTTTCCTATTATCTACCTCCTTTGTCCGGCAAGTAGCAGTAAGCGAGATCTAACGTTGGCCATCCGTTAAAAAAAGACTTTTAAAGCGAAAGAATTATATCATGCAGAAACTATTCTAGAATTGTTATTTTAGTTAGGTTTTACCTCATTATTTGACTATGGTTCCCACACCCTAGTTATGGAGTTTTAGTTCCCCATAGTCATAATCACAATATTCAAAGATATGATATAAGAATTCATGTACCTTCTTCAATGAAAAAAGAAAATGCCAAAAGTTTGCTTGATTAATCACCAAAAATCACCACACTCATTTGCAAGAATCGCTCCAAAGTAATCAAGAGTCTCACAAAAAGTCTTATGATAATAGAAAATCTAACAATACAGTGTCTACTATAGGTGTCTAACTATATACGGAGGCCAACCTCAACATTCGAGGTTTTTTTGAACTAGTTTGAAAATAAAAAACCTAATTAAACAGGACTCTCATTTGCTTGAATCTTGTCAAAAATGCCGCCAGGTTGAGGACCGCTCGCGACGGATCGTCGTGGTCCGAGGGACCGTCATGGACTCCGTCGTCCCATACGTTCTGTGCAATTTATTCTGCGGAAATCTTCATTACCCTCGACGGCAAGTATGACAGACGCTAGGCCAACCGTACCGTCGAGGGTGTTCGTTTCAAAACACTTAACTCCTTGGAATCTGGGTACTGGGACTACTCTCTGATTCACTTCATAGTCATTACGAACCTACAGACGGACCGTCATAGACCCGACGGCCGTCATGACTGTGTACACCAGAACACCCACACTTGTCAGACTTCCCCATCTTCATTCAGCAGCTATACTACGCATCCACCTACGGACCCCGTCACAAGCATGACGAACCGTCACAGCTCCGTAGGTTTTCTCTTCTTCATGTTCTTCGCTCACAACAACCTCCACCTAATCTTTGAACATATTTCTTGCAATAGAGAAACTTATGTAAAAATTAGCACAAAAGGCTTTTGGCCACACAACCTTAAGGAAGAAGTATAATAATACCCGTGAAACAATGATATCACAGCCCTCCACTTAAATTCGTTGTTTGTTCCTCAAACACTGCACTATGACTCAATACAAAATCTTTGTACATAGTATCTATGTTTTATCCTTTGTCAATCATTTGGCTATCAGCAATTCCGATTAAATCTCATCATTTTATGCATGCTATCCTATTAGTCTTGACTTATGTGGGAACAGAGCATGACACAGATTCCCCATGCACTAACGAAACACTTTCCTCTCAATTTCTCAACCGAGGTGCTAACAATTCCAGTAGTGCAACACCATAGTGTCCTCACTTTAAAATAAAATCCTCATTTTTCACACAATGATTTCAGTTTGAGTATAAGATTACTTTTCAACACTCCTCTCAGAACAAATTCACACTCAGATATACCTATTGCCCATAAGCTAGCCCTTATATTACTTTACTACCTTAAGTTCGCTATACAGAAACCCTTAGAATCAACGATAGGAGGACTTTCTTAGTTAGCTTGTAACATAGCGCAGGGTCAGGTAGGGTATATTTAGGTATACTTTAGTACTTTTTTTTTTTTCCCTCCGTGCATATCGGCTAACCTACCACTTTCTATCATTTTATCAAATCTCGCCAGTTGTATCATATTCTTTCACCTTGCTATTATCTCTTTATCTCTTTCTTTTTCTTCTTTATGTAAGTTACTCTCTTCTTTTCGTGCTTGTATTGCGTATATTTTTCTTTTTTCTTATACTCTTCTTTCAACTATTTTTGAGTCACTTACTTGGTTCTTTCCTCTTTTGTTCTTTCACCCCACGTTCCCAGAGCATTCTTCATAATATCCACCCTCAACTCATGGATTTGCCATGAGTCAAAGTACCGATTACCCAACGTTGGGTCAGGGCCATAAGAATATTGTTTACTGGCATTAGCCACCCTCAACTTATGCTTTTGCATAGCTGAGGTCCATGTGTCCAACGAGGGACCAGGGCCACCATTATTCCCAGAATAAGATCAGTTGGGGTGAAAAAGAAAGGTCTAATTTAAGCTCACATCTTTGGGGGTCAAAGAAGGATAAATTTCATTTGTTTTTCTTTATTTAGGCTAATATGGCTATACTGAAATAAGGTCTATGATCCTTTCCTAATTGTCTATTACATCTTACTTTAGCAGGACAAACCAGGCAAGTTTCTAGCTTAATCCAATAGTGGACGATTAAATCTTCCTCCTCCACACACTTGACAGCTCAATCAATCTCCCAGATTATTAGACATCCTAGTTCGAATTTTAGACTTAGGGTAATGCCATGTTTAACCTCTATGTCATGCTTAGAGCCACACTTTATCAGTTACTATGCCTATTTGTGCATCATTTTCAAATTGATCAGGATATCATTTTAGCCATCAATCTCCAGAATTAAACTATGTCACAAGATATAGACATGCCGGTTCAAACAGAAAAGTAATGAGTCTCTTGGGGAAAAAGAACACAAAGTCAAATAAAACCCCAAAAAGGATAGTGACTTTTGGGCTACTCAGACTTCACCCTAGCACTCACTTTCCATTATAAACCCAACCCCAACAAAAAAACATGTCAATTGCCCCAATGCATAAATTGAAATACTAGAGTGGTAGGTGAAGCAAACCTGTGGCGCAAAGCGCCAACGATCAGCAAGCTGGTGGGTACAGTTCCCTGGAACCCACGTCCTCTGTAACTTGGACACCACAGTGGTGTCCTCAGCAACAAGAGCACTATAAGCAGTTCCTCCCGCTATCTCTACAGTTCGGGAGCTAGATGCCCCAGTCGCTAACTCTCCTACTCTCATCTGGTGCGCCTCTTTGTCAGCAAGTGAGTCTCTCCTCGCAGCCTCCATCTCAAGGCTCTCCTTCTTCCGTGCTCGCGCCTTGTCCTCTGCTCGACCCCTACGCCTATTGGCATGCTCTCTAGGGGGAGGTGGTGGAATCTCTGAGGTGGCGAATAGGGCCTCCAACACTGTGTCTTAAAAAGGATCGATAGAAGGACCCTCAGACTCAAGCACCCTATCCTCTAAGATCGTGTTAATATCTGCGCGAAGACTGTCGACCGCAGCCTGGAGAGTCGACACATCCACCGGAGGGGCTGGCCGGGCTAGAACCCGCAACTCAAAAGCGTCCAAGAACCTCAGCGATCTTCCTCTCTCTATACTGAACCATTTTCCACTCCAAGCGCGTTTCTGCATCAGTAATAGACCTCTGCATCCACGGATGGATATGATGCAGAAGTGTATCCATTTGCGCCTCTAATTTATGGACCCTAGCAAGAGGGACCAGCGCGGGTAGAGGGGCTGTGCGAGAGGAGCTCGGGGCTGTACTACTACCCGGGATAGACTCGAGCGTGTGGGCCTGGGCTACCGTATCAGCAAGATCATCAACAAGTGTGGGCAGCTCTGGACGGGGCCCTCTGCGTGGAACCAACTCATTGGCCTCATCTTTGATGAGCCTTACATCAACAGTGCCCATAGGGGTCTTGAGCTGATCAACGTGCCATATAGGAACACCTGCGGACCTGCAGAGAGAAAAGATCATGAATGGGAAAGGGTAAGTAGTTGTGACCTTAAAATCCCTCTCGTGCATGACTGCCTGTAGAAGCCACACAAAATCCATCTCGAACAGGCTATGATCACCCCCATCAATATTGTTGGATCCCACATAACGATATTATCAGCGGCTGTGAAGGAAAGGAAGTGGCGGACAATTAACCACAAGAAATTTGCCGTGAAAGTTATGTTTGCCTTCTTAATGGCCCCCTTTGGCTCGGTCACCCAGTCGGCACCCTCTCAATCAACTGACAGGTGCAGGGACATCCACCTCTTGGTGGTCTCTCTCAGCGATGGCTCACTCAGGAACTGGCCTAGCATCAACACCCTCGTCGTATAGAAACTGGCGGATGGCAGGCAGGGAAATATCGACTTGAACGCCCCGTACTCGGACCTGCTCCTGTGGGGCCTATTTGGCGGGGGCAGCACGCTTATCAATCTGTGATCGGAGAGTCACTACATAGGATCTAGACTTTCACACCATTTTTCACTATACGTCCCACGGACGGCTTTCCTCTCAGGCGATTCTGTGAAGAGATTGTGGTCGCAGGCATCATCGTGAGACTCCCTGTAATGACCCGCCACTTCAATGTGAGTGTTCGGTCATAAATCCTTTGTCTTTCAGGAAGTTGGTGTCGGAGCTAGACTAGAATTGCCCGTACGACACAAACCCCCGGTTGGGCTTTTCCTACCGTGGTGAAGGCATGAGATGATAACCTAATGTGGATTCCGAACGTGTCAGCCTCATCAGCGAGGCCGATGCTGCAGCGGTTGCGGGTGGCGGGAACTCAGCAGAGCTGAGGCTTCCTCCGACCATGAACCTCATAAGGATCCAGATTCTCTTCTTCATTGGTGTGCGGACCCCATAAGGTTGCCGTCAGTGTGGCGCTCACTTATTAGACTGGGAGGCCGTGACTACACCGGACGCCCCAAGTTTCTTTTGGGTGTTGCTTTGTTGCACGTGAGCACGGGAAGGGGTGGAAGTGCCTGGGGGCCGTAATTGGGTCACGCTCATCATCATACAGAGCCAATGAACTAGCAAGCAGACGGGGCGACAGATCTTCGACGCCTGCGTGCGTAGACTCAGTCATGTTTGGGTGCCATAGTAGATCGTCCCTGTAAGGATCAATATTAGTACACTTGGCAAACAAACAAGCAAACCACATAAAAAAATTAAAATAAATGACATTTCTATAGTAAACTGTGACCCACGATGGGCCGGTTGACTACTCGTCGTGACTATGACGGACCGTTATAAGGGTCCGTCGTGTCTTCTTAGACTATGATATATGGAGACCCGCTGAAGGAGATCTCTGACACTTATACGATAGTGGTCATGAACTGGGGGGGACCGTCACAGGTAGGACTGTCCGTCGTACGTGACCATAAGAGGTCACTTGAAAAATATGGAGGACCTTAGGAAAGGGGTCTCTGACCGTCATAACGGTCATGCAGGACGGACCGTCGTGGGTATGACGGTCCATCGTACTCGTCCGTTTGAGGACTTTTAGAAAAATTGAGAGAGACCCTTAGAAACAGGGTCTCTTACAACCAATACAGTTGTGCGGGACAGACAGTCATAAAGACGATGGTCCTTCACAAGTGTCCGTTGAAGGACACTTAGAAAAAGTGAGAGACCCTCAGGAATAGGGTCTCTGACAGCCAGAACGGTTATGCAGGACAGACCGTCGTGCGTATGACGGTACATCGCACATGTCCGTTGGAGTATACTTGACTAAAATTGGGCAGTGGGGTGTTAGGGATTTTTGAAAGGACCCTACGACGGTCCGTCGTGGGTATGAAGGTCCGTCATCGGGGTCTCGTTCTGTAGATCAGTGTACCCCATTAATCCCCCATGAACCAAATCGAATTTGTAGTGTTTTGGACCTACATTTGTCTAACCAAAATACCTAGTAAACTAGTAATGCAAAAGAACCTATGTCTAGGGTTGTATACACGGCAATTTCGAAGATTTTTAACCTAGGTTAGACAGAATTTATATAAGAAATGAACATATCAATAAGAACTACGCTAAACTAATTGATAAACAAAAATGCAAGATAAATGAGTAGAAATTAGAGACACATACCTGAGAATTGGAGGAAAACAAGATGGAAAAAGTACTTGGTGACCGAGAAGACACACACAGCAGCAACTCCGACAAGTAGATGATAATGATTAGGGCTTTGGAGGTATATGGGGGAACAATGATCGATTGATAGAGAAAGAGAGTTTGGAAGTTGAAAAGGGAGGTAAATAGGAGGAATAGTGAAGGAATGGGGGTGAAATGAGGGGTTGGGGAGTTTAAACGGTAAGAATTTGTAAAAAAAAATTAAAATACTCCAACCGGTTCGGGTCGGGTACTCCTCATTAATGACGCGACGATTCTCCGACGATGGTCCATCTCAGTTGTGACGATCCGTCGTTGGTTCCATCGTCTGTGCCCTAGTTTGGAAATAACAGAAATACGTACCTGGCACTACGAATGCATACGACGGTCCGTCACAGGAGCAACGGTCCATCGCTGTATCCGTCAGCGACTGCTGCAGAGCAATTTTCTGCAGAATTTCCTGGTTATGTGCCTGCAAATTTAAAAACCCATTAGTAGAAAAATGCTACCGTTACTAAAAAGAATATAAGTATTGGGTTTCCTCCCAACAAGCGCCTGATTTAATTTTGCGGCACGACTGGTGACACTTGATTACTCAGACTTCATCAAGATGGTATGCCTCGATCACTTCATTCGCCGATTCTTTATGCCCAAAATAGAGTTTTATTCGTTCTCTATTCACCTTAAACCGCACTCCCTCCTTGGCTTCTAACTCAACTGATCCATGAAAGAATACCTGGGTAATCAAGTAAGGGACAGTCCGTTTGGAGTTGATCTTGACCGGGAGACAAGGTGACCCAGAACTTTCTAAAAGCACTAAATCCCCAATCATAAACTATTGTTGTTGTTCATTTTCCTTCTTCATCTTTTCTTTGTGGGATATGGCGGATACATATTGGAGCTCACCACTCTGTCTCATGGTCCTACAAATGTTGAAGGTCGCTTCTTCATTGTTCAACCGAAATTTTGATATGTCCCTTTTCCATATCAACTAAGGCTCTACCTGTAGCAAGGAATGGCCTCCCAAGAATAATAGGCCTTCAAAATCCGACTTCACAACAATAATAAGAAAATCAAATCAGGCCGGAAGATGAATGGACTCCCTTTAAACTGAGCACATCATGGAGTATCCCTATAAGTTTTTCACTGTCCGATCAGCCATCCGTACCGCATCGCAGTGGGTTTTGGATCCCCCAACCCAACTTCTTGTAAATCGAGAGGGGCATGATATTTATGCTTGCCCCCGATCACATGTGCTTTCGCAAAATGTATTACCCCAACAATACAAGGAATGAGTGAACGCACCCGCAATCCGGTCTTCTTTCTGTTTGTACAGAGATTGTAGCAATAGCACTACAATGCTGCATCTAGCATCATCCGCGATAGTGACCGGATCTTTTCTTGTAACCAGATCATTCATCAACTGGCATAACCAGACATTTGTGTTCAAGAGCTTCTAACCAAAGGGACATTATAGAAATGCTTCATCATTGTTATAAAAAAACGCCGATATTTACCATCCTCGGTCTTTTTAAACTATCCTGAGGGAAGGGTGGTGGTTTCTCTAGGCATGAGAATTACCTTCATAAGGACTTCTGCATCTTTGCAGTGCTCTCTTGGTTCTTCTTCACCACTACCCCTTAACACCTTATCAATCATCCTTTCTCACTTTTTTCCTCATTATACGGTATGAGGTGGTCATGGTTTTGCTTACCACAACCGAGTAGTGATTGCCATACAGTGTGCATCTTTTTTAGATTTGGACGTGTTCTAGGAAAAGTGCCCAGTTGCCGCGTGTTTCATTGTCGCAGATAATTGGGCCATTTGCAACTCGATTCTGCTTAATCGATATTGCTTGGGTATGACTTTTTGTTGCCCATACTTGCTAAATCACACCTTAACTCTTTAATCAGTTTCTCATCACTAGCATCGACCTCCTCATCATTTTGTGAAACATATCCTCAAACTCGCAATCATACTCTCGCCCCCCATCCCTAGGAGTAACTTCACGTTTTTGAGGAGGGACATAGTCCATCCTATCATTTCTATTAGCGTGGTTACCCCTCGTGAAGTTGTTTTCGCGGTTGTAATTTCCATCTCGGACATAATGACCCTCACTGTTTTCAGTTACCATAGATCCGCACCACCTTTGTTCCTTTGACCTTGGCGCCAATTAATCCTGATTTGGCCTTGGGCGCGTCGGTCGAAACCCCCCGTGTGCGATTTACTGCATAGTTTCCCTCCGCATAAAAGCATTCATCATTAGGAGGTGGTGGTTTAAGAAAAAGTAAGTTGACCTGCATTATCTTTTTCTGCACCCCTAGTGACATGTTTTTAGTACACCCAGCTCAGTTCCTAATCTAACCATTTCTCTCATAATTTATTCTGTGGCTTGGGTTGTAGTGACTGCCTGCAAGGTGTTTCTGTTTCTCCCGGTATCTGATTTCGCTAGTACTCCAAGCTTTATTATTCTGGGGTTTTTTCTCTAATTTTTCAGCATCTCACTAATGGCACTCCCCCATAAGATCACATGCATGTGTCGAACCTGGTTTATATTCTGATCATCATCCCGTCCTCGTAGAAGTATTCTTTAGTGAGACTAGTCATCTATACGGTGATTGGGACACTTCTCAAAAGAGGTGAATCTTCCCAGAACTCTAATGACTCTCCTGTTAGTGCACAAAGTTGTTACTCTGTCTTTGTGTGTTAAGTTTCTTGGAGACCGGATAATAGCGTGCAAGAAAACATCCTTATGTTGGTTCCAAGTGAAAATTGAGTTGTACGGGAGCTCAAGTGACCATATAGCAGCCCTCTCCCGTCAGTGAGAGCAGGAAACACTCTGATCCCTCCTTCCTAAGTCCAATCAGGCCTCCCTACCAAAACTTTTACACACTGTGCCCTTACCTTAGCTATATGGCATGTGGATCCTCAGAAGGTACCTGAAACAAACCTCTGGAAGTGAGAATTTGCATCAGGCTACTAGTTACCACAACGGGTGGCTGTGGTAGAGGAGGCAAATACAAGTGGCACCATCAGCGAGTCTGTCAATGTTATCATAGCCTGTAGTCTGCTTGTGGCCGTGGAACGGATTTTGTCCCTTCCCCTCTGTTGTGTTCACCCGTGACCGGAGCATCGGTAACAACTGACGTCATGACAAAGGCAACCGTAGCTGGGATGTTTCTGGTTTGGATCATCATCTTGATTCCCAAGTTTCCATTCATTTGCGTGTTACGCTCTAATTTGTGATCGTAGGGTGAAAAGGGTTCTCTTCCTCTCCGTGTTTTGGCATACACGGAGGTTAGTTCTGCAGAATCAAAAACAATAAAACAAAGTAAAATCAAGAAATATCAACTAAACTATAGTAATAAGTTTAAGACGTTAATCTAAAAAAGCTATAATCCTCAGCATGTGATGCACAATTTGATACGCTCAAAGTTCTTCTAAATAAGAATTTGTAAGCAGTCGTGCAAGTAAATAACCCAACTGTAGGTTGGGATAGTTTTCCACTAGGACATAGTTAGACTTAACTTCAATCTATAGTACTAATTGCTCAGTCATTCCTTCCTTGGAAGTAAAAATAATAAAGGGGGGGTTTCTATTTCTAAATGAATAAAATAACTAACTAAAATTGAAAGAGACACTAACTGCTTTGAATGTTGGAGTTTAAAATCAATTAAAATCAAAGTAATTAGGGTTTACGTGTTTCCTGCCTCACATGTTCATAACTTTATAATTCAATACTATAAAATTCTTTCCATAGTTCTTCTTGCATGCAAAGTGATAGTTTATGTATTTCTAATCTTTGGTCCGTCCTCTAGAAAATCTCCTAATCACTCCGCCCTTGGTCCGGCTACTTTTGTTTCAAAACATATCTAACCCTTATTTTACCCTCATATTAAGCTCGTATTCGATATTTGACTAAGTAATTACCAATTACCCTGTACCATTCAATATAGCCTATTAGCTAGTATACACGTAAATCTATGGTTGATAATTCTTTTCCTATTATCTACTTTTTGGCCGGCAAATAGTTTCAGCGAGTCTAAAAAAAAACGTTGGCCAATTCCGTTAAAAAGACTTTTAGTGAAAGAATTATTAATACATGCAGACACTATGCTAGAATTGTTATTTTAATTAGGTTTTACCTCATTATTTTCCCTGGTTCCCACAACTCTAGTTATGGAGTTTAGTTTACCAATAGTCATAATTAGTAACAATATTCAAATAATTATAATCAAGAATTCATGTACTTACTTCATGAGAAAGAGTAAAGATAAAATCCGAAAGTTTTGCCTTGATTAATCATCAATAATCACTTTGCAAATCTCAAGTACAAGATCTCTCATCAAACCACCGTCATAACAATGATAATCAAAAATCTAACCAATCCAAGTGTCTACTAATACGGTGTCTAACAACACGGAGTCTAACATCAAAAATGAGGTTTTCGAACTATTATAGAAAATAACAACTAATTAAACAGGACACTATATGCTGGAAATCTGTCAAAACGCGGCTGGTCGATGACCTCGGAAACGACGGATCGTCGTGTCACGACGGACCGTAATGGAACTACTACGTCGTCCTATACTTTGCAATTTCTTCTGCTGCTCTCTCCTTCATTACCCTCGAACGGCAAGTATGACGGAACATATGGCAAATACGTTCCGTCGAGGTCTTCGTTCAAAACACTTAAACTCTGGAATATGTTGTACTGGGAAAAACCCCTACTCTCTGAACTTCATGACGAACCTGCAGGACGGACCGTCATAGACACGATGGTCCGTCATGGACTCCGTATTCCCACACTTTGTTAGATTTCCCCATCTTTCTTCAGCAGCTGCACTACGCTGCCACCTACGGACCGTCACAAGCTCCGTAGGTGGTCTCTTCTGCATTTCTTCGCTCAAAAACCTCCGCATACATCTTTGAACAGATTTCCTGCAAATAAGAAGAAACTTATATAAAAATTAGCACAAAAAGGCTTTTGGACACACTAAACTTAAGGAAAAAGTATTAATAATACCGTGAAACCACGGTACATCAAATATACAAGTCGACATTATTCAATCACTTCATTTTAATCCCCTTCATTAGCTAGACCTGAAGTAACCATTCTCATTTACTTTAATACAAGAAGACATATATACATTTAAAAGACTTCACACATTCATCACTAAGACTTATGGAACTTACTCAAGGACCTTAAAAGCCGACTTGTGCTATTTGTAGATAACATCTCATTCTATTACCCACATGTTGTAGTACTTATAAAGTAGCTAGAGTAAGAATCCCATAATATGGGAATGAGTATTTAACAAACATAGCCCATGAGAGATAAGTCATGGAATTTAATGTTTTATCCCTACACCTTAAAGAGGTCGTCTACTAACTAAAGGTAGATCGGTAACATTAGCTCAGATGAAATCCGCTTGCTAATATCCTATGAGATATAAATGACGTTCATTTGAGATTCAACCTGATGTTTGGAGAACCTTTATCTAACCATATCCGCTATGTACTTAGCCTACATTCAAATAGAGTAGTTTCATCAAAGATATATTGTGTTACTTGAGAGTCCCACCATAATTAGGTCTACCAATTAAAGGTATAGATGATATATCATCGATCTTCTTCAGGAAGGTCCACAACCTTTGGGTCTACCGCTCCTAGGTTCATCATTTCATACAAGAAGAAGTCCACCATCATTAGGTCTACCGCTTCAAGGTTTTACATTAACATAAGGTTCTACACTCATCATGAAGGGCAAACAACATTTCGTATACTACTTAAAGACAAGTTCTAAAATACCTTATTATTCATTCATAGGGAGGCTACCTACATTACATCTGCAAAAGAAAGACATTCATTCATTCAAGACAAGGCTACAAACTATATATCTATGAAACCAAGACATTAATTAAGGAAGAGGCTACAAACATTAGGCTTACCAATTCAAAAAATCATTCATTCACAAATAGGCTACCAAACTAAGGTCTATCAAGATGTGTTCATTTATAAACTTAAGGAAAGATACATTCATCGATCACGAAGAGGATGCCAAAGCCTACCAAGTAAAGAGATCACATTCAATATAACATTCATTTATAAAGGAGAAGCACCTACATCTACCTAGCAAACATACAACATTATATAATAGAAAACCATTCCTATTTCATCATTAACATTATTGAGTATCAACAGAGAGTTTACTTTCCATCAAAATACATTAACATTCTGTATAGGATCCTCATTCTACCATTTCAACAACATGCATCAACTTCACATAATAATCCTACAAATAAATCATGAAAATACTTCAATTTTCTCATATAATGCCTTCAAGGCCATGATTACAATGTACAAAGTAATTAAGTAACTCCACCATAAGTGGATCACACATCAATCAATTAAAATTCCATGTCATTATGCATTAATCTCGACCTACAAATAAAAGACTACTAGAGATAATACAATTGACATGATTCCATAACAATTCATCATCCTCATAAGCAAATTAACATGATCTCATTAATGGGTTCTTTAAGCAGTTCAATGTAAAATCAACTTATATTCATTAATCAAATCTTGCTACTTCAATATAATTTCTTTTGAATTTTTTTTATCATTGAACCAATGTTTAGATTATAAAAATAGGATTTTGATCATTATAATACTTAGAAATATCTTTTTGTTTGGGTCCTTCAACATAGGATTAATTAAGGATGAAGGATTACCAAACCTTAAACTTTAAGTATCCCATGAAATTGAATAATAAAATGCTTGAAATCATCAACACTAGCTTCAACTAGACCTTGATCTCCCATGGAGTTCTAGAGCGAAGATATTTTGAAAGAGAGGTTTTTTTCCGGGAAAAGTGAATAATGAAATAAAAAATAGCTTTTTAATGTATTAGTACTATTTAAGTACCTTAAATGACTTGAAACAACTTTCCATACATTTATAGGAACTTGTGATGAATTTACCAATTCACCCTACACCGGCCAAGATTGCACTAGCAAACTAGTTCCCATACACGCCCTGGACTAAAAGACCGTTAGTCCATCGACAGATTGTGTTGCTGGTCTGTGGTTTAGGTCTAAAACATGGTTTTGTTCCCCTTGACCTACGAAGGCCATTAATGGGGTGTGGATAAACCTATGGGGCGTGAACCCCATTCGTAGGTCACGAATTTGTTTTGACAA
Organism: Solanum habrochaites; assembly: GCA_027704765.1. Lineage (NCBI taxonomy): Eukaryota > Viridiplantae > Streptophyta > Magnoliopsida > Solanales > Solanaceae > Solanum > Solanum habrochaites. The sequence continues at coordinate 16,257,469 of JAKWJA010002500.1, forward strand.
ATTCATGTTTCATTGGGGTCTAAACTTAGTGTCCTCCTCAAGGACCATTAGGGTGGTATTTTAGGAGTCGTACCTCAACTTCTAACCCCTTATCACCTCAACCATAACTCGGTATAACATAAAACAAACTCAAAAACCTTAAAACATAGCACCAAAATCAAACACACACAAATTATACTCTAGTTTCACTAGTTCATTTTTAGGATCCTTACATTATCCCCAACATAGGATCATTCATCTTCGAATGACACTAAAACTCATTAAGGGCTAAAAAATAAATAAAAACATCCCACAATAAAGCATGCAACATCATTAACAGTACACAAAACAAGGAGGAAACATCAACTCCCCTTTCATAGGCTGAAAACACAATAAAGAGGTAGGAACTACATCTACACACTCATTACGCATCAAATCATGTTATTCTTTATTTCTTTCGAGGACCTTCATTCTAAAAAAAAAAACACCACTCTCACCTCAAAAAAAATTAGGCAAGTTTTGCAATTCTTTCAAGAACAAATTCAAGCATGCTCAAAATTTAATCTGATAAAAAAACTAGGCAAACCATGCTAGATGCACATGATTATGAGTAACACATAATAAGGTTCATTTTCTTATTTGAGAAAGATATCATCAAGACCATACATATCATAAGGAAGCCATGGAATACTCATAAACACAAATGACTCCAAAACATGAAACAATCTACAAGGAAATTCTAGATCTCAAGCTTAAAAAAGAATCGAAGGAAAAAATGAAGATACCAAAACCCTCAACACCTTACTATTAACCATTATATCCCCAATTAAGGATTAACCCCACTAACGTTAACATAATGTAACAAATCACAATTTTCCATCTCACACCTATAAGGTCACAAAGCCATAGTTTGTATCATAACTAACCTTCGTCGTCCACACCTTCTAACATATTCCATTAAAGAGGTCATACTCTAAAGACCAACTCACAAGGAACAAGAGAGAGACACTATAAAGTTAAACACTATGGCATGATTGAAGAATCAATAACTGAAACTTTCTTTAAAACCAATAGCCTCCTATTCATAATGTGGAACATTTTATATTATGAAAAATACTCTGCTAAATGGTTAGAGAAAACCTAAGAATATACACAAAACCTTATGCTCTTATACCGTGTTTTTCATTACATGAACTTACAAGTCATAACACGGTATGCTCAACCCTGAAGGGGTCTTATACAAGCATAATAGATTATTCAATGCATAAGATACTTGAAAATAGAGAAGAATTTTTTAATTTCTATTACAATCAAAAATATTTTTCATTTAATAGCATGCAGAAGATTTTCTATACATTGAACACTTTGTCTCAAACATTTTGAGACTTTGAATACAACATTGAGATTAAGCCCATACAAAATCTTTAATAAAATTTAAAGACATAAAGGAGCAAAACGGGTCTTGTTCTCAAACTACGAGGATTCAACAAGTCGTCATGTTTGAGAGACTAAAAAGTTATCCTTCAAGCATAGAATATCAATATCTCCACACCCTACACTTTAGTAAAATGTTAGAAGAATGGGGTTAGCATAATTAAGTACTAAGTATGATGACAATGAAAAAATATGATGAAACAAACATTTGAGCTTAAAGTCATGCTTTTGTGCCATTATAATAAATTATCATGAAAATGAGTAAAAGAGGCATAATATAAGTCACAACCAACATGCAAGTCACATTATCTCATGTAAGCCATTACCTTTAACTTTTGACCTTCACATCAAGAGATCATACTTAAATTGGTACAAAAATGCACTACATAAACACGTATAGATTAATTAGATCATTTCAACAATCTAGGGACTTTACATAAAGTTATCCTAAGACACACTTATGTAAAACATAAAGTGTCAGCACTAACTACCTCTTCATACCACACCTAAGCATTTCTCAAGGCTACAATAGACAAGAACCTTTACATTTCAACATTAAATGCTAAGTAACTCATTTCATCAATATAAGAGAATCATACACATTACATAAACCAACTTTGAACATTAGAGGTATTACCTAGGAAAACCCCTAGGTCAGTACCATACCATAGTACTAGTCACATTAAGTACTCGTTTGAAGTCACCATAAGAAAGTTACATTCAAATACTTTAACACATGATAAGGAACAATTTAATGACATGATTGAAGTATAGCATGCATCATTATATTTAATAATAAAAGAATCTACATTATTCAATCACTTCATTTAAGTCCCGTTCCTTCACTAGACCTCAAATCATCATTCTAATTTACATTAATACAAGAGGACATTTTTACTTAGAGCAACTCACACTTTAGACATTAATACTTAGGGAACTCACTGAAGAACTTTAAATCCTACTCATTCCATGTGTATATAGAATATCATACTACTACCTAAGTATTATAGTACCTATAAATTAGCTACAGTGCAAATCCCACAAGACGGTAATAAGCGTTAAACCGATATAGACCATGAGATCTAAGTTGTGGAATCCGGTGTTTTAGCCCCACACCATAAAAATGTTGTTCTACTTTCCTAAGGTAGATCAATAACATTAGCTCGGATGGAATCGTCTAGATTGTATCATATGTGGTACCATAGTTATGAGAAATGAATGATGTTTAGTGCGATTCGTAGTAAGTTTAAGAGAAACTCCACGAAGCCATATTCGTTCAGTGCTTACCCTATATTCCATCAATTACTTTGATTAAAAATATATTTGGGTGCTTTAGGGCCACTAATATAAGGCCTAGCAACCCAAGACACATACACAAGAAGGGCCACCACATTAGGTCCACCGAATTAAGTTATAGAGGATAACTCATTGATCTTCATTAGGAAGGGCAAAAACATTTACGTCTATCGCTTCTAGGTTCATAATTTCACACAAGAAGGAGGACACCACCATTAGATCTACCACTTTAATGTTTTACATTGATATACAGTTATAGATTCATCAACAAGGTCAACCAACATTTGGTCTGCCGGTTAAAGACATGGTCTAAAATACCTTATTGGTCATTCATGTGGAGCCTACAAACATTAGGTTTACAAAAACAAGACATTCATTCATTAATTTAAGGTAAGTCTACCAACTATATGTCTATAAAACAAAGACATTCATTTAAGAAGAGTCTATCAACATTAGGTCTACTAATTCTAACATTAATGTATTCACAAAGAGGCTACCAATGTAATATATACCAATATGTGTACAATAAGACTCTTAAGTAAAGATACATTTAGTAATCAAGAATAGAATGCCAAAGCCTATCAAGTCAAGTTATGACATTCAAAATAGCATTCGTTTATCAAGGAGAAGACTAAGAATCAATCTCGACCCATAAATCCAAGATACTACAAAAACATAAGGTATTTGACGTAATTTCATAACAGTTTATCATCCTCATAAGCAATTCATTATGATCTCATTCATTATTTACCTCTCAAGGACATGATATTCACATCATCAACACTTCAATAATTCACTATATGAAGTTATAGCCTTTGTCATGAATTCACAAACTAACATCATGCAATCAAATTTTATATATTATACTTTAATAACGAACCAATTCCCAATTAGATTGCATAATAAAATATATTTAGAGAAATCATGGGTTCTTGAAGGATTTAAATGTAGAATAAACCTATAATCATCAAACAAACCTTAATTCATCAATATAGCTTCTTGGAAAATGTTTTATCAATGAACCCATGCTTAGATTAGAAAATAGGATTTTTATCATTAAAAGACTTTGAAATATCTTATTACTCATGACTAAGGATGAAAATTCCTTAATTTTAAATAATCCAACGAAATTGAAGACAAAAAAGCTTGAAATCATCAATACTATCTTTAACTTGACCTTGATCTCCTATGGAGTTTTAGAGTAAAGATATTTTTAAAGAGAGAGTTTTATTTTGGGAAAAAGTAAATAATGAAATCGCGAATAGGGTTTTAATGTTATATTACTCATAAAATACCTTAAATTACTTAGAACAAACGGCCATATGTCTATAGGAACTTGGTCCATGGTGTAGGGGTCGCAACTTTGTTTTATGCCTATTGACCTACGGAAGCCATCCACGGGGCATGAATGGAACTATGGGGCATGAACCCCATCAGTAGGTCACATATTTTGTCCAACTTTGTGGTATCATTAGGGTCTTAGGATTTAAACTTAGGATCCTCGTCAAGGACCCTTGGAGTGGTCCTTAGGAACTCGTACCTTGATGTCTAACCCCTAAAAACCATAACCATGACTCGAGAGAACATAAAACAACCTTAAACACCTTTAGACTTAAGACCAATCTCAAACAAACACACGTTAGGCTATAGTTTCACTATTTCATTTTTAGGGTATTTACACTTTAACTATAGGCAAGCTAATTGCACCAATCGCTCCTATAATATAAGTGTTAATAACATTAAGCTCATTTACATCATTGAGGTTTATGATGTAATCTTAGTGGAATAATTGTCTACCATTGCTTCCGTTCACACTCATATTTCATGTTTCAACACACAAACAAGCAAAGCAAAACTAAAATTATGTAAGTTCAACTATAACAAACAAGAAAAAAATCCATCTTAACAAGGAATTCTAAAATAATAGGTGTCCCTGGTAGTGGAGCATTTTTAATATCACATATTACGATGATTCATCTAATTTTAAGTGTCAATGATCGTTAGTTAGTAATATAACCCGACTAAGTGACTTGGGGTGGAATACCACAAGGCGTGGGAAATATTTGATGATCAATAGTAAAGCATAAATCTTTCAAAATCAATCATAGGTAAAAACATTTACGAATAATAGCATGATTGAAGTTTGGGGTGACATACGTGTCAAATGATAAAGGGTTTTGATTTTAGTTTTCAGATGCAACTTCATTTAACATGAAAATAAAAAATATAGAGATGGGTTCTTGGGATGTGATTTGATTGTGGGTTATGCTAAACAAATGTTTGAAATTAATAGTAAATAGTTGTAAATCAATGAATAATCTAGACATTCATGGGGATAAACTTTCTCTTGAACAATTTACCTTGAATCAATTTGGTTTCTCTCGAACACCAATAAGTAGCAAGTAAACCAACCTACGCTATCGTCCATTCACTCTGTCAAGTTGAATGTGTGGAAGAAGGTTTAGGATTCATACTATTGAGTTGCACCAATGACAACTAAATACCTATACACCATCAATTTAGAAATCTTAGTTTTAAAACCTCTCTCTTGAACAAGCGAAAAAAGAAGTAAATGTTGCATTTGAAACTACTACCCTTTATATTAAAGCACATTCATGAAATGAATTGACTTTTAAATAACATTTAAAATATTATTTAGCAATGCTCAGCAGTTAATTCAACCCATAAACGCATCATTAGAGCAAAGATGTAAGGTTTAGCTAGACATCATAAAAAAGTAGTAACCATTACAAAATTATGTGTCCATCAACTGTGTTAGATTAATATTGTCTTTACAAAGTTCTAAGATCAAGAATCTTCAACACCCACTTCCGATTTCTCAGAAAAGGAAATCTTCAAATCTATAAAGATAAGGAAAATTTGACTCTATTCTATGTTTCCCATTACAAAAACATAAAAATTAATAATAATGTCTAATTGCACCTCATTTTCACAAAATTCTTTTTGAATTAAAAAATCAAGCATGTATTTATAATCACACAAAATGTGATGCACAGGTCCATTTGGCGCAATAAGTCGAGATCGCAGAATCACTTGACGATCAACCTTTGATCAATTCCATCGCCTTTTTGCTTTTGCCTTCGGCATCTTCAGGTTTTGTAAATTTTTGGCGATCTAAGACTGCATCATGGAACCATTTGGTCACATGCCGACTTTGTATTTCTATAGATAAGTTGATTTTCTCCTCCAAAGCTTGGTACACCGGAAATTTAGGCGAAATCTTAGTCATTTGGCGACTCGCCTAATAGTTTAGGCGATCACCAGGTCTTTTTTTCTTTGTTCTTTGAATTGCCTTGTTCTTTTTTGCTTATTATTATTCAATCTTTATTCCTCAATCCGAATACCTGAAATTCAAGGATTTACATTTGTTATTAGCACAAAATATGCATTTGAAGAAACTAAATGTATTAAAACATATCCCTAAATGAGTCAAAATCTTGTACACATCAATTAGGCAATGACTGTCCAATTTAACATAAGGACAAATCCTCTCCCAAACCTAGAGGTATCACATAAATAACAAGTAAATTTGCCCCCTCTCGTAAAGTGAATACTAGAGTTGAATGAATTCTATTCTTCAATTCTTGTGACCTCATTTCATATGATCCAGACCATATAAACATAACCTTTTTTGGTTTAGTGCCATTAATGGATAGGAAATGTTTTATAGTAACTAGGTAAGTGCAAGAAACTTCTAATATTTGAAGGGAATAGATGTCTAGGAAAAAAATTAACTGCATCTATTTTGGTAGGATCTACCTCAATATTTTTACAATGAACAATGTGACTTAGAAAAGCCATGTGTCATAGCAAAAAATCACATTTCCTAAGCTTAACCAGGACTTGTTGGTCCTTGAGAACTTGCAACAACATCCTCAAATGATGGGTAAGATCGTCCTCACTTCTTGTGTATATAAATATATCATAAATGAACACAACCACAACCCATTAAAGTTGTTTTCTAAGAACCCTATTCAACAAATCCATAAAGTTGCCGAAGCATTAGTGAATCTAAACGACAATACAAAAAAGCTCTTAATGACCATATAAAGTTCGAAAATCTCCCTTAAGAATGTCATCTTCCTTCACCCTCAATTGGTGATAAATCGAACGGAGGTCTATCTTACAAAAGTAGCTTGCCCCCTGAAGATAGTCAAAAAGGCCATTTATGTTTGGAGAGGTTGTTTGTTCTTTACAATAACCTTGTTAAACTGCTGATAGTCAATATAAATATACAGTGTACTATGTTCCTTTTTAACAAACAAAATTGGAGCACCCCACATATTATACTCATTAAGGGCTATCTTTTGATAGAACAGTGTCCTTACATGATTATTTTGTCTTAAATACTGATGATTAAACTTGAGTTTCAGGCATTTTGAGTTTGAGCCAAAGCATGGATACTACTTGAAAAAAATATCAAAAGTCTGAAAAGAACGAATAAATGAAGGCTTGAGGATAGTCGAGTCCATTTGGCAAATCTCTGATAGGTCTCAATATCTCTTTTTGTTCTAGTGTGATGAACCCTGAAGGAAATGATCAAATTGGCAGTGAAAAAGAGCATTCGGAGAATCTCTTAAAATTTTCTGAAGTAGTACCATTTTTTCCCAATGACCAAAACACGAAGATGATTAGAGAGAGCACGAGACAGTTATGAAGTGACCTAAGGGTGAATCCCTTATTTGATCGGCAATTTCCATTAATTGCGGTCGAGCGATCCGCTGTAGAAGTAATCATTGAAATCTATAAATACTTGTTGAATTATTGAGCTTAGAATCAATTTTATCAGAGTAGTATTGAATTTTAGACATTTCATTCAAATTTTTAATCATTACTTTTTACCTCTATATTTAGAGAGGGTTATAGAAGATCTTGAAGATTCAAAGTGTTTAATCTCCAAGTATTTTGACTTTGGTCTCTTCTATTTTTAATCTTGGCCTATAACAAGAGTTTAATCTTCATACCCATTTTAATGTAAGCTCAGGTATAAAATTCTATCTCTTTTACATGTCTAGCTATGGGGTGTGATTTTTTAAATATGGGTTAAATTAGTTGTTGAGTCTTGATTGCTGATACTTTATTCATATTTTAAATGTCAGTTCGTTTAGTAGTTGCGAATGAATATGATGAAATTGTAGTTGCAAATACAATCTCATGTATGTGTTTTCTGCTTGCTCGAGAGAGAGGTCGTGAAACTAAGACTACTAAGTTGATGGCCAGTGGGATAACTCAACATGAGGTTTAGCTCGAGAGAGGGAACCCTAGTCTCATTCCCTCAAACTCAGTTCAGTAAAGGGAGTGGAATAAGGCAAATGCTATTCTTAATGCGTCAAGTCCGAGAGATGCCCTTTAAAAACTGGGTAGGTTTCTCAAAAGAGATCAAATCCACCTTAATGTATAGCCTAGTCACAATAAGTCCATGAATTTCCTATCAAAATAATGTACCCAATAATGTAATTTTTCCCTTATTGCTATCACATCCTAAGAATCCCTTTATCTTGATTTAGCACTTTTTGCTAATTTAGTTGTTTTTGATTAATACTGACAAAACTTCCATAGATAATTGATGGTTGCGTTACCCCTCTTACTATATATTTAGCTACGACTAGTTAGAACTTAATTTTAGTTTTCTATTAATTCTTAAAATAATGTGTTAAGCTACGGTTAGAGCTTAATTTTACTTTTCAATTAATTTTCATAACCACTCCCTATAGAAATGACCAAATACATGGTTGGGTTATTAAACTACGGTACGATCATCAAATATATTATTTGAAGTTGTGTCTTTGATGATGTCATCGATAAAAATTGTGCTGCTCCGGGGAGTTGTGTTATGCGATATTATTAGATTATTAAAATTATTGTTCCTCTTATTTATATTTAACTTACCTAATTTCTAGTTTTGTGTCTATTATTTGTGTGTAGGTCGGAAGAAAATGAGTATGAATAAAAATTATGGATGTGAAATGGATCACCCTATCTTGAAACTATTGAACTAGAGGGATAACCTCCTAATTCAATAGGTAGAGGATGAAACCATTCAGGAAATGTCGTTAAAGTTTCAAAAAGTGCTAACCCCTTGCTAATTTTATTGGATGACCAACAAAGACTTAGTGGAATGTTTATGTAGCGGTCTTCGACTTTAAAATAGAAGTATTACCAATCAACTTTTCACTAGTGGTAATCTATGTTATCCTTATGAAGTTTTATCCTAAATCCTTGATGGCATGGTTGAAACCAACAAGAACGCTCGAAAGATTTATTAGTAGGACTCACTCATAGATCAAGTAGATGTTCTGTCAAAACAAATCATGAAGTCGGAAGCAGAATCCATGGAAAATGTCAAACACTTATCCCTAAAAGAACACAAATATGGGAAGAAGCATGGGGTAGTGCAAAATGATGAACCTTTTTCACTCAATCGACAACAAGTTGAACCCCAAGACAAAGTGTTGATTGACATTAAAGAGAACATCAAAAAATGTTGTAATACATTAAAACCTCAAATGCCATAACTCTTCAGCTACAGTACGCTCAAATCAACAAATATGATATCATATCGTTATCCACCGTTCGCCTAGGACTCTCTTAACTACACTATGGCTGACTTCGAGGATGAACAGTGCTTGTTGATTTGTTTCATGCCGTGACATTAACTAAGGCATTTTTTGGGAGGCAACACAAAAACCCCTATAAATTTATATTTGCGTGTGGATAAAATAATGCTATGTTGGTTGTACATGTTGATGTGTGAGAAAGTCATCAGAAAAAAATGTTTGGTAGCAGGAAACAGGGTCAGTCGGCATGTCATCGAAGAGGTTGACAAACTCGACTTTATCATCCATTTGACTCAAGATATTCTCAAAATTGGAGTCTTTAAAACTCGGCGAACCTAGGAAATTACTGGCGAATCTCCAACAAGGTCAGCCATTCTAATTTTTACTATCGTTTAAACTTCCAGAATTACTGGGAAGTTCTGTAAAACTTGGTGAAGTAAGTAATTACTTGGCAAAACACCGAATGGATCACTAAATTTCAAGTTTCTACTAGTTGCTCCATAGGCACATATATTTGAATCTGTAGAATCCGACCATACATTTTTATAAGATATAAAGGATAGAGTATACATTAGTACAAAAATTTATTATGTTTTATAGTCAAGCATAAAACTTAATAATACATGCTTAAAAGAGGTTAACATGACATGCAATGACCAATGTAAAACGTGAGTAAAATATTTTGAACGCATAAGTCATAAAATGTGGTCAATACAAGATAATATCCTTCAAACGTTTGTGAGATACATATTTAAGTAATCTTAGTTCATTACTGTGGGTGATTTACTTTTAGCCAACATATAACACCATGTAAGCTATCAACCAAAAATCCAGCTTATACATTACACCAAAAAGGGGTATCCTACTTTCCAAGGTAAGAAAATTAACTTCGAGATATTGTGGATCCACTAATTAATTTCTATCTAATACAATCATCCTATGGGAGAACATATGTATGGGATAAAAATATTTCTAGTAGAAAACTGTTAGACCGCAAACTACTTTTTGATCCCTAACTACGTGCAGACTTCAATGACTTGGGCTGGTCTTGACCTGGATGATGTCAAACATGCAACACAAGTTCAAGTGCTTAGGGTGTTTGGCAATGCAGTTTTTGAACGTGCATGGCTTAGGGCGGGTAAGGCTTTGGCCAACCAACATGTTGGCTTGATTGAAGCAAGGCCTGAAGACTTTGCACTAATGTCAGGACAAAGGCAGTTCCCCGAAATTTCTGAAAAAAACTAAGTGTGGAAGACAGCTAAGCTAAATATTCTAAGTTTTGAAGCTGGCAGAATTATTCTAAGTGTTGGAAATGAAGCCTGAAACTATTCTAAGTGTTAGAATATTAGTATTTCGTGGTAATACGAATGTAATTTGATAATTCTATCTATTGGAAATATAGCTGTTGGAAAGTTATTTTGAACCCTATGGCCTGCCATGTGTCTGACCGGTTTCATTGTAACCGCCGCATGTATGCCATTGTGCAGAATTTTTATTTAAGTGTGCAATCCGTCGAAGGCACAGATCATAGTGGTTTTTCAGCCTTAGACTAATTCGTGAAAGCCTTCCTTCTGTCGTAACTTAAAGGTTATATAAAGTAGGGACTGGTTTCCTGTAAATTCTGTTTGGGTTGTTTGACGCGACTCTTGTTTTAATATTTCTTACGTATTCAATGTTCGCTGGTATATTAGGCCTGAAGTAGTACGACACGGTAAGAACGCCTAGGTTGGTGTGAAGAAAAATAAATCGACCCTCTTTCAATGGTATCAACAAGTTAAAAACAATGGTAAAAAACGTCATAATTTTGGGAACGTTGCAGAGAATTGAATCGCTTCGTCGGTTTACTGAAGATATCCTGGCAGACCCTACTTTTGTGGTAATTTATTCACACAATCATTGAGTTGAGAGTTAGCTGAAAAGTTCATGGATAAATTGGTGGATATCGACAGAATGTTGAGAACCACATCACTGAACTCTTGGCGTTCTACCACAACTACCGCATAACTAGAGGTTTGCAAAAGAAAATGAACCTTCGTGCAGAAACTAGTTTGTCTTGGGTCGGGTCTGTGGCTACTTGGGAGTTACCCGCCTCGTGTTGAATCATCTAGGTTAATTCCAGACCCTAAAGCCTTCATTGGCGCAATGAGTGCTTAAAGAATTGAAAATTTTTATATGTATGGAACATTACTTTACTGTCACAAGAGTGCCAGACGCAGGATAAGTTGAATATTACCTACAATGTTAATTTGGTCGGGTTATGCAAAACTTTGGTGGAGTGACCAAAATGCAACAGAACGGTAGTGGGCTGGTCGTCCTAGAATTGAAAGGTTAATGCAGACGGTTCGTGAGGGAATATATACAAGAATTTACCTGTTTTTACCTCTGGATGTTAAGACATACGAATATGTCTGATGAGACACTCACCATTTCAATTTCGGTCATGCCAGGGCTTGCTCAAAACGAATTACAAGGCAGAATGTGTAAAGATCTGCCCTGGGGCATTGCTGCTGGCTGATTCGTTGTGTAATTTCCTTCCGGATGACTCTCCTTCGCCAATGTTCCCTTCTACTTCAAAAAATAGAAAGAATGAGAAGCAGGAGAATGATAAAGGATAGTCCTAAGGAATACATGATAACCGAACGCACAAATGAAGGATGGGGAAAGACGACCCAGAGAATAAAGAATGGAAACTCTAAGGGTTGTTGACTTGTGGTGTTGGTCGCTCACATTTGGCCAATCGTTGTCCCAACGGGAAAAAGTAAAATGCTATGCGTTGAGGAATGTGAATCAAATGGGATTAGAACGAAGAAAAGTGTGGGCTGCACCGGCAAATCATTGGGATTGTCGTTTAATCACATTATGGGATCAACATGGTTGGGGAAATCTCAGCACTTCCGACCGTCTGCTTCTTATTCATATAGAAATGAAAAAGTAAGAACAATGTGTGATGGCAATGGTTATAACAGGTTCCCACAACAAACGTTTTTGTTGATGTGAAGGTTGCTGCAAAATTGGGGCTGAAGTTGTCCTAAAGCCCTTCTATTCTTTAGTCGAGCAGTCAATGCTAAGGCACAAGCCATTGTGGGCATGCTTATGGGGGTTATGTCGACTGGAAAATTGGGTGGAAAAGAAAATTTGATGGTATGCCGATTTGAGACTCTGAATTTACTTGGGATTGATTTCCTATAAATCAGTTTGTTTCCTTTCCCTCACTTAGATAGAGTGATGGTAATGAGTGGAAGTGATGCTGGTTTTTCTGAAGGTTGTCATCCGTTTGGAAACATTAAATAAAGTTCAAGAGAAAGACAAGGAAATGTTTGTTGTCTGCTATGTCGATGACAAAGGGCTGAGGAAGGGTGATGAAACCATACTGCTGCCTGGGTCAGAATTAAACCTGATGGGAAAAAGAGTACCATGATTGTTTGGGTAATGCTTAAACAGTATGCTGATGTTATGCCTTCCTGAATTGCAAAGAAATTACCACACCAATGAGGGGGACATTGCTCATAGATTGAGTTGCTGCCGGTCGCTATTGCTCTGGCACAAGCTCCAACGCTATGTCCCTAAAGAACTGGTTAACTACGCAAATAATTGAATGAATTTCTATATGCTGGGTTGATTCAGCCGTCTCAGGCTCCGTATGTGCTCCTTGTTCCTATTCCCAAAAGAAACAGAATGGAACATGAGAATGTGTGTGGACTTCGGCCTGAACACGGCAACCTAATAAAGAACAATTATCTGGTTCCGTGGTTGGCAAGATTTAATTGGGCCAGGTTAAGCCAAGGCATGCTGGTTCAGCAAAAACTTTGATTTGAGGACAGGTTTTTGGCAGTTTAGGATAGCAGAGGGTGATGACCCAAAAACAACATGTGTTAAACTAGATATGGTTCCTATGATTCCTTGTACTGCCGTTTGTGCTGACTAATGCCCCCGGCAACATTTTGCAATTTAAATGACCAATGTCTGTTTTGGACTATCTTGATGCTTCGTTGTTGTTCTTAGATGATATTTTCATATATAGTCGACGTTGGAAGAACATGTTAATCACTACGTCCGGTTCTGTCTCAATTGAGAAATACAAACACGCTTTATGTCAAAGATGGAAAAGTGTGAATGTGCGCAACGAGATAAAGTTTCTTTGGGCATCTTATTAGTAAAAACCAAGGTTTCGAGATGGATTCCTACAGAAAGTGCAGGCCCATTGTGATTGGCAAGGCCCCTCGTCAGGTGAAGGAATGAGTTCGTTTCTTGGCTTGAGCTAACTACTTACCTGAAAGTTTATTGCTGGTACTCACAGAAGGAGCGTCTTGACAGATTGTTTGAAGAAGATGCAAATGGGTTTGGTCTGAACAGTGTGAGAAGTCATTCAGAATTTGAAGGAGCATTGCATCTGAAACCTTACGAATTACCCTGATTTTGAGTTATACCATTTGGAAAAGGTTGCATCACTGATGCGTCAGACAAGGCGATGTGTGGTGTATTAAGTGCATGAAGGTCATGCTAGTGGCCTTTTGAAAGCAGAATTTTAATGTGCTGAACAAAAGATACTCAACACATGAGAAAGAATGGTTTGCGGTTGGTACACTGTTTGCAGATTTGGAGAGTTATCTCTTAGGGTGGTCTCGATTTGTGGTAATGAACCTGATAAGTACAAATACCGTTCTTCAAAACACAGAAAAAGTTTAGTCCTGAAACAAGCACGGTGGCAAGAATTTCCGGGTCAGAATATTCTTTCATGTGGGAATATAAACCAGGAAAACACAACCATGTTTTGCTGGATGCCTGAGTATGAAAGAAGTGTTGTTGATTCTAGTCAATTTCCAAACTGGACACTGATTTCTATGATATAATCAGGTGTGTTGCTGCAAATGATTCATTATGTTAAATGGGATGGGTCAGGTGCAGGAGGGCACAATGAGACGGTATTAGGATCGAGAACGATCTGCCTCTATTTTAAGGGGAGAATCCGTTGTGCAAATCAGGGTGGGTTGCGCAAAGACTTGATTGAAAGAAGCGCATGACTCTGCTTGGGGTGGACATCCAGGTGTTTAAAGGATGTTAGTCCTTACTGTCTCGTGTGTATTTTTGGCCGAATATGAAGACGACATAGGAGACGTACGTTAAGACTTGTCATGTTTGTCAAGTCGCAAACGAACGTAAGAACGAGCAGGTTTTTTCTGCAACCTTTGGCCTATTCCCTGAATAGCCTGGCTATCGTAAAAGGATGATTTCATTTCTGGATTTTCCTAAGTATATGGCAAAGCATCTATCATGGTGTAGTTGACAGGTTTTCAAAATATTCTTTTTATTGTTGCTCCTGAGTTAATGCATCCTATAGAAGTTGCTGCTGAGTTTTCCTATAACATGTGGTTAAATACTTTGGTGTTTCCGGCTGACATTGTGAGTGTATAGAGACACCAAGGTTTCACGGTATATTTTGTACATCATTGGTTCAATAATAGGGTAACTGAAGTAAGATTTTCTTACTTGCAATCTCCACAAAACAAATGGACGACGGAAGAATTAATCATTGTTGGAAGATACTTGAGGCACTATGTCACTGCAAGTCAACCAATTGGTTGGCATTGTTAGACAATGCAACAGTTTTGCTGATAATATTGCACAAGTCGTCTGCAAGCAGAATGAGTCCTTTTGAAATCGTCTAAGGCAAACAGCCTATGACGCCACTAGATGGTTGTAAATCTAAAAATCAGGGAAATGTCCATCAGCAACAGCGTGGCCAAGGGATAGCTTGAAATGTTATCTTGAGGCACAAGATAGCTTGCCGCAAGGCTCAAACCGCATGAAAAGTATGCTGACCACATCGTCGCTCAGTTGGAGTTCACTGTGGGGTGTACAAGGTTTTGCTACACTACCCCGCAAAAATCTTTTGGAAACAGAATTGTGGAGTAAAACCAGGCATCGGGGTTTTGATTTCCTTAGTAATGTGGTCCCTTTGAAGTTGTGAAACGAGTTGGGGGCGAAGTTGCGTATAAGAATGAAGCCCTGCCAGAAGGTTGAAATCCAGATCCCACTTTTCATGTAGTTTCTTAGAAACCTTACTTGCAGATGCGGATGAACCGGACAGAAACGGTAAAAGAGGGCTCCTACCATCAGTACCATACACAGTATACATCCTGAAATTGAGAAGATTCTTATCACCCCCCGGGTTTTGGGCATAGAGTAAGAATAATACTAAGACTTGCGTTTTTCTTGTTCACTAAGAAAGCATAGTGCAGCAGAATGCTTTTTGGGAGAGCAAAAGAACCTAATGGCATTTATGATGCTCAAATCGAAGGAAATGATCTCAAAAACAGTCTCGATGATGCCATCGAGTTCCCAGTGGTGGCGGTGGTTCTATTAGACCCCGCAAACTACTTGATTCTAACTACGTGCAGACATGTCATAGGACTTGGGCATTGGGTCTTGACAATGGATGATGCAAAACATTGCAACATCAAGTTCAAGTGCTCTGGTGTTTGCAAGGCAGCTTGAACTTGCATGGCTTAACGTGCGGAGCTAAAGGCGTAGTGGCAAGACAGCATGTTGCTTGATGAAGCACGGCTGTGAAGACTTTGGCAATGTCACGACAAAGGCATTTCACCCGAAATTGCTGAAAATAAAACTAAGCTGTGAAGACATTTTAAATAATTCTAAGTGTTTAAGCTGGCAGATGATTCTAGTGTTGAATGAAGCCTGAAATTATTCTAAGCGTTAGAATATTATAATTTCCCTGGTAAGAAAATGTTAATTTGAATTAAATTTCTACTGTTGAATAGAGCTGTTGGAAAGTTAGTTTTAACCGCTGGGCTGACATGTGCGGACAGGTGTCATTGTTGTAACCAGTCGCATGTAACTGCCCTTGTGTGTGTGGGGGTGCAGAATTTTGATTTAGGTGGAAATTCGTCTAAGGCACAGATCAATAGGTTTGTCTACTAGCCTTGACTAATGCGTGACCTGGTGTGCCTTCCTTATGTTTTACTTAAGGTAATAAAGGTTTTGGATGACGGTTCCTGTAAATTCTGTTGGTTTGTTTGATGCGACTGTTTTTAATATTTTCTATACTTGTCAATTTTCGTGGGTGCCTATTATGCTTAAGTATTCACAGACCCCCCGCACTTAATACATCGTCTAGCATGGGTGGAGTGGGTTTTTTGGGCTAGGGGAAAAGCTAGGGAGGATCTTTAGGAGAAGGGGTATGGCCATGGTGGGGGGTGCATCAGATTCGTCCCCGCGGCTTCCCGTCTGGGTGTGGGGGGGTGGTTGGCGGCTCTCGGCTTGTGGGGAGGGGGCGCCTCTACCTGCGGGTCGGGGGGGGTTTCACTCTCTCGCTGTCGTGGGTTGCTTCCCTCGTAAATCCTACAAATAGTTATTTTCAATAACTTCTTTTTATTATTTATGGACTGCAGATATATTACCATTAGAAATCTAAGTCATATGTTAACTAAGGAAAGGTACATAATACTTACCGGGGGGGGTGGGTGTAGGAATAGGTGGTGGGGGGCGGGGGAACCCCGGCTGTACTATTTTCGAGTTTCCGCGGCTGGTCTAGGGGGGCGGGTGAGGGGTCCCTCCCTTTTCTTTTTTGGGCCCACTGTAGGGGGGGTGCTTCCTGTGGGGTTTCTCCATCCTTTTCCCTTTCTTTCCTATTGTTCTTTTCTCGGGGGGGGGTGGGGGTGGTGGGAGGTTGGTTGGGGGGTGGGTGGGGGGGGGGGAGTGGTGTGGGGGGGGGGGTGGAGGGGGGGCGGGTAGAGGGGGGGTGGGTGGGGGGGTGGAGGACAGGGCTAGCTCGCGCTCCCTGGCTTCGCATGTGGTGTGGGGGGGGGGTTGGGTGGGGGGGGTGGTGTGTTTGGTTGGGGGGCCCGGGGGGGGTCCCGCTCTTTTTGGGGGTCTGGTTTTGGGGGGTCTCGGTTCGTCGGCTTCCTTTAAGGGAAAAACAAACAAGTTTGTCTGTATTCCTATAGGCTTTATCTATCTACATGCAACTGTACATCCATACATTATCATCACTTTCCAGTAGAACCTTCAATTTCTGATAATCTTGTTTCAATTTTCAAAGCCGATCATTTTCCTCCCTTCGCTTGGCTCCCTTTGCCAATCCTGGGTTTCCTGGGGATGGTCCTCTATTTAGGAGTATGGGGGGGTTTATGGGGGGTGTGGAGTATACGGGTGTGTGGGCTTCGGGCACTGTGGTTTTTTGTGAGAACCATGGAGGGTAGTCTGGGCAGAAGGGCGTGGGGGGGGGGGGAGGAGGAGTGGTTAGGGGTGATGCCTTGGGGGGGGGGGGGTGGGGTTTGATGGGGCTGGGTGGGGGGGTTAGTGTTGAGTGGGGGGTGGGTGGGTTGTTGTGTCTGCGGGCGGGTGTGGGGGAGGGTGGGGTGGGGGTTGGTGGGGGAGGGGGGGGTGTGGGCTAAGGTGTGGGGGCTGGGGTGGGTGGGGGGGGGGGGGGGGTGAGGGTGGGTGGGTGGTGTGGGGGGGGGAAGAGTTAGGGGTTCGGGGGTGTCGGGGGGGTGGGGTGGGGGGTGGTTGGAAGGGGGTGTTTTTGAGGGGTTGGTGGTGTGTAGCGAATGAGGGGTTGTTTGGCACGGGGGGTGGGGGGGTGTTGGGGGTGGGGGGGGTGTGGGGTGGGGGTGGATGAGCGGGGGGGTGTGTGTTCCGTGGTGTCACTTCTCGGGGCGTTCGCGTGGGTGGTTGTTGGGCGGGCGTGGGGGGGGGGGTCTGTTCGGGGGGGGGGCTGCGGTGCCCGCCGTGGCTTTGTTCTCGCTTCATGTTGGGGCACCGGGTCGGCGTGGGATGAATGGAACCCTTTACATGTACGAAGACATTAACTCTGTTGGAGATCGGTGGGCCTGGACTTTAGTAAAACTTTGGGGTCGAAAATTGGGGGATAGGAAGTCTATAGATGTGGGAAAGTGGATCGCATATATGAAGGTTCATTATCATACCTTAAGTGGTGCAACAACATCACGCCTTCGAGGGTAGTGTGGAAGGTGATTAGGATACATGACATGATACCCTAAATTGACTCCTTTTGCTTTAATCTTTCTAGAAAGAGAAATATATTGAGAGGAAGACTTATTGTTTTTTTTTAGAATTTGAGAGTGATGTTAACTAGGGGTAGTGGGAGTTGGGGTTAAAAAAAATATTATATATGCTTTTAAGATGTGGGTAAAATTAACCAATAGTTGTGGGGGGGTGCGACATTAAGTTGGATACAGACCACAGCCCCTAACAAACAATGTTGACACTCATTGGCGACACGAAGTATACAGCTCGAAGGTGGTGGTTGCAAACCATCTGAGGGCGCAAACTGGGTTGTACTGTTGTTTGGCGTCAGAGACCATAATTTTTGGATATTGACTTATGAGATGACTATGGTCAATTGGTTCTTTTGTGGATCCCGCGGGATGTTCGTGGGGGGTGATGAGCGCGGGTCTTTACTTTTTTCAGAGTATGAATGCTTCTATAAGTTTGGGGTGTGACTCCTTTGGGCTACACCTAGCGGCACGATCGCTGGTACAGCTGAATGGGTGTTTGGGTGTGGTCAGCTCACTATGTGTGGTGTGGGTGTTGAGGGGCTGTTGCATGTGGTTTTTGAGTGTTAATGAAGGGTATGGGGGTGTGGGTAATTTATTTTGTTTTTGTCATAAGGTGGGGGGGGGGGGTGGAGGTTCCCGTGTTTTCATGGGGTTGGGGCACTCGGTTGCATTTTGGGTGGTGGGGGTGTGGGTTGGGGGGGAATCAACGGGCCTGTGGGGGTGTGTCAAGGGGGTCCAGTGGTGTGTGGGGTAGGGGGTCTCCCTTCAACAAGGCCCGAGCACGGGTGACATAGAGAAATGTTTTGCGGGAGGGTGATGTGCCGGGTGGTGTATAGCCGGAAAGGTCATGACGGTGGGAAGAAAACACGCAGTTGACCCCATGTAGACGAGGCGTGCCAGGGGGGGACTGGTGGGCTTGGTGGGGGCAGGTGTGGGTTTCAATACGAGGTGGGGGGACCCACGTCCTGGGGGGGAACGCCCTAGTGCTGGGGACGGGAAAAGGCGATCAGGCAACTCATGGAGGCTGTAGGGGCGGTGTCGGGTGGGGGGTTGTGTGAACGGAACAATAAGGGAACAAGGGTACCGGATGGATGTGGTGATGGTTGTGGGGGGGATACATGGAGGGTGCTCGCAAGGGGGAGTAGTAATGTTAGCGATAAAAAAGTGAGTAGTGGTCCGACCAAGATTGGTTCGAGGTGGAGGAAGGGGTATGGAGGAATAGTGCGAACTGTATGACAACAAAAAGGCAGCTAACCAACAGTAGGGACCAAAACCTCTATGGGGGGCGGACAAAAAGGACAGTGCAAGAATGAAACTGCATATGGGCCACATAAAACGATGGCATGTGCGGGTTCGTTGTGGTCGGTCAAACGGGCTGGCGGAGTGGGGGGAACTCCCCGAGTATTAAACGGGTGATGCCACGGCATTTATGGCTGGATGGGTTTGAACCGGGAACAGATTAATTCGTAATAAGCTACTCAAAAGGGATGAGGTAGCGGTAAGAGGTGATGGAGTGGGAGCGAGCGAGTGTGGTTGAAGAGAAGAGATAAGACTTGGGGCTGGAAGGAGAAAAGCCAGCGAGTTGCAAGAAAAGGTGGTGAAAGAGGTTTGGTGGGGGGGCAAGGTTGACAAAATACAAGAGACAGGTGGAGCCGCGTGTAGGAGAAAAAAAATGTTAGAAGAAAGGAAAAAGAACGAGGTGTAGAAGCACAAAGAGGAGCCCACAAACTATCCAAATAGAAATTCTCAGCCATACACGTATAGGGTGGAACTACTCAGGGAGGGGGTCGAACTGGCCAGGGGGCCAATAAAAAAGAAGCACAGGTGCCACAAACGGGAGCGCGTGAAGTATGGGGAGGAAGGCGTGCAGACAGATGAAGGACCGAGAGGGACATGGGGGCATTGAAACATGAACAAAATAATACGAGATCTACCCGTAGTAGGACAAAACATAATAAATCAATAGCCGTGACCGCTGTGCAAGCAGCAGTTGAGAAAAGGGGTGGGTGTGAAACCAAAGGTTCCGGCGACAAGGAGTCGATAGATGGCAGGTGGATGAAGTATGGGGCAGCAAACGAGGAAGGGGGGGCAAAGTGGAGTGTGCGGAACTAGTAGTAACAGCACAAGTCTGTAGCTGGTCGGGGGGAAAATGGTGGTTCGTCGAAGGGGTGTGGTGAGGGGGTAGAAGTAAAAGAAGGGAAATAGGATGAAGATGGACAGAATAAAGGAAAGGGGGGGAGAGGGGGGAGTGGGGAGAAGTGTAACTACATACGCCAAACGAAAGCAGTTGTGTGGGGTACATGACAATTGGGGAAAGGCGGTGTGGTGAATGGGTTAGAGCGCGACAGGGTGACATGACGTGGCCATCAAAAGAACAACGGCATTGAGGGACAAAAAAGGAGGCAAAGTTGGAAAAATGTGATCACAGAGTAAGAAGAGAGGTAAAAAAGGAAGAACTGTGTAACACAAGAAAGATCGTGAAAACGGGGGGCGTGGGGAAACCCGGAAAGGGGAAGACAAGGAGAAAGAAAAAAAGGTGGAAAAAATGGGGACAAGTTCCAAACATAAAAAGGATGGGTGTAAAAGAAAGCGCAAGATGGTACCTGGGGAGGGACTCAACGAGGGGAGGCCAAGTAGGAGTTCAGTGGGGACGGTGGGCAGGGGGGGGGGAAAGGGCGGGGGAAACAACCAGGGAATAATCCAGAAGCCGACACAAAAAGACAAAAAGAAAAGGAGTCAGAAAAGGATACAGAGAGGGACGACAGGATCGGGGTGGGTGGGGGTAGAGGGGTGAAGGAGCTGCAAGATATAGACAAAAAGGGGGAGGAGAAAAGATGGGTGGTCCGCCAGAAAACGAGGATGTGGGCCAAAGCAAGATCACAAAACCGCGGGAGTCGTGCCTGAACGTTGCTCCTCGGTTTGAGGTGAAAAGGGTGTGAGTGTTCAAGATGGTTGTAGAAAAAAGCAAGAATAAACAAAAAGTTAGTCGAAGCCAAACGGTAAGGGGAGGGGGCAGGAGGTAAAGGGGAGAGCGTTAGAGGCAATACACTAAAACAACAAACGCATGACAATGACGTGAAAAAGCGGGGCACAAGATCACAGACTTCGGACAACAGAGGCGGGTCGTGAATTGTGTTAACAAGAGATGCTCCGGGGTGCCGTGGGGCGGGTGGGGTGGTAGGAGGAAGTGTGACGGGGGTGCGAGCAGCGGGGCCGCAGATCCATACGCCGAGAGTGCAAGGGTTGAAGGGCCCAGATTCGAAAAAAAGGCTTAAAGGGCGGTGGGAGCGTCTAAGGGAGGCCGGCAGCGGAGAGGAACGACCTTAAATGGGGGGAAACGGGTGAGGTTCAAGGTAGATAGATCGGGGTGGGGAGAGCGAGGGAGAGGCATAGGAGGAAAAGTATCCACACAAGGTGATTAATTACTTCGCGTGTTGGCCATGGTATTTGATAGCGAGAATGTAAAAATGTGGATATAGACAGACCCCAAACAAGTTATTAACAGTCATGCAATCGAAGTGCGACCAAGGTGTCACCTAACGAAATAGTTAATTTTTACGCGGGAATGAAAAAACAACGAGAGGGTGGGGGAATCAGCTGAAAAACCGTAAGAAACGGTAAAGCGAAAAGAAGAGGAACCCTACGAATTTGAAAACAGATGGAGAAACTTGGTGGGGGGTGATACACAGGCGGTGAGGGCTAGGGTATTGGGGGGGAAACGACACTATCAAAACATAATCAGAGGACCTTGGTGCAGTCTGTGGATAGGAGATGTGTGGATCCTTGCACGCGATATTAGGTGGGTGAGAGCCAACACGAAAGAAGCAAAAACAGAAAGGCCAAAGGGCGAGAGGGCATAAAGCAATGGAAACTACCAACGCCATGGAGACATATTGTATATATATGCTAGGAGGGTGATCTGGGGCGTGGTGGGGAGGGCGGGTGGGTGCAGTACCAACCAAACAAAAACAAGGCATTGGCCAGTGGCCCCTCCGCAGACACAGAAAGTGTCGCAGTGAAAAACAGAATAGGTGATGTTGGGTGGGGCCTAGGAGTGAATAATTGGGGAGAGGAGAAAAGATGGCAGGACTTACACCAAACTAAACCGTGATAGGTCACAGGAGGGCGAGGAAGGGGGATAGGGAGGATAGATGAAGCACCATCGGGTGTGTGTAGGAGCTGGTACGTCGAGGGGATACGTGAAGATTATGAAAAATGATAAGGTTGGTTGCATCACGCGGCGGGTGGGTTGAGGTTGAGAGCAACACAGCGTCCCCAGTGGTGAGGGGATAGAACGCTACTTGAGAAGATCATTTGGATGGCTTTGGAGTGTCTCTGTGTGGACTATTCCACTCTTCTTGGACGCCGACGATTGTCTTGAGGGTGTTGTTAGTATGCTGAGGGTTATACACTTGTTCTGTAACTTGTCGTTAGTTAGAGTTTTGGGAACAGAATGAACGTCAAATCTAGGTATTTAACGAGGCTATTGATGTAGTTTAATTACAGCACGTAGATCCAATGAAGGTTTATAAATGGTCAGAGTTTATTGTAGCTGTGCGCACCAAGGTTTGCGTGACTCAACGCCGGATAGCCTCGCTGTCCGACATTCTTACACAACAGCCACCGCGACTTCGCGCGCTAGGCGGTTCGCGAAGGGGTGGGGTAGACAAATATTGGGGTATGCCAACCTAGTGTATTATAATCTTATGGTGCCGAAAGTCATCAGAGAGTCTTTCAAACGGTACATGGGACGAATACACAATCCGATTTGATGGTTCTGCTCACACTCCACCACAGAAGGTTTCATTCAGGAAGCGGCATAGGACGTTAGAAAAACCAAAACACCTATGGCACTACTTCTAACGGGCAATGACTGACCTGATAAGTATCAAAACCTAATTGGGGGTGTGGGTATCTAGGTGTTTGATCGAATTGGGGGGTGATTTTTTTGGCATTCATCTCGAGGTCATAAACTAGAGCAAAAAGTGGTAATTGGTTTTAGCACTAGGAAGAGAGGATGCTTATAGATTACTAAAAGCTTAATAGGGTTACCATTCAGAACAAGTAGTCATTTCCTTGGATAGATGAAATTTTTTACCAATTGGAAAGATGCATTATTTCTCTAGGAGTGATTTAAGGTATGGTTACCATCATTTAAGAATGAGGTAGTTAAGAATCTGATTTGGTCAAGTTTCGTGATTGAAATTAGCGGTTTTAATTTATGGCGCTCCCGGCCACGATTGTCACTTGTGGTATGAGTTGAGTTTAATTAGTATTTCCCCATTCCAATTGGTATGTCAACGAGGTGGACTACACGACAAAACACAAGCAGAAATTAGAAAGAAGAAGGTTGTTGTGGGGGGTCAATGTCTATCTATTACTTAGATCATATACTCCCTGGAAAAACCATAGAATGGTGAAACAGAACCCAAAAAATTCATGCATGAGTTCTGGTCCCGTTGTATTCTCGCAGAGCATTGCCGCTACAATGGGATTTATCCCGTCAGAGCGAGATAGGCGAGATAGAATCTCAGTCTTGTCTCCCTTATTTTCTAGTCATAACTATCGACCCCAAATTGTACCTAAAGTAATTCCCGCAATCTTTTTTAGTGTTCAACAATCAAACATAAGTTATGAAGTGTGTTAAATTTTGGATAACTTGGGCATATGACAAGATTGACTGTCATCTTGACAGGGATAAGTTTTACGTTATCTCGGGAAAGATTGAGGTTGAGGTTTCCTATGTAGGTTTCATATGTACTACATTTGGTTGTGACGAGATGACTAGTGTAATGTTGATCTAGATTCTACTTATTAATACATATCAGTTCAATTGACTTGGGATTTGATTTGGCTGGGGATATACTTGATGCCCCCATTCATGTTTTGACCCTATTTGAATAGTCACTCACAGTATCCTATGTATATATTGTTTGTCTTGTTGGGTTTATGGAATGTTAGACATGGCTTATTTTTTTCATTATAGATATGACTTGTAATACCTTAAAATGAACAAAGGTGAACTAGAGATACGTAAATGTTTCATGATTTATTTTTTTGTGAAGATGATGAATAATGATGTACTTAGGAAATGTATTAAGTTTGGTGACAATTGGAGGTCAAACATCCAAGAACGTCCATGACGTTCGTGGAAGGTATACCTTAGAAAGTGGTTGTGTGTCCTTAAGTGTTTTAGTGAGTTTTATGTATTCGTTTTAATGAAACGAAGGTTGTATGTTCCTAGGAACTATATAAACATATTTAGGGGTTCAACATCCGGATGTGACTCCACCTAAGACCCACCACTAGGGGTCCTAGAATAGGAACCCAAGCTTGTCAACCAAACTGCCAAAACTGAGAAATCGACACCCACCAGTCTACTGACTGTAGTCACAACGATGCCCCATCATTTGGGAGGCATAGTCATACACTTATTGATAGGTTATCACCCAAGAAAGACGCCTCATACCCAAAGGACGCCCTATAAGGACGGGCCATCAACTGGATGATGCCCCGTAGCTAGTAGTTGTCGATGGGTCACTACAAAAGCTGTCACGTTATACAGTCAACCTTGGGGTATTTTATAAACTCTTCCCAAGTATTTTATGAACCTAGTATGATTATTTTAGGGGTTTTTAAGTATATTAAATTGTTTTTAAGACATAGATCAAGACAATACCCCTCATTTAAAATATTCAAACTCTATCTCTATAGAAGGACTCTCCCAAAACCCCATTGAATATTGGACTCAAGGAAGAGCTTGGAGGGTTAGTGGTGGATGTGTTATTTATAAAAAATAATTGGATTTACTTATAATTGAGGTATGTAACTCATCCTTGAACTCTGTTCCATTCAAGGAGTCATTTCTAAAAGATTTTAAAAGGGGTTTTCAAATTCTATCTTCTTCTATCTTTGACTCTAAGCATGGATCTTCATATAAAAATGTTTCAATGATCAATTTTTTTTTTAGTGTTAGTTGGTGATTTTAACATCAAAACCCTAATGATCCCATGCTTATGCATATTTCTAATTTCTAGCTTCAGAAATAGGTTAAAAGAATATGATTGTGTAGTGTTTGAGATTTTGTTTCTTCTTGTTTTCATTATGGTTTATCTACTTACCTAAGGGCTATTTTATGATGAACTTTTGGGTAAATTTTGAATATGTGTTAAAAGCTTGGATGAATAGTAAGTTTTTCTCATTCTTTAACTCTTATTATGAAATGATCTTGAGTAGTACGGCCCATCTTTGGTGGCGGTGTTTATATGAATATGAATCTAATTGTGTAATTTGAATAAGTCCATGAAGGCATATTATGTAATGTATGATGATAATAGTGTTGTTCTTGTGAATGTGCATTGTTAATCTTGTTATGTGAAGTACTCTTAAGACAATGACTAAAGGAACTATATGATTATGTGAATCATGTTTAAGTGTGTAATATGATGAATGAAGGTTTAAGCATGTTTAGAATTCAATGTGATAAATGGTGGTTAGGTTAAAGGTGTACTCACGGTACACTCACATTTGAATGAATGAATGAAGTTAGAAAATGTGATTAAGGTGAGTTTTGGGATGAACACTCTTCGTGAGTTGAGATGAAGTGTTTAGTAACAATATAACTATCTCCAAAAATCGTTCTAAGATAAGTTGGAGGATGTAAGCCCTTCGTGAGTTGAGATGTGGTGTCCACTAGTTATCCTTAACATATAGTATACGATGTTGAGATTCCGTGGGGAGTTATTTTAGAACCGATAGGATATGTAGAAGTGGTGGTTACACTTTGTGAGTTGAGTTGTGGTGTCCACTAGTTATGCTTAACCTATAGTATAAGATGTTGAGATTCCGTGGGGAGTTATGCTTAACACGAGAGGATATGTAGAAGTGGTGGGTACACTTTGTGAGTTGAGATGTTATATTACAATGTAACTCTTGGGATGAGTACTCCTCGTTAGTAGAGAATTAGTTAAGAAATAGCAATCTCCTTATCCTTTAACTATGCGCCCGCAAAAGTGTAGCTACCGGGAAAGCCATGCAAAAGATAAGAGAATGACCCTACCCTAAGCAAGGTGGGGATCCCTCATCTGATAAGGTCTAATATCGGGATTCCATGTCTAGCTCTCATGGTCTATGTCGGTTAAGCTATCCCTCACAAAAGAATGAATGAACTATGTCTCCTGAAAGAATGTACTACTTAGGGTAGGTGGTGGTATGAGACACTATCTATCCATTGCACTAAGTAGACATTCCGAAAATAGAGTCTTGGTGTGTTGTATATGAATTGTATGAATAAGATATCATGTTTTTCATATGAAGTTAGTTGACTTAAATACTAAGTTAAGGAAGCATGTAAAGTTAAGTTTTATTTAATAAAGTTATGAATAAAGAGTGTAGTGTGCTTGATCTAAGGGAATCCTCAAGGTGCACTAAGTGGGAGTAGTAGTATGGGATGCTACTCTAACATTGCACTTAGTGTAACTTACAAGTGCCATTGGTCTACGATACTTACATAAAGTCCCTAATGTATGAATGTTCTGTTTATGTCTAGTCTAGACTGTGGACTTGTTTACTCTACGAGGTATGAATATGGTTGGTAGTCTTAAGGATAACTTCGGTGTGTATTGAAAGTTGTGTATGGGTGGATCCTTCATGTCTTACCTTAGTGAGTCTTAGGATAACTTGAGTGATCTATGATACTAATGTTGTAAGTCTTGAGAAACTCTAACCATATCCTTAGTGTGAGATTAAGCTCATTATGAATTGATAACTACTGGAGACTCAGTGTAGGATGAACACTCCCCAAAAACAACAAGAGTCGCGATGCCATATTTTGAGGGCACAAACTATTTTTTAAGTCCATAGTCATTAGTAGAGTAGTTCCTCTCAGGAATTGTTGAAGTTCTCTTGATTATAGGCCATAAGTTCCATGCAGTATCAACAAATAAAAATTCCAACTCCTGACATTCTAATAGATGTAAAACCTTGGTGCCCTCGAGTAGGATTAAATTTTAGTAGACTCTTTTCTAAAAGATTTTGAGCGTTTAAACGTAGGTTTTTTCCTCAAGTATTTAGTAATTGGAGATGAGGAAATCAAAATATTTCGATGAACAGTCTATAGTAACAGCCAATCGCAAGAACCCCTTTATTTGTGAAGATGAGGGGGACTGACGCCAATTTTGCACTACTTCAATCTTTTAAGTCCACTCGAATCATTTCTCATGATACGCTAATGGCCATAAGAGAAAACCAGACCTAAGTTGGAACTCACGTTTAGAACTTTGCATATAACTCGTGATCCTTTATTTGTTGAGGACTATTCTGCAAAGTTTAGAATGATTTTCCTCAGTCCTTGAATCATTAGCATGCCTTCAATTAGTATCATAACAAACATATCCTATGAACTGAAATACTTGTTTAGTAATATCAAATGACGATAAAGATTGTCAAGAAAATAACCATCAGAAGGAACTCTCATGATGACGGCATAACAAGTCTTTAATACTATCTGTTTTGGGTGTAAGTTTTATCTTTTCCTTTCTTGATCGAAGGAATCATTCGGAGGGTGGGGTCTAATTTCTATCCTCTCTAACTCAAGTGGCACCTTGATGTTGATAAAAAAGATCATCAAATCCTAAAATTGATACTTATTCTTATTTGTAACCTTGTTTAATTGGCATTAATCAAAATACATCCTAAGAGAAGCATATTTCTTCCTCACAAATAAGACTGGAGCTCCCTAAAGTGAGATACTTGGTCGGATGAAACACTTATCGAGGATAACTCCTATCTAAAACTGGCTCATTAATAAACTGAAACTTGATTAGTCAAGTTGTATAATCAATTGAGACATAACATGAATTTAGCCAGTCCATACCTAGAGTAACATCAAAGTCCACCACATCTAGCTCAACTAACTCAGCCATGATTTCCTTATGATTGATGAAGATGGTAAAATCACAATTGGCTTTTTCTTATAGTTTAGAATCACCAACCAAAGTTGAAACACGGAAAGACTCAAGAAGTTGTTTAGGGGAGTTGTTGAAATTCATGTATATATATGGAGTCACAACCGACAAAATCTCAACGGGATCAACAAGTCATAAATATAAAAAGTAAAATACTTTAAGCATACTCATGAGAACATGTGTTGAGTTTTGCTGATCATAAAGACTAAATAGAGCATAAAAATGGTCCATACCCCCTTTTAACCTAAAGTAGCTAACTATGTATTTCTATTTGTTGAAGCTTGTGAAGAAGATTCGGTTTTATTGCCACATAACCCAGCCTTTTCGTAAGGAACTACCTAGAAAAATTACCCATTTTCCACCATTATACAAACCTTCAGTAACAATACAACATTATCCATAATGAAGCTTACTATATACTTAACAAAGAGTTTCGTGCGAGTAAATTCTTGTGCTACACTGCCTACAACTAAGAACCTTGAGCTCTTAATTCTACGAGTTTAGGTTTCTGTAATTATTTTTTCTCCATGGTGCAAGTGCACTAGATGATGATGGAGAAGGTCCAGATGACCTCTACTAAAGGATGATCGATTATTTCTTATTTTCTACTGGTCTGACTCATGACATGTTGTCCTATCCTTCTTACAAAAGAACTATCCCTGTTATTCACTTTCTCTTTCTCAACATATTGCATATGAATATAAACCTACTTACATACACTTATCCTAAAAAGTTATCTTCCTTACCTTCTTTACTCGATAAGAGAACTTCATATTGAGTGAAATTGAGGTTGTATTGTTGTTTACGTATAGTCTCGTGCTTTAGATTAAGGAACTCTCTTACTTTTTTTCCCTTCCCCAAGAAAGAATCTTAAAGCGAAAATCCATACTCAACATCAGCAATAGACATGACCTTAAACACCTTGTGAAGCTAATCCACAATTTTTTCTAGATCCTCATTGAGCTGTAAGCCATTGAACTTTAGGGGACTAATTTTAAAGTATTTCAAACTCTAGATGCATCAATAAAATTTTGATGACCGGCTCTTTAGAGACAAACATGTGCTTTCACAACATAGGTCAACATATGAATTACATTCTTAAATTTAGCGTTAGTTACTTCTCTTTGGGGGAGCATCACTTATGGTTCATTGGGAGCTTCTTGACCTTTAAGT
Organism: Solanum habrochaites; assembly: GCA_027704765.1. NCBI lineage: Eukaryota > Viridiplantae > Streptophyta > Magnoliopsida > Solanales > Solanaceae > Solanum > Solanum habrochaites. Next base: position 16,286,932 of record JAKWJA010002500.1, read on the forward strand.
TTCACTTTCCTTCTAGCAGGTTATGATGGAAGAACAACTCTTCATGGAGGAATGTTCTGACAAGATACGCATAAGCATGAATTAGAAAGAACTTTTATAAAGTTTAACTCTACCGTACAAAAAAAGTCAACAGAAAGATAAATATTTCCAAAAAGTCATAGCCTCCTAACTAAAGATGTGGCACCATTTACACTAATAAATACTACTCTTCCATCGCAGCTTCATATACCCCCTATAGACTTCTGATATAGTTCTTTGAACCATGTTTTCACATCCAATGTCTACACCCTAGGGGTACCGACACTCAAACCATTTCTAATCCCTCGAAAAACCGGTGAGCCTATATTACTATGATTCACATACATATGTATACAATTTTTGAAGCTTACATTATAAAATTTATAGAATTTTGAAATCACTCGTCTTTAAATAATTACGATAAGTTGGGAAGTTAAACAACATCACAGAAACCAATGTCAACATCAATTATTTATGTCTGTGAAGGCTATAGAACTTTTCAATATAAATCATATTTGAATAACCCCTTGTAAAGAAAAGGAGTAGTATTTTAGCAAGTACTTTTCAAAAACATAATCATACTCCATTTGAAATGTAGTTCATATGGATTTATCTTTCAAGTCAAGCCGATATGATAAAAACTGAATATTCTTATATTTCTAAAGTTAGCGACTTTAGGCTTTTCATGTAACTACCATTAATATTTAAATGCACACATAGACACACATATTAGATATGTAAGGACTTAGAAGTTTAATAACCTTGGCTGAGTATGTTTTTTATTTCTGAGTTTTTGAGTCCTGAGTATTGAGTCCATATTGCTATTAATTCCGGAGTTGATCATTCATGTCCATAAATTTAAGATGAAACCCTATGATTTTATTTATTAATCTTGATGTTTTTTAAAGCAAAAATTAATTTTAAACATTGTTTTTGTATAAAGTAAAGATAGTTTCGAGAAAAGAGTTTCTTAAAATTAATATTTATATCCAAATCTCCATCAATGTACTGAGATGATTATTTCTAAATATACCCATCAATGTTATACAGTGTGAATTCTAAGTCATCAAAGATCATATTAATACGATTTTAATATGATTTTTAAGAAAGTGTTTTAAGTATTAATTGAGCAAGAGTATTCGGGGGCTATGTAATTTTTAGAGGTATCATTTTTTCCATTATAAATAGAAACATGAGATTTCTAAAAATGAGTTATGGGTTTAAAAGATAATTTAGAAGTAGTTGCCTCTTGTAAGAGGGTAGTTATATTATCCTTCAAATAGAGAAGAGTATGTTTTCTTAAACAATGAACATTAGTATATATATTATTCTAGTATATTGATACTATATGACATAGGTTAAGACACGAACATCCCCATAAACCGTGTAATGCCAACATGGGTATAGGATCGTACTTTTTTGTATGAATACTTATTACATAAGATCCAATTAGTTAAGTATGTTCTATACTTCACAGGTATAGGGAATACGTGGGTATTGAGGGCAAGATGATGTCATCCTCATGTAATCTCATAGTGAGTTTTTGGGTTGTATCTCCAATATAGTTTAAAGTGGTACTTTATAAATCACAACACACTAATTTGTGAGTTTAGAGTTGAGAAATATTTTGTGAAAGGATTTAAATGATTTTACAAAATTTTATTTCCTTAAATTTCATCTTGAGTACATTGCTTTAATTAAGTCCTTTGCTTTCATTATCTTCTTCACAACTCTATACATCAGTAGACTCATGTACTCGTGTGTCATTCGACCTACATACATGTTCTAGGATCCTGAAAAAAGGTCTTTTTAGATACTTCCCCATCCCCTCGTGTCCTCAAATAGACCTTTTGCTATCCAGACTCTGTTTTTGAGTTGTTATGGTAGTAACTATTTTGATTATCTTGAGTCTTGTTTTCACGTGCCTGTTCGCATAGATTATTCATATATAGACAATTTTGGATACTCTTTCAATTTATGATTCTTTATTTAAAACTCATATTTCATACTCATATTTCAAACTCACTATATTAACTTAGTTTTAAGATTCACAAAACTATTTTCTATGTTTCTTTCAATTTGATTCTTCCATATTTTTGAGTTAGTGGTTTACTTGGGAACCAGCAATGGTGTTTAATATAGAACATTATTCTTTCTTGTGGGTAGGAATTATATTTAACACAACAAATTTGAAAGATATTTTTATATATTCTAGTTATTATCTTTAAAACAAAATATAATGTCTCGCAATTCAAAATAACTAGGAAAAATCTAATTACTGGAATTAGTTTTTTTTGGGAAAGAATGAAATTCTAGAAATTTGTAAATTTAGGAAAAGTTGAGTTTTTGGTTAACTTTAAACGATCAAAAATTTTAGACCATGATGAGTTACGTGTTCTTCAATGTGTTGGAGGAAATATCTTTGAATAATCTTTCAACAACTCCGAATATGCGAGGTTTCGAGTTCTTATGATTTAGATATGCCCTTTTAACGTTGGGTTGTTCAAATAAGGAAAGTCAAATCCCACTTATGAAAGACTATTTTAGTCTTTTCCTTACCCAATTATTTAAAATCATTTTATTAGTTATCGGGGTAAAGTAAGATTTTATTCAGTTTTAAAAGGGAAAATGCACAAGTACCCCATCAACCTATGCCCGAAATCCCAGTGACACATTTGCATTATACTAAAGGTCCTATTCCCCCCCACCCCCAGATCTTATTTTATAAGTAATTTTTTACCCCTTTTCGACCTACGTGTCAGTAGATTTAATAAAAAAGTCAACAAGTGTTGGGCCCACAATATAGTACCATGTAGACCGAAAAAGGGGTAGAAAATTATTAATAAAATAAGTTTAGGGAGGTAATAGAACCTTAGGTTGAAGTTCTTTGGAATTTTTTATTGGTTATAATAACTTAGATCGTTGAGGAGTTTTTTAATACAGATTCATGTAATTAGGTGTCATTAGGATTTGAATCAAGGACTCTTTGATCATATAATTGATTGAAAATGTTTGGGGAAAGAATAGACTTATGTGAAAGGGTTGAGAGCTTAAAAACAATGAAGATAAATCGCGGAGAATCTAGGGAGGGTCCTGCGTCGTTGCCCCTCTCAAAGCTTCAAGGGAGGATCATTTAATTTGACCTCTGGGATGTCGTACCAGCAAGATCACCCCAAGTCATTTTCTGATTTTTAAGGGATAGTGCCCCGCGCCAGGGACACCAATTCTTCCCATTATTCCCCAACTTTTCGTACTAGTTCTTTAGCAATGTACCTATTTTTAATCGTTTATTCTAACACTCTTAGGTACTTCTATCTTACTAAATAATCCATATATTATATATATAATATATAATATATATATATATATATATATATATTATATTATATTATATATCTATATTATATCCTTTAATATTTAATCCTAATCCAATTAAAGGAAGTTTGAGATCAAAGTCTAGAGATTAAATGTCAGTCGAGAAGAGTTCTTGATTTGTTGCAAAATTTTTCCGAATGTTTTTAAATTTGTTTGAGACATCAGTTCAAGTTTAGTAAGAGTAATGTGTAACTTGAAACTAATTTCCTAATAGAATATATGAGGCTATGTATTCTTAGAGTTTATAAAGGTTTCACATTTGAGAAAGAAAGGAAAATCATTCGCAAGAATCTTTTAAGCACTTTTTTTATTAATTTCTCAAACTCAAAGGATAATTTTTTTTAAGCAACAAAGAGTGAGTATATTATTGGAGTAGTATACTATACGGGAATAACTTATATAAACACAAGCCTCCACAACATGGTAGCCATATGGGTAGAAAATGGATCATATTTTTTAGATGACTTCATAATGTGTTTTTTTACCATATACGTGGATAATTTATTGTAGAACTTTCTATGTAACTCACTGACATGATCATTGCATGTAGCGTGGGCAGACGATTATCACCACTTAGGCTCAGTGGTGGCTGTCGTTTAGAGACTCTATAGAACTATATTACTTTACTTGTATTTGTTATTGTATTTTCTCTAACGAACTAAATTTTTTTCCCACCATTTTACAATTTTTACGTATATTGTCATGTGTTTTATTGTTTATATTGAGTTAAATTGTTTCATGAGTTGATAGTGACAAGTAAGTGTTTTCCTCCTTCATTTCTTTTCAACATGTTAGTGATTTTTGATTTTAATTGCATACTCGTAAATTCGATGTACTGATGCAGTGCCCGTATCATTTACATCACATACTGGGTAGCAACGATGATCACATAGTGCCTTGTTGATCCCATGACACGTCAGAAGCATTGGTGAGGCGTCTATATGCATTCTCATGATCTCTTTCTATTTTCTTAGCTTTCAGTATTTTATTATTACGATGAATTGTGGTCCAGTCCTGACAACCCTCTTTTATTCGAGGCTTCATGGACAGTTAGTAGTTAGTTATCTTTTCATTATCATTTCTTATGTTAAGACTTGAGTCATCATTTTGGCAAAGTTGAATGTTTTGCCTTGAAATGTTCTATGTATTTTATCAAACAGGTGGGTACATATGCATGAATCATCATTTTTATTCTTTTAAGTCTTCTGCTGAGTAAGTAAGCCAAGCTAACGGTTCTCTTGGGGCCACTAATGGTTCTCGAGTATTAGCCACGTCAGGGTTGTAGGCTCGAGGCTGCACAAACTTGGTATCATATCCTATACTTCAAGAGTCCTAGGGAGTCTACAAAATCTTGTGGTAAAGCCCTAATTATCGGTGTGATGCGCGTGTTATGTCCATAAAAATGTATAAGATAAGTAATGTTTGATATGTCTAGAATGCCTACAATTAGACCGGGATCACACTGATTGATGCGCATAGAACCATTCTTCTAAACCCTTTCAAAAACCAATAAAAATATCTTGGGGACTTAGTTGAGCTAGGAAGGTTTTGGTCCAGCCATGTAGGGCTCCTAAATATGAAGATTTACACGGATAAGTCTTTATCGGGCATAAAAAGGGGGAAATCTTATGTTTTGAGGGTCTAGGGGTAAAATGGTCTTTTACCAGGCTAAGGGTAATATCGTAATTACCCTAATAGATATTTAATTATTTAGTTAATATTTGGCAGGGTATTGGGAGAAGAGCGTGCCGAAAATGGGCTCTCGACGTAATGTCTTGCTCACCACCTGGGTTCAAACATGTTGAAGCAATGAATTAAATTGTTTTTATTTACGTGGTAAATTAATGTAATTAATTAATTAGATTAAGTTAATTTCTGATTAAAATAAAAGGGTATCAGATTTAATGTTTATTAATTATTAAATTAAATGATAAGTCTTGCCAACTATCCCCCAGGTTGAAAGGGCACTATCTCACACAACTCCTTACACACAGCCTAAACCTCTCTCTCTCTCTCTCTCTCTCCTCTCACTCTCGTCGCGCGCTTCTCATCTATTTTGATTCTTTGGCTGCAAAACGAAAAAAAAAAAACATTGAAAACAATCAAAAGTTTCTGGTACCTCAAAGAAACTTCAAAACAATACAACAATCAAGCTAATAAGAAACGAAAATTTTACATCAATGTACTCAACAGGATCTTTTTGATGGTTTTGTGGAGGATTTGGTAGCAATTTGAAGGTGTGGACAAAAACTACAACCGGGTTGGGTTTCCTCCTTGGAATCTTTTCTCCTAGAGAAGTTTTCTTTCTACAAAATTAAACGTGCGAAACAGGGATGTGTCCCCTTTATTCTCGAATCCTGTCCCTAGTCTCCTTCTGATTTCAATCTAAATTAGGTTAGAAATTAATGTTGTTTGGTATGGTTTCTGGTCGCATAAGTGGTGAAAATATGAGTTTCTTTTGTGATTTGTGTTTGGAAATACAAGCATGATAATGATGGGGGGGTTCAACACGAAAATGAAATAAGGTGCAATGTGTAAATGTGTGTTGTTGTTCTCCTTTTTGAAGTCTTAAAATGGCTTGTTTAATGATTGGAATTATCGTGCATAATGCGTGTAAATTGTGATGTTTAAATTAAGTGTAAGGTAGCTGATCTTAAGTGAAAAAATCTAAGCTAAAACAACAATGAATCTACACCTAAAAATGCGTTAAAAAAATTGTGAAAATACCACAAAACAAACGTATAAATGTTGTTAAATAAAGGCTAGAAAATTTAATAAAATTTCCAGCACTTGGTGATGGAAGTTTGAGAAGTTCAAAAATAATTTAGAACATGTAATGTCAGTGGAGATTTAACCCAAGACCTCACTACATGAAAGCGGAAAAAATGAGAGGTGTGGGATTCGAAACAACCTCTCGGACAAACATAAGAGTAAAAGGGAAATTTTAAATTAATAAAAATAATGGGAGGAGAGTTTCGAACCCACCACCTCTTGGCTTAAGGAGAGAAAAGGAGAGAAATAATAATAATATACTATCATAATAATAATAATATAATAATAAAATAATAATAAGATAATAATAATAATAATATAATGAGAGGAGTGGGATTATCCTCCTCCTCTCGCACAAGGACAACATAGAAAAGATAAATAAATGATGTTGCTATTGGGTTTTCGTCCCCGATCCCTCCAATGCTTCAAACGCCTAGGTAAGTGAGGAGAGGGAAAAAGAAAGGAAAAATAATGTTAGTGAGGGGATTCGAAATCGGGTTCCCGAAGCCGAATTGTAAATCCAAAATTATGTGAAAGAAAATTAATTAATTGTTGTCAAAGGGATTCAAAGTCGAGTTCCCTTTCCCAATTCCATATTTACATATAAGTCATACGTAAGTAAATACTCAATGAATGCTTCCTCTAAATACAAAAATCACTATCTTGGCAGATCTACAAGATTGCATAAGTCTTGTACCCACATAATCTGGAGTAAAAAAAGACTCACTAAACAAACTATGATGAAGCCTCATGGGGTATGTGTTGACTCATAGGGTCTAGCATAAATTTAAAGTAAGTGAATAGATGTGATGAAATGATGTAAACCCTAGAATGGGTTAAGTTACAGTGTGAAACACACTAAAGGGCAAGTGAATTGGCACATGATTGGAAAATGAAACATTGTATGTAAGGGTGTGAGTAATTAGGAAGAGCAAGGTGCTAAAGTTAATGAAATGTGGTGAACGGGAATGATAAGAGGCTAAATGTGAAAGATGGAGCAATCTAAATGAGGACAATTTCGTAGGAGAGTGAAAGTTAATGAGAGGGGACTGTCTCTATGAACACTCTAATGAAAGTATTGAAGTAAATGCACACATAATACTAATGATGAGATTAGAAATAATCTAAGGAGATATGATGTGTGCTCATGCTAGAAGTCAGTTTCCATGATGTATGAGTTGAATGTAATGGAACTTTGTACTGAGCACCGATAGGCTAGCTATGAGCTGTGATGCCTTCTTTCAAAAAGGGCGGAGTGTCACAACCCAAAATCGAGCCGCGACTGGCACCCACATTTACCCTCCTATGTGTGCGAACCAACCAATCTAAACCTTATATTTCAATTTAATATCAACATAAGCAATGCGGAAGACTGTTAAACCATAAATAAAAGAAAATTCAAAACTTCTAAAATTCAACTTTATTTAATTCCCAAAATCTGGAAGGCAATCACCCACAAGAAACATCTATGACAATTACTTCAAACCTAAGAGTATTCTAAGAAGCCTAAAACAAATAAAAGCTAGTCTATGCCGAAACTTCAAGGCCTGCAAACATGGGAAGGGAGAATCCAGTCCCAAGCTAGAAAACATTATCTCACCCTGAAGAATCCGGCCGCTTGTTGTGACGAAGACTGGTTTGAACGACTGTTGAGTCGAAGATGACGGCAGGTTTGTGCATACCACGATATACAAAAGGGAGAAAACATAAAAGTAGGGGGTCAGTACACCACAAGTACTGAGTAGGGATCATCGGCCAACTCAAAATAGAAAAACCAGGTTATATATCAAGTAACATCATAAAATCAACTACTATCCGAGCATGCAGCATTTACAATACCATAATCCTTGGTTACAACACAAAGCACGTCAATGAGGACTCACGCATCCTAATCATACTCGTTTGGGAAACATGTTCTTTAATAATTGAGTATATTAGTATCTTTCAGATTCCATTATATTATTTACTCTAGTGTCGGTACGTGACACTCCGCTCCTCATTCTATCCTGGTACCGGAACGTGGCACCCGATCCATATACTATACGGGTCGGAAACGTGACACTCCGATCTCATATTCTATCCTGGTGTGTAGGAACGTGACACTTCGATCCTCATATTCTATCCTCACGGTACCGGAACGTGGCACCGATCCATATACTATCCTGGTGTCGGAACGTGACACTCCGATCCCATAGTATTCTATCTAGTGTCGGAAATGACACTCCGATCCTCATTCCATTATTTATCATGTACCGGAAAAGTGGACCCGAGCCATATCCTATACTGGTGTGGAAACTGACACTCCGAATCCTCAGAGTATATCTGGTGTCGGAACGTGACACTCCCGATCCTCATACGCTATCTGGACCGGAGTGGCACCGATCCATATACTATTCCTGGTTGTCGGAACGTGACACTTCGATCTCATATTCTATATGGGGTCGGAACGTGGACACTCCGATCCTCATATTCTATCCTGGTACCGGAACGTGGCACCCGACATATACTATCCTGGTGTCGGAAAGTGGACCACATCCGATCCTCATATTCTATCCTGGTGTGGAACGTGACAATCCGATCCTTCATATTCTATCCTGTGGTACCGGAGCGTGGCAACCCGATCCCCTAATCTCACTACTTTCGTTCATTAAAGGCCTTCTTTTATAAAAAGCATCATCTTGACACAAAGTAGATTAGGGTTCTTCAAGATCAAGTGATTCAATAGCCTTCAGCATGCTTATTATCACCAAACATATATATATATATAAGAAATCACTCATGCCATACACGCAATTAAGCATATGAAGACTTAATAATACTACTCAAACACATATCATTCGTTATTAAGAGTTTACTACGAAAAAATTTTTAAGTGTAAAAACCATAACCTACCTCCACGAAAAGAATCGTGATCAAGCAAGCAAATTCCCTCAATTTCTGTTGTCCACTCTTGTTCATCTCCTTAATCTTTCTCCTCTCTTTTCTTTATGTTTTTTTATCAAACCCTCTTTCTTTTACCCTAATTATCAGTATAATTAAGTTTTGAAAGATGGCACTACTAATCCCACTCAATTAACTTAAGGTTACCTCTTTTAACCCCCAAGGAATTGCTTATTAACATTAACCATTATTTTATTAATTTAAAGAGGGAAATAGTCCAAAAACGCCCCTTAAAGTAATTAATCAGAAATCCGACCCCGCCTGGGGACTACGCAGCCAGTGATGGGCGTCGTGCCTGCGAGGTCCGTCCTGCTGTTCCGTCGTAACCGTCAGAGGACCAATTTCCATCAAAGAGTCTGTGACGGTCCGTCACGCTTGTGACGGCTCCGTCCCTGCCATTTCGTGCGTGACGGTCAGAGAGTCAATTTTAGACCCAATTTCAGATTTTCCAGTGTTGCAAACGACACTCCACGACGGTCGTCGGTGCCGTGACGGTCCGTTGGCCTCGTCACCTCTGCCAGTTTTTTTTTTCCAGAATAAAATCTGTTGCTCAAAACGATAAAAGGTCGTTACCAATAGAACAATTTTACCCATCGTTGTCCTCGAACGATCATGAGAAGAAAGCCAAGAGTGAAAGGAAGTACCTGAGTCTGTAAACAGCTGGGGTGGTATCTTCTGTATATCTGCCTTCCTTTCCCAAGTAGCTTACTTCAACGGTCGATTCTTTCCATTGCACCTTGATGGATGCAATTTCCCTTGACCTCAATGTGAACTTCTTAATCTAAAATAAAGCAACATGGCTTCCTCCTAATTACGACAATTCTCATAAAGCAAAACTGAATCCCAACGGATATGTAGTTTCCTCCCAATGGTATCTTTTCAAACATCGACCAGAAAACGGATGTATCCGGACAGCCCTGGTGGAGGAAAGGGAAATCTCATTAAGCCCACCTCCCCTACTCGTTCATTAGTACTCAAAGGACCAATGTATCTTGGGCTTAGCAGTGCCTCTTTTACCAAACCGCATCACCCTTTCATTGGCGAACTTAAAAGACGTTGCCCCTCCATGAACTCTTAAGTATCTTAAACCTTTCGATCTGCAGATTCTTTTTGTTACCTTGCGCCGCTAGAAGCTTCTCTTGAATAGATTTCCCTTTTTTCTATCGAATCCCTCGAAAGATCAGAGTACCCAAGGGTCTAACATCAAATGCATCAAACCAACAAATGGGAGACTACATCTCCCTACCATACACAATGCTTAAAGGGAGCCATATCGATGCTGAGTGAATAAGCTATTATTGTATTGAGAACTCAGCTAAGGGTAAGAAGCGATTCCCAAGCCAAGAATCCTCTCACACATGCACGAAAGCATTATCCTCCAACACTTGAATCGTGCCGCTCAGACTGACCGTCGGTCTGAGGAGGAAGCAAGTTACAAGATCCAACGTAGTACCCAATTACGCATGCAATGTTCTCCAAAACTTAGAGTAAACTGCGGACCTCTATATGATATGATGGGTGGTAGTGGAACCCCATGCAACCGAAATCTATGTGACTAAGTTTGGCTAACTCTCTGCATTGTAAAGTCCACTTAACCGAAGGAAATGAGCAGGGACTTAGTTAATCTGTCCACAATCACCCAAGGCGCCACCCAGCCCGCGCCCCCCGTGATTGGCCCTACGTGTCTCTATTGGAGCGGCAAGCATCCAACACGAAGTCCATTGCAAAATTCTCTCATTTACCATCCAATGGGCATCTCTGAAGTGTTCCTCCGAACCTTTGGTGTTTTTCATACTTGAACTTGTTGACAAATTTGGAAATTTGGCAATAAAATCAACAATATCACGCTATTCTTCTCCACCAAAAGTGTGCTTTAGTCCACGGTACCTTTGTTGCACCCGGACTGTATCGAATGAACTTGAAAACTATGAGCCTTGTCAGGGAATAGTGGTGATCAAATCATCGACGCGGTGTACACATACCCTTCCCTTACTCCTCAAAACACCTTCCTAGATTTGCGCTTCTTTAGCCTATCCTTGCAAACACTTATCTAGGATCCGGATCCAATTTTTCATCATTAAACATGCTTTCCCTTAATCGTGTCAAGGACGGAAGATCTTGCCTCCACACAAGCTAAAAATCCTCCCTTCTTCATTTACTTCTAATCTCATAAGGTCGTAGCCAGAATCTGAACCTCCCTAGGCTAACGGGCGTCTAGAAGCTTGGCAAGTTGAGCTTAGGATTCCCAGGCTCCCGCCTCTTTCTACTAAATCATCCGTACACACATTTGCATTCCCCGGATGATACAAATAGTTGGATGTCGTAGTCTTCAGTAGTTCCCACCATATCCTCTGTCTCAAATTCAATCTCTTGAGTGCAGAAATACTGTAGACTACGCTGGTGATCCGTATAGACCTCACAATCTAAACACCAATAAAAGTGTCTCCATTGCTTTAGTGCAAACACACTACCGCGGCAAATTCCAAATCATGAGTTGGGTAGTTCGTTCATGCATTTTTAGTGTCTTGAAGCAATAAGAATCACAGTCTTCTCTTGCATTAGTACTGCACCACCAAACCAGAATAGGAGGAATCACAATAAACAATGAAGGTTCGTGCATTCTCCCATGGCAAGGTGAGAATTGGGGCAGTAGTCAACAGGGTCTTTGAGCTTCTGAAAGCTTTCCTCACACTCATCCGACCATACAACTGGAAAAATTTTGCTTAGTCAAGTTCGGTCAGTGGGAAGCCAATAGAAGAGAATCCCTTGGACAAAATCGGCGGTAGGCCGGCGTGGTAGTAGCCCTACCCGCTAATCCAACAAAGCTCCTTATTCTGACCATTAGTAGGTCTTACCCCAATTCTTCACTACGTCGATTATTAGGAAAGGATCCACCATCAATAATCATTACAAAAAACGTGCCCAAAGAAGGAAACTCTTATCCCAAAACTCACACTTAGAAGAAATTGGCAATAAAGCTTTTTGCCCTCAACCAATTTCAATACCATTGTATACAAAATGCTCCTCATGTTCCTCATTACTTTTCGCGTATATCAGTTATCATCAATAACTCGATCCACAAAGCGATCCAAATTATGGCTTAAAAACCCCATTCATCAAACTCATTGAATGCGCAGGGGCATCGTAAGACCAAAAGGAATTCACTACAAATTGTAATGCCCACCCTGGTTCTAAAAGCAAGTCGTTGGCACACTCCGTTGGCCAGGTTTCAATTGATGATAACGGATCTCAAGTCAAATCTTAGAGAAGGAACACAAGCACCTTGAAAACTGACCTTGTCGACAAGTCATCAATGCGAGGAAGAGGATTTACGTGTTCTTATAGTCACCTTGTCAACTGCCGGGTAGTCTATCACATCCGAAAAACTCCATCCTTCTTATTCACAAAAACAAAAACCGGAGCCCCCCCAAAGGAGATTGCACCTTGGTCTAATGAGCATTTTGCTCAACAACTCTGAAGTTGGGCTTTTAATCTCTTAACTCCGCGGGGGCTTTTTCTATAAGGGGGTATGGAAATGGGGCGAGTACCCGGTTCCAAGATCAATAAGAAGTCAAATCCCATATGGTGCATACCCGGATGATCTGCAGGGAACACATCAAGAAACTTCGGACCACGAACCGACTCAATAGAAGGTACTTGGGTAGTGTCATCTTGAGATGTGCAAAGAAAGCTAAACAACCCTTTACTAACCATTTTCGTAGCAAGAAGAAAGGAGATTATGCGCACCAGATTAGAAGGGAGGCACACTCCCACACTAACGGATCTGTCCAAGGCTTGGCTAACGTCACGTTTTAGCATTACAATCCAACGATCGCAAATTGCGGAGGAAAGAAAGAAGCCAAGTTCAGTACCCAGAATTACATCAAAATCAACCATTTCTAAGAAACCAAATTACATAAGTGTTGCTTCCCCACAAAGTTTCACCAAAACAAGACCTATTATAACCCTTTTCAACTACCACAGACTCACCAACCGGATTAGAAACACGAATAGGCGTATAAGTATTCACAAGGTAAAATTAGACCATTTAGCAAAGAGGAAGTAAACATAAGAAACAAGTGGATCCAGGATACACAAGTACAGAGCCATGCAATCACAAACCAGAAGTTAAATGTGATGACAGCCAGAAGATGTCTGCTCTGATCTCCCAGGGAAAGCATAAACCAATGGGCCACCCTTTACGTGGTTGTCCGTTGCCCCTATATGTTTGATTGTAGTGGCTCACAGTTTGCCCATCACCCCGGCCATTTTGGTGACACATTACCTCGGACCACCTCTCCTCCAGAATTAAAGGCCTATTTACCATGACCACCTCGACTCTAAGCTATTGGGGGTCTTATAACTCTGTTTTGGACAATACCTCTTGATATGCCCAGTTCTCCCACCACCCATAACACTCTCTGGATCAAGCATAGGTATCTCAGAGAAGTGTTGGCTGTCTGAGGGCGACCCCCAACTTCCAGTCTGTAAGGAAGCTGAACGGGTCGAAATGGTAACCTCCGGAACCCTGTCTCGTAAGAACCATTATTAAATCACTTTTCCCCCCTTTCGAAACCTCTTTGATGTAGACGCGTGGTTGAATTCATTATGGCTTCACTTCCTTCAACCTCTACCAATAAATTAACACTTCTGTCGGAAGGATTTTGGCCGTAGCCGCTACCCTATAAGGATGAAAATTCGCAACTCTGATTCTCAAACACATTTCACAAAAACGGCGAATCCGTATCTGTGGGAGGAAACATAGTTGGGTGGCATATTCTGGATAGTGCACGAAACTTAGCCTCATATGCATTGGACCGACATCCTACCTTGCTCTAGGCTCAAAAAAACTCATCCTTTTCCTATCCCTCAAAGTACCGGTGGGATATACTTTTCATAAACCAGCCTAGAGAATGAGGCCCAAGGTATAGGTGGTGCCTTCTGTTGGTTGACATTCAACAGTGACCGCCACCACATTTTTGGGTTCCCTTGAAAATGATTTTAAAACTCACGAACTCAACACCAAACCGTTTTACTATACCATATTGTGTAGTAGCTTCAGGACAGTCAACCAGAAAATCGTAAGAATCCGCAATTCTGCACACTGAAGGACTGCCCGAGGTTTTCAATGTCAAGAAACTTACTAAAAGTTCATGCTGATCATTGTATTATTAGGCCCAGAGTAGATGGGAAACGTTGCCTATGTCCAGTGAGGCTCCATACGAGGAGCCTAGTGCGGAATTTGTACATCTGAAACCGGGAGGTGTTGTGCAGGAAACCATGGTGGTGGCATGTCCCTGATCAGACAACCCACTAAGAAAGAGAGAAACCTTATTGATCATCTCTGGGGGTTAGGTTGGGGTGGGCATTTCCCATTCTGTACTTGTTCATCCTCCCCATCCCCCCCTTGTATTACTACTTCATCAGTCGGTGGAGGAGTACCGCCATAGACCCAGAGGGCTAGGTGCTCGTCCTCTTCCTCTAGAGGACGTCCTCCCACGCCTATACGCGGGCTCTTGCCATATGTTGCACTTCGAGATACAGCCACAGTGGCGGCTAAGATGCATCTTGTCTGCTGATGTTGATGTTGGCGTAGGCGTTGCTCTAGTTCAACCATCTGCGAAATAGAGTGAAGGATTGTCAGAAGATACCAAGGGGTATCACATAGATACCAATTGGATCCAGTAATAGCACGCAAAAGAAAGAAAGAAAGAATGAAATTTCCTAAAGTCTTATAGGCCTATTCAAAGAAAAGTAAAGGCGTCCACCCTACCTACTTAAGACGTCTACAGACTGTTCTTGTGTGATGAGACCAACGAACCTAATGCTCTGATACCAAGAGTTTGTCACGACCCAAAACGAAGCCGCGACTGGCACCCCACACTTTTACCCTCCTGCTGTGACAAACCAAACCAATATCTAAACATTATTCATTTCGAATTTAATATCAACATTAAAGGCAATGCGGGAAGACTTAACTATAAATAAAGACAATTCAATAAACTTCTAAAAATTCAACTTCTATTAATTCCCCAAAATCTGGAAGTCATCACACAGAACAACTTGATCAATTTACTAAACTAAGAGTAATTCTATAAGAAGGTAAAAAAGATAAAGTAGTCTAGCCGAAACATCAAGGCATAAGACATGAGGAAGGGATCCAGGCAAGCTAGAACAATAGTCACCCTGGAAGATCAGGTGTGTGACGAAGACTGGCTTGAAACTAATGTTGAGCGAAGAAAACGGCACGTGTGCCTGCATACCACGATATACAAAAAGAAAACATAAAAGTAGGGGGTAGTACAAACCCCAATACTAAGTATGTATCATAGGCAACCTCAAAATAGGCAAAACATAATATATCAAAGTAAAAAACATCAAAAATCAAATAAATATCTTAGCATGCAGCATTTAAAAAAACCCCCACCCCCCCCACAATTTTTTTTGAAAAACCCCATAAATCTTGGTTACAACACCAAAGCACATTCAATGAGGACTCAAGCCTCCTCATCATACTCGTTTGGGAAAACATGTTCTGTAGATTGAGTATTTAGTATCTTTCAAGATTTTCATATATTATTTACTATCATTGTCGGTACGTGACCACTCCGCTCTATCATCCCTGGGTACGGCACGTGGCACCAGATCATATACTATCCGTGGTGTCGGAACGTTGAACACTCCGATTCCTCATATTCTATCCTTGTGGTGGGTCGTAACGTGACACTCCGGATCCTCATATTAATTCAAGGCTACCGGAACGTGGCACATCGATCCATCTAAATACTGGGGTGGTCGGAACGTGACACTCCGAATCCTCTTATCTTCCTTCCCCTGGCGGTCGGAACGTGACACTCCGATCCTATATTCTATCCTGGTACGGAACGTGGCACCCGATCCATGATACTATTCCTCGGTGGTCGGAAGTACACTCCGATCCTCATATTCTATCTGGTGTCGGAACGTGACACTCCGATCCTCATATTCACCCTGGTAACTGGAACGTGGCACCGATCCATATACTATCCTGATGTCGGAACGTGGACACTCCGATCCTATGTATTCTATCCTGGTTCGGAAACGGTGTACACTCGATTCCTCATATTATACCCTCGGTACCGGAACGTGCACACCGATCCCCTTAATCTAACTACTTTCGTTCATTAAGCTTCTGTTATACCAAGGCATCATCTTTACAAAGTTAGATGAGGGTTCTTCAAGATTCAAAGATTCAAGATTCAATAGCTTCATCATTGCTTATTTATCACAAAAATATATATTATATAAGATCACAATCATGCATACACGCCAATTAAGCATATAGAAAGACTTAATAATACTACTTTTTTTTCAACCAAATATCATTCGCTATTAAGAGTTTAATACGAATAGTGTAAAAAAAACCATCATACCTCCACAGAAGAATCGTGATAAGCAAGCAAATTCCTCAAATTATTGGTTGTCTATTCGTTCCTCTCTCTCTCTACTCGTCTCCTCTCCTTTTTCTTTCGTTTTTCTTTATTCAAAACCCTCTTTCTTTACCCTAATTATCATATCATAAGTTTTGAAAAGATGGCACTAATAATACAATTAACTTAAGGTAACCTATTTTAACCCACAAGTAATTAGACTTATTACACATAACCCATTATTTTATAATTTAAAGCAGGAACTAGTCCAAAACGCCCCTTAAATTAATTAATCAGAAATCAGAACCCCCCCCCCCCGCCCCGGGACTACGTAGCCCTTGACGGCCGTCGTGCCTGCGACGGTCCGTCATGCGTGTCCGTCGCGCAAACCGTCAGAGACTCAATTTCCATCAAAGAGTCTGTGACGGTACGGCACACTTGTGACGGTCCGTCCTGCCATTTCGTCGTGCTGTAGAGAGTCGATTTCAGTACCCAATTTCAGATTTTCAAGTGTTTTGCCAACGGCACCTCAACGAACGGGTCCGTCGTGCAGTGACGGTCCGGCATGGCCTCCGTTAACCTTTTTTGCCAGTTTTTTTTCCAGAATTAAAATCTGTTTTTTTTTTTTTTTTGTTTTTTTTTTTTTTGTTTTTTTTTTTGCTCAAAACGACTAAAAACAGTCGTTACACGGAGGTCAGTAACTCTTATAGACGAGAGTATCCGGCATGCGGGGTTATGGGGTCTTTTTATATCTCTAATTTTCGAACGTATACTTTCAATATAGGGATTAGCGGGGTTCGATTCCCGTAGCTAGCAAATTTTGGGTCACTTGCCGGGGGTGATTCCACATATTTTCGGTTGTGGGGAGACACTTGATTCTTCATGATGACTCAAATTTATGTCGTTAAATTTAAAAGTTCCCAAAGAATGAATTAGGACCAAACTCAAATGATGCACATTAATGAAAAGAACGATACCAAAGGTGTAGGATAGATAATCAAGAGGTGAATAGACTTCAGTAATGACGCTAGTTATCCTTGGTCATGCAAAAAAGCAAACCCGATGAGAGTCTTAAAACTACCACCCTAGATATGACAGGTGGGGTGATTGCAATAGTATATGAAAGAATGAATAATGAAGTACGTATGAATGAAGAAGCAGACTTTGTGTTTTCTTAAAGAAGTCGCCCTAGTTGAGGTCCCATAGTTGAGCCCCACTTTGGGAAGTCCTAACGTTCAAGTCCATGATCCCAAGATGTCATTGCATATGAAAGATGATATGGAATCAAGTGATATGAATGTTAAAATAGGTTATTGAGTTTGGCAAAAATGATAAGTTTGGATGATGCGGTTACACTCAGGGCATGACTTCGAAATCAAAAAATTTGGCAGGGTCCATTGACTTCCATTATCAAAATTGGAAGTCCACTGCTTGACTTTATAAAATCATGTTGTTGGAAAGAGATATTATTTTCAGGCATTTCCTTGCTGTGTAGTGCCATTTACCAACTTTCTTACAAGTAAGTAGTAATCCTACAATTATATTTATAGGTTGCAGGCACGGTGGGATGTGAGATCGTATGGTACAACGTTACACCTATCCTGACATGGAGATTTCATACGGACTTTGTAGGCCCTCATGCTTTCTAGGTTGTCTACTGCTATTATCTATCTTAGATGTAGGCCTTAGCTAGTGGAGCATATTCCATTAGTGTTTTATTTCCCATTTCATTTCAGATTCTGTATTGGTGCCGTTTTTGCAAGTACACATTTAATGCAGCTATGATCTATTTCTTTCATTTGATGATCTTAATGTTAGATGGTTGATTGTGAACATTTATGAGTTTAAATAGAATGTCGTATACCAATGTTTAATACAAAAAAGTTCAAATATTCCGCAAAAATTAACCTAGATGAAGTAAAGATGACGTATGTAGGCTTGTCTACGACCTTTGAGAGGTCAAAAATGCCGGTATCGTCTGGGTTCTAGATTTCGGTCGTGATAGCGCGTCACATCTATAATTAGGAGGCTGCAACATTAACAAAAATTCGGTCTTCTTTCACATTCATTTTATGTGTTAGACTTTTCTCTATAAAAGATCTTTTCTAATTCCTGCTTGCATGTGTTTTCAAATAATCAGGCCTTTACGAACGAATGTGAGAGGTATTTTGGACAATCGTAATTTTGAGAATCAAGGGGTACCTAATGCACTACAAGTACAATCCCTAGGAGAAGTTACCATTACTGAGTTCTGACAGGCTATCTGGATGTTGAACCAAGTGGTGACAAAAAAAGGTGGGCAACAAAGAGGAGCTACATAAGAAGTGGTTGATCCTTTTCGGATCCAACATTAATAGATAATGAATTGTCCAAGTTAAACAAGTTTAAGATCTACTGAGAATCAGTAGAATTTTACTGAAGAATTGAAGAAGATATTTGAGATTATGCATATTGCCAATACTGAGCGAGTTGAACTAGTTGAATATAAACTAAATAATGTTGCTAAGAATTCATTTGATCAATGGAAATAGGGTAGAGTTGAGGATTCACCACTTGCGAGTTTGGATTGTTTTAAGAAGGCCTTTTTGGTGCGTTTCTTCCCCTGAGAATTGAAAGAGGCTAAGGTAGAAGAATTTTATACCCTTAAACAGGAGTTGATATTTTTTCATGAATATGAGTTGAAGTTCATACAAATGTCCCATTATGCTCCAAAGATTGTCTTGGATATGAGGAGTAGAATTAGTCTCTTTATTGATGGGTTGTACCATCCATCAAGCAAAGAGGGTAGGACTTTGATGATGATTGGGGACATATATATATTGAGCTTGGTGATTTATGTATAGTAGGTTGAGAAAGATAAGCTGAGGGATAGGAGAAAATTTAGAAACAACAAGGCTAAGAAAGGGAGTTAATTCGGGCAGCAGAAAAATAATGTTACCTGTTCATCCTTTCAGGAAAAGGAAAAGGGACTCACTCCATCATATGCTAGTGCAACAGTACCCAAAACAAAGGTCAGTATAATAGCCATAACTACAAACATTTTAGAGCTAAACCTATACAGTCTCAAGGTAGTGTGGCACAAGGAGGTAATTGGGTTCATGCATGATCTAAGTGTGGTAGAACCCATCCTGGTATGTGTTGTGATTGCTAGTCCTATTTTTTGAAGTGTGTACAAGAGGTAAACTTCATTAAAGAGTGTCCTAACAACTGAAAAGTAGTGGAAATGTGGGCAACATAGACCGGTGTTCTTCAGTTTCTCCACTAGACAGAGCTACACATAGCGGGGCTACTTTCGGTACTAGCGGAGGAATAAACCATCTTTATACTATCACTAGTCACGAAGAGTAAAAGGATTCACCAAAATGTTTTACTAATATAATTTAAGTCTTTTGACTTTAATGTTTATGATTTGCTAGACCTACAAGCAATTTTATCTTTTGTAACTCCATATGTTGTTATGAGTTATTATGTTATTTCTATGGTACTTAGTGAATCATTTTGTGTTTCTATAACTGTTTGTGCGTCCATTCTACAAGAGATAGTCTACCATGATTGTCCAATTTTAAATCACAAGAGTACCACTGCTGATATTATTGAGTTAGACATGGTGCATTTTAATATAATTCTTAGTACGTATTGTCTTCATTCTAGGTATGCCTTAGTCGATTGTAGTACTCGAGTTGTCAAGTTTCAGTTTCAAAATGAGAAAGTCTTAGAGAGGAAAAGTAGTTCAATAGTGACTAAGAGTCATTTTGTTTAGTACCTTAAGACAAGGAAGTTAGTTTCTAAGGGTTGTGTCACATAGTATGAGTTA
This sequence comes from Solanum habrochaites, assembly GCA_027704765.1. NCBI lineage: Eukaryota > Viridiplantae > Streptophyta > Magnoliopsida > Solanales > Solanaceae > Solanum > Solanum habrochaites. The sequence goes on from JAKWJA010002500.1 coordinate 16,307,260, forward strand.
ATGACTTTAGTGTTGATATATATCCTATCTAAACAGCTCCAATAGTAAAAGAGTTTCAAGAAGTGTTTCTTGATTATCTTCATGGAGTTGATTTTGAAAGAGAAATAGACATCAGCATATACATTCTTTGAGATACTTGTCCCGACTCTATTCCGCCATATAGAATGTCATCAACAAAGTTGAAAGAGCTAAAAGAACAATTGAAAGATCTACTTGATAAGGTTTTCATTCAACAAAGTGTCTCACATTTGTATGCTTCGGTCTTATTTGTAAGAAAGAAAGATAGTTCCCTTAGGATGTGTATAGGTTACCATTAGTTGAACAAGGTTACCATTAAGAATATGTATTCTCTCCAAAGTATTAATGGTCTTTTAGTTAAACTTTACGGTGCCACCAGCTTCTCTAAGATAGATCTCCGATGTGGCTACCATAAATTAAGAGTAAGGGAATGTGATACTCCAAACAAACCGTTATGGTCATTACGACTTTCTGGTAATGGAATTAATTTTAACTAATGAACTTGCAACATTCATTGAACTTATTAATAGAGTATTCAAACCTTATTTAGAGTTGATACCCAAAATTATGCAGTGCAGAATTTGCCTAGACCAACATCTCTAACAGGTATTAGGAATTTCTTTGGTTTAGGTGGCTACTAAAGAAGGTTCGTAAGGGGTTATCATCTATTTCGTCTCCTTTGACCAAGTTGACTCAGAAAATAGTGAAGGTTTAATGGTCTGAATCTTGTGAGAAAAGCTTTCAGGAATTGAAAAAGAGGTTGACTATTGCCCTAGTTTTTACCTTACGCGTAGATACTCAAGGTTTTGTGGTGTATTTTGATAGATCTAGTGGTTTTTCAGTTTGTGTGATAATGTAGAATGGCAAAGTAAGAGATTATGCCTCCACATAGTGGAAAGTTCATGAGAAGAATTTTCAACCCTGACATATAGTTTGTTGTTGTAGTATTCTCTTTGAATATATGGCATTATTACTTTTATGATGTTCATGTTGATGTATTCACTCAGCACAAAAGTGTTCAATATGTATTTACTCAGAAAAAGCTTAATCTCACGCAAAACATGTTGTTAGAATTACTCAAGGATTATCACATGACTATTCTTTATAACCCAAGTAAGAATAATATTATTTTTAATACTTGTAGTTGGTTGTCGATGGGTAGTAGCGTATATGTTAAAGAAGAAACGAGAGAGTTAGCGAAACATATGCATAGACTTGAACACTTAGTAGTCCAACTATGGATTCCACAGAAGTAGGAGTAGTTGTGATGAATGGGGCTGAATAGTCCTTAATGTAAAAAGTGCAAGAAAAGAAAGACCAAGACCCAATTTTGCATGAATTGAAGGAAAATGTTCATAAGCAAAGAGTAATCTCATCTGAACATAGTTGAGATGGCGTATTGAGGTATCATGATAGGTTGTGTGTACCAATGGTGGATAGAATCAAAGATAGGATCATGGAGTAATCTCATATATACAAATTTTCCATTCATCCGGGTTCCACAAAGATATATCATGACTTGACAGAAGTGTATTGGTAGAGTAGTATGAAGAATAGTATTGTAGAGTTTTTGTTAAGTGTCAAATTTTCAAAAAGTTAAAATAAAGAACCAAAGTTTCGATGGTTTGACTCATAATATAGAACTTCCATAATGGAGGTGTGATATAATTAATATTTATTTCATCATAGGTTTAATAAGGTCTCGCAAATAGCATGATTCTATTCGGGTGATCGTCAATAAAATGACAAAATCAGCCAACTTTTTTTCCGGTAAAGACTACCTAGTCAGCAGAAGATTATGCAATGTTTTATCTTCAAGAAGTACTTAAACTTCATAGTTACCAGTTTAGCGTCCAAATTTCTCTTTATTAGGCTCTTCATGAGAGAAGATGTATATCTCCTATAGGATCATTTAAAGTTGGATAAAATGGGTTGATAGAACCAGATTTAGTCCATCAAGCAATAGAAAAGGTAAAAGTGATTCAAGAGAGGTTTAAAATAGCATAAAGTCGTCAGAAATACTACACTGATGTTAGGAGATGATTGTTAGAATTTGAATTCGATGACTGGGTGTACTAAGAAGTTTAAACCATGGCGGGCATTATGAGATTTTGTAAGAAAGAGAAGCTTAGTCCCCGTTATATTGGACCTTATTGAATATCCAAGAGGATTGGCAAAGTGACCTATCAAATTGAGATACCACAAGAGTTCACAGCTGTTCATCTGGTATTTCACATATCGATTATGAAGAAATTCAAGGGCAACCCTTAATTGATCATACCAGCCGAAGATATTGGGATCAAGGATAGGTTGTCTTATTAGGAGATTGCTTTTCAAATTTTAGATCACCAAGTTCGTAAATTAAAACAGAAGAGGCAGCATCAGTCAAAGTCCTTTGGAGGAACTACTTTATTGAGGAAGCTACTTAGGAAGATGATGAGGATATGAAGAAGAGATATCCACATCTCTTCGAATAGGGAGAAGTTCTTAATTATGGTACTAAGCCTTAATTGGTATTTATTTATAAGTTGGCATGTTATTTTGAATTTGCTAATGGGTTGTTGAACTGAATGTTGCATATTACACTCTTAATGCCCGTTAGTTTTGACATATATTATATGCTTTCAAGCAGTTTTGAAGTGTTTGGGTAACGTTAAAAAGTTCTTATAAGAATTTATTTTAAAACCAAAATAACCAAATAATCCAAAAGCTATTTTATGCCTTTTGGCTTATAATTCATGAGTTAAAATCCAATCCAAACAGGCCCTTAGCCTAGTAAGAGTAATCTCACTCGAGGACGAATGTTCCTAGGTGGGAGATTTTGTAGGATCTCGCAATTCAAAATAACTAGGAAGAAGATAATATCTGGAAATAGTCATTTGGACTATTTCCTATTAAAAATCATCTTGATCTAGGATCTCGACTAATCTCGGAGAGTGGTATGCCGCAACACTTAATATGAAAATTATAAATGCTATCCTAAGTTATTATTTTATAAATATCCAAACATTTTCAAAATTTTAGACTTTATAAAATTATTTCCATGGATTCTCTCTCATGTTTTGAGAGGTTTTTCGGAGAATTCAAGAAAGAAGGTATTCATCATCATCAAGATAGAAGTGGGTGTTCTTCTTCTTGCATTGCTTAAATCAAGGTTTAATTTCTTATACCCATTTGATTTTACAATCATTTTTGGTGTATCTTGTTATTGTTTGATGTGTGGCTAAAAACCCTCATTCATGGGGTGTTATTTAGAAAATATGAGTTGATATTATTGTTGGGTCTTTCTTTTTTATAGGTTAGATGTATTTTAATGGTGATTTAACCTAGTGATTGTGGTTTAACATAATGGTGTTGTTAATCTTCTATTTCTAAGAAATTTATAACAAATGTTTGAGGAATTTTTTAATTCATAACAAAGATTAAAAACATTTTTACAACTAGAAAATTAAAGCTAGTAGAAAAACAAGAATAAGAAACAGATTTAAAAAATATAACAAATGTTTTTCTTAAAGAAGAATTGTTGTCAATCTTTATTTATAGAATCTTACTGATTCCAACAATCTTTGCAAAAACACCAAGTTACCAAAGTATAATTAACTAGTGAAGAACAGAGAAACAAAAATTTATTCACAAATCTAATATTCGTAACACATAGAAGAAACTTGAAAAATAGAAAGAAGATCAAGCCCAGTGAATGCAAAGTGCTCCATTAAGGAAACTATTCCCCTCTAGTATAAGAGGTTTAATTTGAAATATGTATTCCTAAGATAGAATGATCTCAATCACTTGTGTATTGATACCCAAAACGTTGATGTCAGCGAGTCACTCAACAACAGTAAAGCACACATAAAATACTAGATTTAGTAGTAGTAGAAGAAGTCCAGAAATTCTTTTTTAAAATGAGAGGAAATTCCTCAATTTATAAAAACAAAGAGTAGTGTGAAAAGGTTCTTATTGTGCCTTACCGAAAAGATTACAAACCTTTGGAAAAGTCACTCTTTTGAAAAGATCACAATCTTTCATAAATGTCACAACTTTTAATAAAAGTTGCAACTTATCATAAAAGTCTCAACTTTTAATCAAAGTCACAACTCTTCATAAAATACTAAACTCTTCATTTTAAATTCACACCTTTAAACACCCAAAAATTCATTGCATTAATGTGGAATGACTTGAATACAAACAAACATACAAGTATACAAGCAAGAATTAATTGCATATGGATAAGTAGCTTTCCGTAGTGACCATATGTCGGATATACTCGGTAGAGAGGTTCATGCGATATTTTTGAATTTTTGAAATTTTGTATATACCTTGAAAACCACATGTCACTCAATTAACCTATTACCTTTTTATGGTTCTTACAGTTGTGTTTGTTTCAATCATGAACACCTTCTAGTTTTATTAGTGTATAGAGAATAGGCTTTTGAAAATAATTCTCTTTGAATCGACTTACACTTCGCACTCACATAGGTGATTTCTAACTATGTTATTGTGTACATACACGATTTGGTCATACATTTCAAAATTAGAAAATCATTAAAAACATTAAGTTTGATTAACTCAATAACAAGTCTTAATGTTGTATCTTTGTTCCTGAGCATTGTCTTCATCATGAGAATGGATTGAGTTTGTTGACAATGGCGAACCGTCAGACACAACATTTCAAGCTCTTGGTTTCTCTAGTCTTCTAGAAGAGTTAGATCTATGATGACTTGTCCTTAGCCGAAACTCATTCCTTTAGATGGTCTTTAAACTTACTCTCTAGTTAGGCCTTTTTGTAAGAGGATTCAACACATTATCCTTTGACTTTACATAGTCAATGCTGAAAATTGCACTAGAGAGTTGTTTTCTAAAGGTATCATGTATATGTCCTATAACAACCCGAGAGTACCCCCTACATGTTAGGGATAACCCTTGGATTGTCACAAGGTGTACTTGACCATTGGGGTCTTGTACCAACCATTTACCCATCATTCATTGCATAAGACATGAAAAGTAGTGTGGAATTAAATCTTTTCATGACATTTAATATAAAATGGAATTTTTTCATAAAAACTAAGAAAATCTCATCGTCACAAGACAACTTAAAGACACGACATAATATTTTAGAGACATGGCCCTTTACATTAACAGAAGTACATAATAATTCATATATAAAGAAACTAAGAAACATAGACTATGTCTTCAAATATATGAGGACATACCAAGTCCTGAGAGAGTGATTCCCAAGCTTTTCCTTCTAGACTTATCCTTGCTTCCAAACTTATACTTATTAAGTATAGAAAAGTATGGGTTTAATAAAACTAGTGTACTAAATATGACATACGCAAAAACATCTAAAAACGCAAAATTTACTACAAATAAACTTCATGCCAAATAAGTAAAACCTTCATAAATATAGGAGTAAAACAACATAAGAATCTTCATTTAAAATTTACAGAAGGATTTCCATAATTTCAACAAAAAGGACCATTTCACAGTGAAGTACCCAAATTATGGTGAACCTCTTAGCATTAAACTGAATTCGTTTTAGTATTACAGGGAACTATTTTTAATACCAAAATAGTGAACTCCCAAAGTCAAGCCATGAGGAACTGAATTCATTTCCGTATGAGTTTCCCTATCTAAGGTTATCCTAAGATTCACAAACGTAAGACATGAAGGAAATGCCCATACAACTCCTTCACTAAACACCTTTGTGATCCCCAAGACTACCCATTCAAGGCTTACTCAGCTCAGGAAAACAAGTTACCACTCCATGACAATACATTAGAAGAACATTCAAACACTTCACATAATACATATCAAGACTTCGCTTTTGGAATGCCAACTTAGTGCAATGAGTAGATGGTGTCCCATTCCCCCACCTAGCCTAAGTAGTAAACTCTTTTAGAAGACTTACCTCATTAAATTCATGTAAGACACAACAAGACTTCTCTTTCCGAATGCCTACCTAGTGTAATTGATAGATAGTGTCCCATTCTGCCACCCACCCTAAGTAGTACACTATTTTATAAGACTTAGTACTTTCATTACTTTTTTGTGGGTTAGCTTAACCGACATATACCAAAAGACCTAGACATGGAATCCCAATATTAACCCTTATCATATGAGGGATCCTCACTTGCCTAGAATTAGGTCATTCTCTTAGCTTTTAATGGCTTTCCTAATAGGTACATCGATACGGGTGCATAGTTAAAGGATAAGAAGATTACTACTAAGTAACTCATTCTCTACGAATGAGAAGTACTCATCTCAAGAGGTACATTGGAATACGACATCTCAACTCACAAAGTGTAACCACCTCTTCTTCATATCCTCTCGGTCCTAAACATAATTCCTTACGAATTCTTAACATTATATACTATAAGTTAAGGATAACTAGTGAACACCACATCCAAACTCACATAGTTAATTCATCATACTACCTAACTTAGAAAGATATTAGGATATATTGAGGTTGCTAATAAACACTTCATCTCAACTCATGAAGAGTGTTCACCCCAAAACATCCCTTTTGACTTAAATTAGCTTCATTCATTCATTCAAGTGTGTGTGCGTACATGTGAACACACCTTGCACATAAGAATCATTTCATTTACGTTAACTTCTGTTCATGCTTAGACCTTCATTTATCATGCCTTACATATTATCATGCACAACATATTCACTTTCTTGATTTAGGCATAATCTAAGCAAGACATACAATTCAAGCTTCATAATATATATTACAAGAACAATCTTCATCATTACTTTATTCACACATTAAGCGTTCAAACCAACACTTACAATACATACCAAATATATCAAAATTCATTAGGTAAACACCGTAACCTTGAAGGTAGACCATACTATTCAAGAGCATTTCATAAAGAGAGTTAATAATGAGACAAACTTACCATCTTCTAAAGATTTAACACCTATGTACAATTTAATCAACAATTATTCATAAAATAGCCTTTAGAGAAGTAGATAAACAACAATATCAACACAAGGAAACCAAAGTTCAAAGACTATAAAAGCCATGCTCATTTAACGCATTCCTTAATCCAAAATTGGATAAAAAGAAACTTGAACATGTTTTCATTAAAGTTTTAGTATTAGAATTACAACCTAACATTAGAAACACCATATATGAATCATTTAAAATGTTTTGATCCAAGACCCATATTTAGAGTTAACGATAGAAGAAGTTAGGGTTGGAAACCTTTTTCGAAAATCTATAGAAAGGACTCCTTCAATGGAAGAGAGTTAAAGGATGAATACCATAACTCAAATTAAACAAACCCCACTGATCTTTGATGAACAAATCGACTACCAACAGCCCTCCTAGCTCTTTCTTGACTTCTAGCATCTATTTAGGTTTGAGATAGTTTTCTCGAGGGAAGGGTTTTGGGTTTGGAAATGAAGTCTAAAGTTAGGTCTTAGGGTTTGAAACACCATAATATACCTAAAAGATTCTAAAATATTTTCTAAGGTACCGTAAATACATGGGGTGAATATACCAAACACCCCAAGCCAAAACTGAATTTTGACAGCTTTTGGATGCAGCACCAATAACTCTAACCAACAGACAATTGGTCCATCGATGCCCCCTTTGTGGTGGTTCGTTTGTTGGGTATGCAACCTTCAAAACTTGCTGGCCTGCACATCTAATCGGAAGACCATGTCGACGAGCCATCAATTGGTCAACTGGCTATCAACTGGTTGCATTGGTCGACACTGCCTAGGTAGTTTTAGGTATATATCTTGGACCCTTCTCTAGGGCCCCTCGTAGGTCCTAGGTGGGGTCATACCCAAAAGTTAAACCCCTAATCATATTTGTATTGTTTTTATTAATATCCCACACAAATTTCGATTAAAATGAACACATAAAACTCACTCAAAAACACATTAAGACACACAAACACAATCTAAGGCATATCTTCAGAACGTCATGGACGTTCTCATACATTTGACCTCTAAACTTAAACAAACTTCACAGACTTCTTAAGAACATCAATATAACTCATTTCAACACAAAATTAAATCAACAAACATTCACGAAGTTCAAGTTCACCTTAGTTTTTTTTAGGGTGTTACATTCTCCTCCACTTTGAATAACATTCTTCCTCGAATGACACTAAAAACTTTAAGACCATCGAGGAATAAATTAGAATCACATAACATATTAAAATAATGATAAAAACTTTCATAGTCAAGGAACCAGCTAACAAGGAGTACAATTTCACATTTTCAAACACTTTGCGACACTGGCAACTTAGTAACAACTTTCACATTTTCAAAATTCACCTTTATTCTTCATTTATGGAGGAACTACCTTCTACAAAATTAAAAATGATCATATATACAAATTTTACACACATTGAAACCACAATTGATAATAATGCAATTTTTTTCACAAAGTAAAATTTTTATAGTGAGCATCATTCTCAACATAGTGAAGCATGCTAGAAAGTCCAAAAATTCATCCTTTAAGCAATTCATCAAGAAATCATGAGCATATGAAATGTAAAACCAGATAAAATTATCTCATATCATAACCACAACAACCATACAAAGTTAAGATTTACCGGGACTTTCAAATCCGGACTAGTCCTCTTTCCTAGCTCCCATCCCATAGGTATGATTCTTCCTTGAAGCATTAGGATCTAGACAACTTTGAGAAACATGATTGACCTCTTAACCCTTTGACTTAATTCTAAGGCTGTCCCTGATCCTGTTGACCTTACTACCACAATAAAAAAACCATTCGTTCTGGCAAGACACTTACCCAAATGTTGCTTTCCACAGGAAGCACACCTAGTCCCCTTCAAAAGTATGGATACCTCCTTGGGAATTTTTGTTTGGAGTTCTGTCCTTGTTCCCCATGGAAGACTCTTTTTGACAGAATCTCTTCTTAGGTTTTTAGTGACTAGAATCATCAGACCTAGATCTCTTACCCTCTTTCCTTTTCTCCCTAATTTTGGACTCCTCCGTTTGTAAATTATACACCATGAGCCTAGAACTATCTATGTAAATAATAAACATTGCCATACAATAGTATTTCTCAAGGAAGCTAGACACTCCCATCATAAATTTTTTCATCCTAGACCTAGGGTTGGATACCATGTTTGGGGCATACTTAGAGAGTTGGGTGAATTTGAGAGATTACTCTTGTACACTCATTCCCCCTTGACGAAGGTGCATGAATTTAACCATCTTCTTCTCCCTCTACTCTAAGGGAAATAACCTCTCTAGGAAACTCTTTTTGAACATATCTCAATCAACTGGACCATCTATCACGATCTCTCATCCCTCCATTGTTCAAACCACACTTGAGATAGATCCTTGAGTTGGTAAGAGGCTAGCTCCGTTTTCTCCCTAGGAGGGACACACATAGCATCCACAACTTTGAACACCTTATCTATGAAACCTTATGGATCTCCATCCACAATACTGCAATGAAAAGTAGGAGGGTTCATTCTCTAAAAATCCCAAATCCTAGAAGCATAGAGTACTAGCATTAGCTTTAGTTCCACCTCTTTGGTTAGCTTGAGCAAAAAAATGATTATTGATGATATGATCTTGAGCCATCCTTAGTTTGGTCAAATTCATTAGGGCAGCCCTCAACTCCACATTATTCATATCCCCTTCAACAGAAGGAACTTGAGGACTTTGGGTGATAGAAGGAACTTGGGTCACTTGAGAATCTTGAGTTTCTGGTGGAACTTGAGTTTTGTGAAGGTTAACCTCCTTATTGTTTCGCTCTAGGTTTACTATAGGAACTTGGTCATCACGAGAAGGGATCCCCTCATTAGCTACACCTCCTGTAAGACCCCCAAAATTAGTTAGGGTGTACAGATACTCACATGTTCCTACAAGATTAGTAACATTTTAATTAAGTATTTTAAATTATCCTTGGGTTATTTGAAGTCTTTTGGAATTCAAACTTTATGGGACGACTAAGACATTCGATTACTAGTCACCTAAGGGGCCTTATGTGTTTTATGTGCTTATGTGTGTTTCATGAGCTTATGAGGTAATCATATGATTTATAATGATTTTTATGGTAAGTATATTGAGTCTTATGAAGTTTGGTGGTCAAACATCCAATAACATCTAAGATATTCAAAAGTTAGCCCTCAAGACGTTCATGTGTTTCTTGAGTGTGTGTTGAATGTTTGGATGTGTTTTACTTTTTTATTTTGTGTAAAAATTATATGGAAGGTATTCAAAATGTTAAGTTGTATGTTCCCATTGGAAACGTTTGGGTACGACTCAAAAGGGCCCAGCAAGAGGCCTTTAAGAAGGATGCAAAGGCTGTCGAGACACTGCATTTGTTGTGTCAATCAACAAACCTAGTTGATGGGAGGAGTATATCAACACTTGGCTTGGTGAGACTTGTTTCTCAAAGAAGGATCTGCAGTCACCAATGATGCAGCAGCAGGACGCCCCATCATCTAGATGACGCCCTGTAAATGGTATTTGTCGATGGTAGCATGCAAATGTTTTATTTAAGGGTTTAATAGAAATTCATCTCAAGTTATAAACTTACCCTACATGATTTATTTTTTCATTTTTATTTGTATATAAGTGATCAAAAACATGAAAACCCCATTCCTAATCAATTCTTCACAAATTACACTTTTCCTTTATAAATATTCTCTCTAGAACCTCCATTGAAGGTGAAGCTGAAGAACATATTGTATCTTGGATTTATATGGATTTTTCAATAAGTTTTTGAGTTTTTCATATACATTAAGGTATGCTGATCCTTCATCTCTAGTTATCCTTCCATCTAGAGAGTTAATCTCAATGTTTTGAAAAGTGAATATGATCAAATATGTTCAACCTTTCAATGAAGTCATGGGTTCTTTCTCAAAATATTTTCAAAGGATTTATCATGATTAATTGATGATATTGTATTATTTTTAACGTGAATTACAATCTAATTGCATTATGAACCCATGTTCTCTTCAACTTTTGATTTAGCCTATGCATGAGCATTGTGAACGCCAACTTGTATTGATGGAATTGTGACTCAATTACGTTGAATATATTATGTCTACTATTTATTATGTATATTGAGGATGAAATATTGAATAATTATTCGTGTGTATCAATATGTGACTGTTTGAACAAGACTAGCCTATGTTCTTCTATGTCTTCACTGTAAGCTCAACTTTATGACGATTGTGGCAGGATTTCAATTATGCAAATATCATTGTTGCTTCTTCAATAGGTTTATATTGTGGATGAATTATGGGTATAAATCCTGGATGATCAAGTTAATAGAGTCTTGGTATGAATTGATCTAGGATCTTCTAGCCTACAAAGTGATAATGTAATATATGTGATATTATCTCATTGCTAGGGTAGATGAAGAATGTTTTTTTAGAGTAATAATCTATTTATATAATGCTATACATGTTTATTATTGATAAATTTTTAGTTATGATCGAAGCAAGTGAAATTAATGAGTGATCTATATTCCTCTTCTCTATTGAACTGGTGGTTAGGTGTATACGTTGGTATCATGGTCTTGTAGGGATATAAGTATGATTTCATTTATGTTAATCTATATTTATATACTGACCTATTCTTTAATTATTGATGAAATACTTTCATTTATCAATTATGATCTAAGGTTAAAGGATTTGTATGATTTCCTCTATTTATGTTCTTATCTACTTCTCTATAGTATTGTTGATAGAATTGACCTTGTATGATGTTTACGGTAAAAGGAAATTAGTTACTTTAAGGTGGAAATAGCTCACTATCAAATGAGCCTAAATGTGGCTTAAATCCTTTGTGTGATTTATATGATGTTTGACCTTTAAAAATGTCGATATGAAAGTATGTGAATGATAAAAGTGTTATTGTATCAAGGTTTTATGAAGTTTTTTCAAAAAGGCATGAAGAATGATTTAATGAAAAATGTACCTTTTTAATGCATCTTGTTCCATGGTTTTCATACTTAGTGCATTCTTGTACTAAATCCATTCTTATGCACTTTTTACATGAAGTGTAGGTCAAGAATGCTTAAAGGATGTCTTTAAATGATGAGGAGCTCTATATGTGATTCCAAGCTCAAGGAAAGGGGTCCTTTAGTTCCAAGGATTCCCTACTTATGGTTTACTATAGAGTCTTTTATTATTGTACTTATGTATTATGTTATAAGGGCTGAGTCCCTAATGTAATGTTATGATTTTGAGTCTAGGATGGAAAAAATATACTAGAGAATAGAGTCTTTAGCTATGTATTATGATATTTTATATATAATGAAAGTTGAGTTTTTAGCATATGATGTGCTAAGAAAGTTATAAATTTCCACTAAAGTTACCTATGAGAATGCGATTAATGATAACTATGGGCTTGTATAATACATCTGATCGGTCAAGTACCCATGTTACTTCTAGGGGGTGCTCCCCGAATGTGAAAAACGTGGTATCAGAGCACGACATTTACGGAAGTGGTTTTAGGTTCTAAAAGTCTCATATTGTCACGTCTAGTAGAGTCTCGATCATCGGGGGTAAGTCGCGACACATCTATGAGCGAGAGGCTATAAGACCATAGAATTTCCCTTCTTCATCATTCTTATGTCTTTCCATAGAACTTAAATCCATATGATCTCTCTTTTATATTTTGTTGTCCGATGGTCTATAAGATGTTATTGCTTGGATAAAATTGTTCTCTATGTTAATGTTGGTTTTATGATTTGAAGGGTATGTGTGAAGGTGAATTCGGCATGCTTTGAGTGTGTGATGTCAATTGTGTCTATGTATGTGAAATATGAGAAATGATATGTTATATTGATATGATGTCCTTTTTGGATATATATGAGACCTATGTGAGATACCATGTTTTGTTGAGAATTATATGTCATGATATTGTTAAAGCATGATAGAATTCAGTATGATTAAATGAGTCTCTTATGTAATGGTGTATTTTTATATGTTATTGCATGATGTTAGCCTAATGTTATAAATTGAGCTTTAAATTCTTAGTGACTATCTATGGAAGCATTTTGCCTAAGTATATGTATAATAGTTCAAATATTGCATTTGTTTCTATGTGTGAACCTTCATGATTGTTTTAAATGGATTAGTGTCTTTTGTATAGGCTTGGTCCTAGAAGTAAGGGTAGTATGGTTGTCCTTGTAGGGTGAATATGTGGGTTTGATTGACCTAGAATTTACCTTGCTGTAATGTTGAAAGAAAATAAAGTGGCCTTGTGGCTAAGTCTCATCTATTGTTTGCCCTAATGTTGTATGACCTTGGTGTCTATTGTATTCTATAGAACCTTATGTGGTTGAATAGTATGACCTAACTTGATGATTGGAGATAAATTGCCTAGAACATATGATTTAAAATGCCTTGGTTGACTTATGTAATTCCTTATAAAGTGGTACTAACTTTTAAGTGATGAAATTGAAGGTTGTTAAGTAGAAATCCTCTTGAGGTTGGGTTAAGTTGTTCTTAATTTGGTTTACCCTAAGTGGGGGACGGTGACGTGAGTAGTAAGGTTGTAGATATTTACATCTTATCCTTCTATTCTTACTTTAGTTTGAAATTAATGAATTCTTACTAAGCTTGTTCATGATAGGAGACTTGTCTAAAGTATGAATTGCATGACCTCTATATTTTGGTATGTCTTGATTGACACTATCTTAAGAGTATTTTGTAGATTCTAAAGTACTTAAAAAGAAGTTTTGATCAAGTTCATGGTTTTCTCATGTTGATTGTGTATCTTGATACTCTAGTTGTGCATCTAACTTCAAAACAAAAGGTAAGAAGCATGTTCGAAGTTCTTTATAATGTGTGGTGTTTAAGCCATTAACAAAAAGTTTGAGTCTCCTTGAATTGAAAATGATGAGTCCCCTTAAAATATATGACTTTTATGATTTGGAAAGCATGATTGTAGGCTCAACTTTTCAAATAAGAAGGAATGTGTTAGCTATTATCTTTGTGAGTTGTAAGACTTACCCTAAATGATACATATTTATGAAAGCTAGTGTTAGGCTAGAATTTAATATTATCTGAAATAGCTTCCTATTGTTGTGATGTGTGTGGTGTTATTTACCATTTTGACTTGACTAGGAAGGATGTTTAATCATGCCATGATTAAAAGTTGAGAAATTGTCATGTTACAGTAAAGTTGAATTTTGTGCCTTTCTTTGGTGTGAACTTATGAGACATTTAAGTGTGTTGAGGAGAAGGGTATTCCTCCATGGACACAACAAAGTATTTTATGGTAGAGTATTACGCCTCATGCAATAGGTCTAACTAAGAGGATTGTTTTGATTCAATTGCCTCAGTCTATGTGTATTGAAGTATGAGTGCCTGATTTTTCTTGAGGTTGTGGAACCTTCCTATGTGGTGATCTTAACTGATGATTCGCTTCACTAAATTCTGTCCTAAAATTATTATTTTACACAGGATGTTCCTCTTGTAAACATGATTAGACCTACTTCTTCGATGTTAATGAAAGAGTTGGTACTCAGAACAACTTTACTCACAACAAAAATCCGGTAAGTTTTGTTTAATTATATTCTATATGAAGATGTCATGAATTTTGTGAGCTGTTGTATGATTCTTGAATCCTTCTTGTGATTAAGTTTCTAAGTTTTATTCGACATGAATGTTCCCTAGTGGGGGAATTGTAACGACCCCCAACCATGAGTTAGGGGTGTCCTAGATCCTGCAATTGTGTCTATATCTTATTAACATTTTATAAGTGTTTTAAAGTATGCTTGGGTGACTTGAAGTCTTTTGGATCAAACGTCAAGGGAACGACCTAGACGGTTCGAACATTTACTCACCTAAGGAGCCGTAGCGTTTTTATGTGCTTAGTTGTTTCATTAACTTTTGAGGTTTTTATATCAGTTATAATTTATTCTTATAGTTTTATTTTGTGTTTTATGAAGTTTTGTAAGTCAAAACATCCATAACGTCTAAGAAATTCAAAAGTTAATACCTTAGGATGTTCAAGTGTTGTCCTTCATTGTGCCTTGCATGCTTGGATGTGTTTTACGTTTCATTTGGGTGATACTTTCATGGTAAGGTATTAACATGTTACGGTGTATATGCCACATTTGAAAATTTCGGGTAATACTTCCAAAGTCCCCTCAATATGCCCTCAGAATGACGCAAAGGCTGTCGAGACTACCTGGCAGTTTTCAATCAACGATAGAATTTAACCCCCTATTTCCCATAGACTCCCCGTCGATGGAGGCATAGATAAACATTTTATTTGTGAGCCCATTGTCTCTCAGAGGGACTGCATTCACAAATGCTGGAGGCGCAGGAAACGCCGCCCTCGCCCAGTCCATGGCACAGTCGAGTTGTCCGTCGTTAATTGCCTGAAAAAATAAACAAAAACAAAAACCTGCATCCCCTACTTGCATCCCTGCTACTGTTTTGTTAAGGGTGAATGAGATTCACCCACGTGCTAACCGACCCTATATGCTTATTTAATTATTTTTTTTGTTTATATAAGTGATAAAAAATGTGAAAACCCCATTCCCAATCCATCTTCACAAATTCCACGTTCCCTCACAAAAATTTATCTCTAGAACCTCCATTGAAGGTACAGCTCAAGAACAGCTGGATCTTGATTAACCGTGTTTACTCACCAACTTTTAGAGGTTTCCTTCTACATTAATGTACGTGATCCTTAATCTTTAGGTACCATCATTCTGGAGAGTTAATCTCAAAGTTTTCAAAAGAGAAAAATATGAATAAAATCCTCGTCAACCTTTCAATCTAGTAGGGTTCTTACTCAAAATTTATTCAAAGATTTTCTCATTGTGAATTGATGATAATTTATTGGTTTTCAACGTGCATTACCATCCATTGCATTATGAACCCATGTTCGCTTCAACTCTAAGATTTATATCCTATGGGCATGCAGATTTTGATCGTGAACTCTATTGATGAGTTGTGATCGCTACTTAGTTGAATTAGTCTTAACTCTCGTCTTATTAATGTCTATTGAGGATGACCTTCTGGATGCATTATCCATGTGGATCAATATAAGAATGTTTGACAAGAGTAGCCTATGTTATTTCTATGTGTGCCATAGTTTATCTCGACTTATGACATTGGTGGTCAGGATTTCCATTTATACAAAGATTATTGTTTCTTACTGCCTTTCAGGTCGATATTATGGATGGTATGGGGGTATAACCTTGACTACCACAGTAATAGATTCTTGGTATGATTGTCTAAGTTCTTCTAGCCTCTTATTTGATAATGTAATTATAAGGAGGTGATCTATTGCTAGGCAAATGCAGCAAATTTCTTTGAGTAATGATATCTTTATATACTTCCCTACATGTTTTTTATGTTGATAAATTGTTATTGAACTATGAAATCAAGGTAATTGGTGAGTAATCTTCATTCCTCTACTTTCTATTTTAATTGGTGGTTTGATGTAATATTTGGTATCATGTCTTGTAGGGATTTCCGTCTGATTTTGTTCAATGTATATTTATAAACAGTCCTTATACTTGAATTGTTGATGAAATACTTGTATTGATAATGAGAATCTAAGGTTAAAGGATTGGTAAGAATTTTTCTCGTTATCTTCTTCCTTACTTTTCTAGTATGTGTGATAGATTGGATTGTCCTGGTATTGTGTGCCATGTCCACCTAGTGGTGCGGGGTTACTTTACTGTAAATATATATGTTACGTGACATACATGCCTTGAAGCCAATTAACCTATAAATGTGTTTGTGATGATCATGCCCTATTGAAGTTTATGCCTAGTTTTCCTATTCTAGTCTATGATAAGTATTGCTTTTCTAATGTCCTGAGCATTGTCAAGTGGTTAACGTTAAATTTATCTATAATGTGCTTCCTATTATGAGTTTCTTGTATGCTATATGGTGAAGTAAACTTAATCTAAGTGCATAAGGACTAGATCTTACTGTAATATGTTGTAAGTCTTGATATATAGTCTGTGTTATGTATAATATCCGCTGATGTTCTGTTATTATCATTCATAGGATGACTTGAACTCGTACTAAGTATGGGGAAGATATAAACTTTCTTGCAGTGCCATTGTTGCCTTGGATTGTAGTTCTAGGTTGTCGTCTATGTAAATAATCGGATTGTATCATATGTATGCATATGCTTATATGCTATTATTTACGTATATGATGTGATGAGTATGATTTTGCATAGTGTCTTTGTTTGATATGAAGGGATTGCTCCATATATGTATACTTATAGACTATAGCATTGATATATTAACATTTGTGACATTTTTGTCTTATATGAAAGTTTTGCTCAAGATAAGTATATACACACTCATGTATATCCAATAGAGGGTCCTTGAATGGTGTCTTAAATGGTACCCTAAAACTGATAGGTGCTTGGATCTTCAATAAGCACATCAGGAGTAAATATCCTAATCCTATTTTTTTAATAACTATTGTTCATAACGGAATTTAAATGAGGGAACTTAGTTTAGCACCGCGTGAGCTTGCAATGAGAGGTGTGGCTTCCCCTTGGCGTAAGATTCACCATTTTCTCGTCATCATGTGTTGACTTCCCTTGGAGAAAAATTCATTTATGGTTCCCCATGAGATTTGACTTTCCTTGATACGAATTTACCCGTGTTTTCTCATGAGATGAGAATCCAATGCAAATTAGCATGTGAGGGTCATGTATATCTCTTAGTTTCTAACTATGTTGTGCCACATAAGCTACAAAGGACCCTTCACTAGCATGCTAGGTCCTGTTGTTAATGTTCTACCTTGGCTGGTAAGAATACCATCCCCTTGGTGTAAGCTCTACAAACCTAGTCCATGTCTAACCTATGTCTTATTGTCGTTTAAGGTTTAATGTCCGTAAAGTAGAATAGGTGAGGGTCTGGGACTTTGCTTATGGCAATTGAACCCAGGGGCTCTTGAGGGACGTCCTAGGAAGGTGTTATAATGCCATTTGTCTATCTATATTTCCTTATGCTGGTTTGTTGTATTTGTCTAATTGTTGAAGAGGGGCATGGTATGATGTATACGATATGTCTTATCCCTTATGTTCATAAGTTGGTCTTAATGACTCTTATATTTGTTTACTCACCAAACTTTTAGAGGTTTCTTCTACATTAAGGTCTCGTGCTCCTTATATGTTGTAACCATCCATCTGAGAGTTATCTCAACGTTTTCAAAAGAGAAAATATGATCAATCTCTTCAACCTTTCAAGCTAGTATGGGGTTCTTACTCCAAATTTATTCAAGGATTCTCATTGTGAATTGATGATAATTTATTGGTTTAACGTGCATTACAATCCATTGCATTATGAACCCCCTGTTCGCTTCAACTCTAGATTTATCCTATCATGCATTTTGATCGTGAACTTCTATTGATGGAGTTGTGGATCTATTAGTTGAATTGATTAAATATAGTATTTAATTATGTATATTGAGGATGAATTATGGATGAGAATTAATCCATGTGGATCAATTATAAGAATGTTTGAAGCATGCGTAGATATGTATTTCTATGTGTGCATAGTTATCGACTTTTGACAATTGTGGTAGGTTTCCCATTCACTACCAAGCTTCTTGTTCTACTGCCTTATGTCGATTTATGGATGTAATTGTGGGTATGATCCTTGACTACCAAAGTAATAGATTCTGGTATGATTGATCTAAGTTTCTTCTAGCCTATATATTGATAAGTAGTATAGGATGATGATCTTATTGCTAGGGCAAATGAAGCATAATTTCATTTGAGTACTGATATCTTTATATCCTTCCCTCCTGTATTTATTGTTGATAAATTTGTTATTTGAATATGAAATAAGGTAAATTGGTGAGTAATCTTCATTCTCACTTTCTATTTAATTGGTGTTTGATGTATATGTTGTATCATGGTCTTGTAGTGATTTCATATGATTTTGTTCAATTTTATTTATAAACAGTCCCGATACTTTGAATTGTTGATGAAATAACTTGTATTGATTAATGATAATCTAAGGTTAAAGGATTGGTAACGAATTTCCTCGTGTAATCTTCTTCTCTACTTTTCTATAGTATTGTTGATAGAATTGGACTTTTCTGTATTGGTGCCATGGTCCACCTATGGTGGCGGTGTTTACTTATTGTAAATATTATTTGACGGGTTGAAGACATCCCCCTGACGGAAATTAAACTAAAATGTGTGTGGTGATGATCACCCTATGTGAAGTTTATGCCTATTTTCCTATTCTAGCTATGATATATATTGCTTTTCTAATGTCATTAGCATTTAAATGGTTTCCGTTAAATTTATATATATTGCTTCCTATTATGAGTTTCTATAATGCCTTTATATGTGGGACGTAGAACTTCATCTAATTGCATAATGACGAGATCGTCGTAAGATGTTGTAAGTCATGACTATATGATTCTTGTGTTATGCTATATATCCATGATGTTCGGTTATGTATCAGTCATTAGGACTGACTTGATAGTAGTACTAGTAATGGGAAGGGATATAAAAAACTTTTGCTATGCATATAGCACATATTGCCTTGATAGTAGTTTCCCTAGTTTTTGGTCTCTATGTAAATTACATAGGATTGTATAAATAATTGTAATGAATATACTTATATGCTAGATGTTACGTATATGATGTGGTGAAGTATGATTTTGCATAGTGTCCTTGTGTTGATATGAAGTGATGCTCATATAGTTATACGTATGACTATAGGCATATGAGATATTAACATGTGGGACATTTTTGTCTTATATGAAAGTTTGCTCACATATAGTTATATACACACTCATGTAGATACCATATAGGGTCCCTTGAATTGTGTCTTAAATTACCCTAAAACTAGATAGGTGCTTGCATATTCAATAATACACATAAGGAGTAAATATCCTAATCTATTTTTTTATAACTATTGTTAATAAAGGAATTTTTAATGAAGGAACTTAGTTTAGCCCGAGTTAGCTTGAAAATGAAGAGGTGTTGGCTTCCCTTGGAGTAATATTCCCCATTTTCTCTTCATCATGTGTTGACTTCCCTTGGAGAAAAATCATTTATGGTGTCCACATGAGATTTTGACTTGTCCGTGAGGATCATTTACCCTTGTTTCTCATGAGATTAGAAATCCAATGCAAATTAGCATGTAGAGGGTCATGTATACTCTTAGTTTCATACTATGTTTGCCACATAGGATCTGAAGTTACGTTCACTAGTATCTAGCAAGGTCTTAATGTTCTACCTTGGCTGGTAAGAATACCATCCTTGGTGTAAGTCTTCTACAAAACCATATTCCATGTTACATATGGTCTTAGTGTCGGGTAAGGTTATAATTTCCGGTAACGTGAAATAGGTGAGGGGATGGACTTTGCTTATGCATTAACCCAGGGCTCTTTGAGGAAGTTCCTAGGAAGGGTTTATAATGCATTTGTCTATCTATATTTCCCTTATGCAGGATTTTGTTGTATTTGTCTAATTGTATGAGGAGGGGCAGGTATGAGTGATATACGATATGGTCTTATCCTTATGTTCTAAGTTGTTCTTTAATGACTCTATAGATGAAGCCTTGTTTTCATAAAAGAACTTCTCTATATCACCTTGTTGATATACTAAATAGATGTTACGGCTTGTGGTATCATGATAGGTTTACTAAGTATGTGTAGGATATGGGGCTTCAAATGTACAGTGCACTAGTTTAACTTGATTGGGGATTGTGAGTAGTTCTTATCAATTATCGCTCAGGTGAATGAAGTTAATAATCCGTGCATTACAATGGTGGTTCACTGTAATCTCTTTAGTTTTTGACTGAAATGTCTTAATGTTTAAATGTATATACTTCTATGATAGGTATGTGATGTCTTCTTTAGGGTTGCATGATGATTCCGGTCGTGCCTTAAGATGAATGCATGGCCCCAAGTTTCCTAGAATGTTACTTGGGAGGTTTAAGGCGTTAAAGAAAAGATGTTCACTCTAAAAGGGAATTCAGTCACTATAAGGTGGAAATAGTTCACTATAACATGAGGCTTAAAATGTGGCTTAAATCCTATGTCTGATTTTATATTATGTTTTTGTTTTTAAAAATGTCTATATAAGTCTTGAATGATATAATTGTTATTGTAATCAAGGTTTTATGAAGTTTCCTCAAAGGCATGAAGTAATGTTTTTAAAGAAAATCACCTTTTATAATGGCGTGGTTTTCAAATAGTGCTTCTTGTACTAACCTCCATTCTTCTTTACTTTTTTACACGAAGTGTATATTATCGATGCATAAAAGGAGGTCTTTAAATGTGAGGAGCTTCATATGTGAGTCCCGAAGCTCAATACAAGGGGTCCCTTAGGTTAGAGATTCCCCTACTTATGTTTACTGTAATTCTGTATTAATGTACTTATGTATTATTTAGATGGTCAATCCCATGCACTCTTCTGATGTTGAATCTAGGATGGCAAAAAGAGACTAGAGTCTTTAACCATGCATTATGATATTTTATATATAATGAAAGTGATGTTTTTAGCATATGATGTGGTAAGAAAGTTTTAAATTTTTTCCGCTAAATTTATGTGTTAGAATGAGATAAATGATGTCAAGTACGCCATGTTACTTCTAGGAGGTGCTCCCCATATGTGACACCTCCCTCCTCCCTTCAAGAGGTTGAGCTCCGTGTATTCATATCCTATAAACACAAAGAGAAGAGGTAGAGAGAGACATCTTATAGAATTCCACTCTAAGGAGCGACGTTAGAATAATGAAGAAAGTGAAACTTCTATCATCTTATAGCCTCTTGTCCATGGATGTGTCGCGACTCACACCAATGACCAAGACTCTACTAGATGTGGCTTGTGAGACTTTAGACCCTAAACTATTTCCCATAAACTTATCCTCTGATACCAAGTTTGTAACAACCCGAGAGTACCCCTAGAAGTTAGGGAGAACCCTTGCATCGTCATAAGGTGTACTTGACCCTTTGGGATCTTCTACAAGCCCTTTATCTATCATTCATTCCATAAGACATTAAAAGTAGCGTGGAATTAAAAATTTTCATGATATTTAATATAAAAAGGAATTCATTCATAAAGACTAATAAAATTTCATCGTCACAAGTCAACTTAAAGACACGACATAATATCTTAGGAAAACGGCCCTTAACATTAAAAGAAGTACATAATAAGTATGAATTAAAGAAACTAAGAACATAGACTATGTCCTCGAATATATGAGAACATACCAAGTCTTGAGAGAGTAATACCAAACTTTGCCTTCTCGAATTCTCCTTGCTTCCAAACCTATACTTATTAAGTATAGAAAAGTATGGAGTTATTAAAAATAGGTATGGCATATCAAAAAACTTGTAAAAAGGGATATTTTAGTATAATACACTTTCATACCAAATAAGTAAAACCTTCATGAATATGGGAGTAAAACAACATAAGAATCATCATTTAACACTTAGAGAATTACTTCCATAAAATTAACAAAAAAGATCATTTTACAGTGAAGTACCCAAATATTACAGTGAACCCCTTAGAATTATAGATTATTGATTTTAGTATTACAGTGAACTATTTTAATCCCAAAAATAGTGAAATCCCAAATTCAAACCAAGAGCAAGTTAAGTCATTTCTGTAGGAGTTTCCCTAGCTAAGGTTATCCTAAGACTCACCAAGGTAAGATATAAAGGAAATGCCCATACACCTCCTTCAATACACACCTAGGTGATCCTCAAGACTACCCATTCTAGGCTTACTCATCTCAGGAGAACAATTTCCCACTCAAGGACAATACATTAGAAGAGCACTCAAACACTTCACATAAGACACACCAAGACTTCAATTTCGGAATGCCTACTTAGTGCAATGAGTAGACGGTGTCCCATTATACCACATACCGTAAGTAGTACACTCTTTTAGAAGACTTACTTCATTAAATTCATACAATACAAACCAAGACTTCCCTTTTGGAATGCCTACTTAGTGCAATGGATAGATAGCGTCCCATTCTGCCACCTACCCTATGTAGTGCACTCTTTTGGAAGATTTAGTACTTTCATTACTTTTATGGGGGTTAGATTAACTTACATAGAACATGAGATCTAGACATTGATCCCAATTTAAACCTTATCGGACGAGGGATCCTCACTTGCCTAGAGTAAGATCATTCTCTTAGCTTATTATGGCTTTCCCAATAGTAATACCTATGTGGGCGCATAGTTAAGGGATAAGGAGATAGCTACCAAGTAACTCATTCATTAGTAACGAAGAGTACTCATCTCAAGAGGTACATTTGAATACAACATCTATACTCACAAAAATATAGCCACCCCTTCTTCATATCCTCTGGGTGCTAAGCATAATTCCCCACGGATTCTCAACATTATATACTATAGGTTCAGATAACTAGTGAACACCAGATCTCAACTCATGAAGGGAATTCATCCCACGACCTATCTTAGTAAGCTCTTAGGATGTAGTGAGGTTTCTATTAAACACTTCATCTCAACTCACAAAGAGTGTTCAGCAAACTTTCCTTTTGACTTAACTTATCTTCATTCATTCATTCAAGTGTGTGTGTGTGTACATGTGAACACACCTTGAATATAAGGATAATTTCATTTACATTAACTTCTACACATTCTTAGACCTTCATTCATCATGCCGTACACACTAGCATTCTCAACGTGTACACTTACTTCATTTAGGCATAATCTGAGTAAGAGATACAATTAAAGCTTCATAATACACATTACAAGAACCATCTTCATCATCACTTCATTTCAAACATTAGGATTTCAAATCCACACTTACAATACATACCAAGTATATCCAAATTCATCAAGTAAACACCGCCACTAAGAAGGTAGACTATACCACTCAATAGCATTTTATTAAGAGATTTGAAAATGAGACAAACTTACCATTCTTCAGAATCTTTCACACCTATTTACAATTTATTCAACAATTCATCATAAATTTTTTTTAGTGCAGTAGCTAAACAACAATATCAACACAAGGAAACAAAAGATCAAAGACTACAAAAACCATGCTCATTAAACACATTCCTTAAGCAAAAATTTGATAAAAAGCTTTAACATGTTTTTATTGAAGTTTTAGCATTTAAATCACCAACTAATATTATAAACATCATATTTGAATCATTTAAAATGTTTTCATGCAAGACCCATATTTAGAGTTAAAGATAGAAGAAGTTAGGGTTTGAAACCCATTTTGAAAATGTATTAGAAAGGACTCCTTGAATGGAATGTAGTTCCAGGATTACTATCATAACTCAAATAGAAGAAACCCCACTGATCTTTGATGACTCAAACGACCACCAAAATCCCTCCTAGCTCTTTCTTGACTTCTAGCTTCTAAGGAGGTTTGAGAGAGTATTCTTGAGGGAAGGGTTTTGGGTTTTAGGAAATGAAATCTAAAATTACATATTAGGGTTTGAAACATCTTAATATACCTAAAATACACTAAAAGTATCTTCTAAGGGACCTAAAAGACTTGGGGTGAAATTACCAAACACCCCAAGCCAAAACAGAATTTTGACAGCTTTTGGCAGCAGCACCAAAGACTCAAACCAACGGACCGTTTGTCCATCGACGCCCCGTTGGTGGTGGTTCATTGGTTGGTTTTTAAAAATTTAAAACATTCAAGCCTTCAGGTCCAATCAACGGACCAAGTCGATGAGCTGTCGATTGGTCAACTGGCCGTCGACTGGTTCCATTTGTGGACACTACCTAGGATGTTTTGGATCTATGTCTTGGGCCCTCTCCTAGGGCCCTGGTTGCGGTCCTAAGTGACGTTCCATTACCCAGCTTAAACCCTAAAAATATTGTCAGGTCTTCGGAAAACATCCCACCAAACATTTTCATTTAAAACGAACACGGTAAAACTACTAAAGACACATGAAGACACACATGCCCCAATCTAAGGCATATCTTCTGAAGGTCGTGGACGTTCTCGGTTATAGGTTGACCTTAAAATACTTCATAACACTGACCAAGAAATCCATATAATCCTTTTAGGATAAGTATGAACTCAATAAAAAACATTTCATGAATCTCTAGTTCACCTTAGTTCATATTAGGGTGTTACAGGTTATATATGACGAGACTTTTGGTTATACATCATGCTCCATGCCTTACCTATTCCATATTTATTATAAAAGTGTATGCATAATGATGCCAAAGTATTGGGACAAAAAAGAATATCTATCAAGAAATTCTGGAGTCTTTCATCATATTCACCGATCCTATCTAGAGCACCTAGGTCAATGATCATTGTATGGTTAGAGATACATGTCTCTTTTGAAATATTTCCAAGAGTCTGCTCCTCTACCAAGAGTAAATACATATCCACTTGTGGATTTTACTTCATTTTTCTGGTGATTAAGTTTGCATCACTATATACCTTTCCAATTACTGCTTGGAGTTATTGAAGCGTAGATCAGTGCGAGATGTGCTTAATAGAATCGTGGTGAAGAATTTCTGGAAAGGAATAATCGAAAAATTTATTGAGTGTCAATTAATGAGTTGATAGTTATCAAAAGCCCCTCGTGAACCAAATTAGGTCATTAATTAAAAAATGGTGATAGGGCGATAGACACGAGTGTGGTAGACATCAGACGGACGAGAAGAGCGTAGCACAGCCAATTTGGGAGTCCACTTTAGTTTCACTCTTTGGAAAATGCAACTCTCACCTTTATCTGAGACTTGACAATATTGAAATCCAAAATTCATAGTGTGAAACTAGTCAAGGATCTGTTCAATGCAACGGAGTCCACAAAATAAATTTCACAAAATTAATGGAGTGTTCAAGTGATTATGATACCTAAGATTAGCTTTCATCGGGCAACTAGAGATTTCTTTTTATACCACACTTGCTTGCGTCGCAGAGGGGTGAGTAGCATGTCGAGGGGCATTGTTCGAGCGCGCGTAGAGGATGTCAAAAGAGAACCAAGAGGAGACAAAGAAAGAAGTAGGACCTGGGGTTTGTGTTGTTGATTTTAATGTGAACACAATTATCATTCCATCATTCAGAAATCAGTGCGATCATTGGTTGGTTTCGTCAAAGTTTTTTATGTCATTGTTGGGGTGTTTGTGTTATTCATAAGTTGTATGACTTTACAACGTCTCGCACACTTAGTTTATTTTACTAGGATCATCCACAAAACCTCTTGGGGTGTTCCATTAAATTTGTCGCTGCCAATTCTTCAGTAAGGAGAGTTGTTTTAACATTTCATGTAGAATCTGGGAGATTAAATATAACCCATAGATAGCTAACCAAGTAACATCCAAATGAATGTAATTCTAGTTACTTACGAGTATGTGTCGAAAAGATCAAGACCTTGTTTTTTTCTAAAACCTTTTTTGAAAAGTCTTGCTTTATATTTCTAAATAGTTCCATTGACATTCATTTTCCTTTGGAGGATTCACTTTCAACCCAAAGATTTATTTCCTGGAGGAAGATCAACGAACTTCAAATAAGATTGTTGAAGATTGAACTAATCTCACTATGAACACCATCTGTCCAAAGGGATGACTCTACATAAGACACAAGAAATGTTACAAAATCATATTCGAAGAATATAGATATACATTGATATTTACTACACCTCTGAATCTCTTTATTAAGTTGCATTTCTCCTAATGTTCTTCCCACGATCATTAACCTTTAACGAGACTATTCAGTCAAGTTAGATCCACAAATCTTAGGTCTGAGTTTAATCATTTACAATGAGGAAACTGTGATTTGGGATTAGAACACCCCCCCCCCCACACACACACCAAAAACAAATACTTTGAAAATATTTCAAGTTGAATTGCATTCTTTCGCAATTTCATGTTGAATAGATGTGTCCTAAAACAAACAAATTTCTTTTCGTTCTAAAAGAAAACTTTTTTTCCCTTCGCATATGGATTGTTCCTTCACACATGTTTTATGGTAAATCCGAATTATAAATAATTGGCATACATCATTTAGTTCAACATTCCCTTTTTCATTAGCTTGAGGTGAATAGGGAAAGCTTGATGGATAATCCTCTTTTCAATCATATTTTGCACAGGGGCGTTATTCAATTCTTTGATCAATTCTGATCTTTCCCATACTTATTTTAACTTTTTATTATATTTTCTAGAATTTGTTGTTGTTTTTATCCTACTGTTCATCTCGACATAGTCATTCTAATGCAATTGTAATGAAAGTTATGAAGATACTTTTCCCCCACGAGATGTTGTTGACTCATATCACAAATATAGGGAAATCAACTCTAGAATTAGAATTACTTGCAACCAATTTATATGAATGACTCATCATACTAGATTCCACAGAAACATGGACATTTTATTTATTGCACTAAACTTAGGAAAAACTTTTAAGTTGCAATTTACTTACACGATTTGTAATTGGACATGCGTCTGAAGTGTTAATGTACAAAACACTGATCAAGCTATAAGACAAATACAAAATTTGAGTTCACAAGCACATTGAGAGAGAGCATATTTTTTTCCCAATATTATTATTGATGTCTTAAAAATTAGTATAATGAGAACATTTTATAGATTTATCACTCATTAGATTGTCTTTTTCAGAAGGACCATTCCATAACTTCAATTTGCATTGTTTATAGAACTACCACGTCGAGTGAAAAGTTTCGTTGAGTCTAAGTTAAGAACAATGTAGTCCAATGTTTCTTTTAAAAAACATAACAACCGCTAGTCACCAATATTCATGTATATGAAAATACTTTGTATTATAATAGACAATGTTTTCATGAAAAAGCACCCTTTTAAGTTAACAATTTTTTATAAAAGAACACAATTAGTTTTGGACAAGTACAATAGTAATAATAGTGACAGTTGGGTAGTTTCATATACTTCAACCCACATACTATTAATAGAAAAACTCAACAACCAAAATATGGAATATACTCCAAGAATTTTATTGGTCCAACATAATACAAAGGTAACAACGAGTTTCATAACTTTTTCTCCAAAATTAAATTAGACACCATGAATAGTTTTATCTTTATCATAACCAATTAACCCTCACATTTTAAATTTGATCTCTAAAATATTTTTCAAGTATTTGAAATTAGTTTTTCCACATATTTTTCATGACTATTAAAATGTCATTGACATTATGAAATCTCTTTTTTAAAATATTACTCTACGAAAGAATTATAGTGTTTCAATTCTTTTTTAAAAACTTTATATAGTTTTAAGTTCATTGCATACAAACAAAAACATACAAACTCCAAGTCACTGGTCTTTCTATTCAATAACAAATAAACATGCCATTTAGTATTTAGATTGTTTCTATATAACAGTGAAATTTATAGAAAATCAAAAATACAACACAGACTTAGTAGCTGAAGTTTTCATATTCTTCAAATCAATTGGTTAGTATAATTTATTCAGAGTAGAAAACTACGAAGTCAACAACAATTAGAAAGTAAAATTCACAAGGATTATAAACTACAAAACAAAAATTCTTCAAACAAAATAAAACATATTCTTAGATTATCACATATAATTTTTTTATTGTCATCAAATTATAACATTTATGACATTCTATTTTATCAAATCAAAATATGCATATCTCATTCTACAAATTAATGACTTTTAAAGGCAACCCTATTTACGAACTAAAATTCATTGAAAAACATATGATTTGCAGAACCTTTTCCAAAGAAACACATGAATTGTTAACCTTTAGAAACTATTTTCATCCTTAGATTAATAATTACCTGGTGTAATCTTTAACATAACTACCACCAATATTTCTGTTACATTCTCATTTAGACCTTGCAGAACAAAGCAACGAATTAAGGAGAAGTAATGCATTTATCTTTTACTTCTATGAGAAGATTCTCTCAATTAGTAGAATACAACAAATAATAATAGAATAATAATTTCCTTAAGATTTTTATTCGTCTTGTATTCCTAAGATACTTAGAACAAAAAATTGAAGAACTTGGTAAGACACAACAAAGTTTAAGGATATTTTCATAACTAGAAAATTAAAAATAATAGAGAAACTACAATAAAAAACAGATTAAAAATACGAAATATTTTTCATAAAGAAGAATTGTTGTTAACATCTGTTGAATGAATCTTACTGATTCCAACAAACTTTGCAGAGGCACAGAGTTACCAAATTTTTATGAAAAATTGAAGAACAAAAGATCAAAAATTAATTCAAAAATCTAAAATCCGTAACACATACTATAATCTAGAAAAATAGAAAGATGATCAAGACCACTGAATGCACAGTGTCTCCTAAGTAAACTATTCCCCTCTAGAATCCAAGGTTTGATTTGGAAAATATCCTCTTAGGATAGAATGATCTCAATAACCAATTCATTGATACCCAAAACACTGGTGTCAATAAGTCATTCAACGGTAGTAAAGTACACTTAAAATACTAGAGGAAGTCCAAACATTTTCTTTTAAAATGAGAGGAAATCTCTAAATTTATAGAAAACAAAGAGTAGTAAGAAAAGATTCTTATTGTTCCTTACCCAAAATATCAATACCATTTGAAAAATCACAATCTTTCTCAAAAATCATAATTTTTCATAAAAGTCGTAATGTATCACTTTTAATAAAAGTAGCAACTTGACATTTAAGTCGTCACTTTTCATAAAAGTCACAACTTTTCATTTCCCATTCACACCTTTTTACACCTATAAAATGGGTTTGTACTTTAAAATACAAACTCCTCCATGTGTTTTCGTCTTGCCTGAGAGGGAGGTCGTGAAACCAGGACTGCTAGACTGATGGCCTAAAGAGTGGGTCGAGACTGAACTTATTTGCAACTAAAGCTTAGCCTAGTCAATAGTATCTTAAAAAAATTCTATTGATAATATGTACCAATGATTTATCTCAATTTGTATTGGAGTCACACCCAAAGAACTTCTTCACATTCTTGGTTTTCTTTAATTTTTTACCATTTCTATTATACTTGTGACAAACCCCCATCGATATTATACACTTTGGTCTAAACCCCTTATATTTATAATGTTTTAATTGTTAATATATTTATCTATGACTAATTAGAATGAAATTCTAATTGACTAATCTTCTCCAAACCGCTACCTTGGGATATGACCCCAACCCTTGGTTGGGTTGCTAAACTATCAATGCTCGTAGACACTCATATGTAGGTTATTGTCATTGGTGACTATAAAAATCAGAAATCCCTTCGAATAATCGTCCCAATTCCTTTGAGTTTGAAGGATTCCAAGTTTGTATGAGTAAGATATGCCCTTTGGAAGTTTGATTGTTTGAATATGAAAAGTCCAATCTGGATTTTGGAAGTGCATTTTAGTCTTTTACTTACCATGTTTTAATTCATTTATAGGATTTTAATAGAGGTAAACTAAATTTTGGTCATCTTAGAAAAGATGAAGTTCACATTGGGGCTGGGAGAAAACAGGGAAAAAAGGAGAAAAGAGAAGAAAGTTCAAGATTCTTTGATTTCTTGGAGAATTCGATGTGGCTTTCGTGAAAGGGTGATGCATACGAGTTAATTCAGATAACATAGGTTTAGGTTTGTTCACCAACACTCCAATCATGATTTATTTAAGAGTATTTAAGTCTTTAAATGTTCGTAATAGAATTATTGATGGGTTTCTTGAAGTTCCTTTGAGTTGTTGATTCGTTAATTCATTGAGAAGCTTTTTATCTCAATTAATGTATTTAGGTGTTATTTCAAGTTGAATATTTAATACTTTGAACATGTAATTGATTCTTATGTGTTTTGGGAAAGAACCAAGTGAAATTAAAGGTATAAGAGATGAAAACAAAGACAAAAAATTCAGGGAGCACTTACGGAGGGTCCTGCGACATAGCCACTCTCAAAGCCCCAAGAAGGGGTCTGAATTTTTAACTCAGGGGTGTCACGCCAGCAAGAGATTCCTAAGTCATTTTCTTATTTTCAAGGGCTGGTGCCTCTCAGAGCGCCTCGGATGCCAGTTCTTCCCATTTGTTCCCCATCTTTTTGTGCTAGTTCCTCAGCATCATACCTATGTTTTCTTGTTGATTCCAACACTCTAAGGTACATCTAAACATCATGAAATAATCCATAAACATGAGATAATGAACTTTTAATCCATAATCATATTCAAGGAAAGTTAATATCAAAGTCACGTGAAGTAACAATCAAATCAAGAAGAGTTCTTAGAGTTTTCCAAAAGTCTATTTCAAATGTTTTAACTTTATTTTAAGAGTAAAGAGTAAAGATTTAATTTTTTTTATTTGATGAAGCATATGGGGAATATGTATTCCCAAAGAGTTTATAAATGTTTTCAAATTTGAGCAATAGAGGGAACATCCATTTTAAGAGAGCTTTTACACTATGTTTTGAGTAATTATCTGAAACCAATTAAAGAAGTTTGTATCAAACACACATGAGCTAATTATGTATTGGTATTGGTATTGAGCACTGATATGTGGATGCGAGTTAATATTAACTTAAGTCTCCATAATCCATGTAGCCATCAAGGGTAGTACAAAATCATACTTTTTAGATGAATGTTTGAGTGTGATTTTTAGCGTAGAATAGGTTTGATCCACTTTAGTTTAAGACATTTTATATACTACATGGTCAATAACCAATGTAGACCCCTTCGGCTCATCATGTGGTTGTTTGTCAGATAAACTCCCAAACAAACACTATATGTTTTTATTACATAAGTAAATTTGAGTTTTTTATTGCATTTTCTTCAAGGAACCTTAGTTGTTTTCCATGGTTTACAATTTTCCTTATTTCATATGCTTTAAATTGCTTTATAATGATTAAGTTTTCAGTGATTGAGGAAGATCCAATGTTCTCTAGGGGACACCATGATCTTCGAGTATAAACCACGCTCATGGTGTAGGAAGTCTTCTTTTTAAAAAAATGGATGTCAAAATACACTTATACGCAATTTATATATATCTTTTTTTCTATCTACCTTCTATACTATCTTAAAATCAATGACTACTTAACTTAATGTTTAAATTATATAATACACAAACTTAAAACTCCAAGTGTAGTTAGATTATATTGTTTCACATTTATTATGTGTATTATATATTATTAATATTTTTATTAAGAGAAATTATCTATTCATATTGAGAGTTGTGAATTTTCAAATCATTATGACTTTTTGATGAATTGACCTTTGTCTAAAATTTTTCCAAAAATTGCAAACTTCTCCAAAGAGTTGTGACTTTTCTGAAGGGTGGGAATTTTACCGAAGAGTTATGACTTTTTCGATGAGTTCTCCTTTGTGAATAGTTGTGACTTTTCTAAAAGGTTTTGATTTCTTTTCTATAAGGCACAACCAAATTGTCTCATACACGAATCCTTTGTTGACTAGGAAAGAGCATTTCCCTCAAATGTTTAAACTATGAGAAGGAAAAAAGTCATTTTAAGAGGTTTAACTAAGAATTTTAAGGGTTGCTAATATTTATCAATAATTATATCACATTTTTTAAAATATGTGGTGTTATATATATTTCTATATATATACTATATATAATATATATATTTAATATAGAATATAGATTATATATATCTATAATATATATTTCACTAGTAACACCTATTTTTCTTTAGAACTAATTTTTGACATATATTTTTTACTCTCTATAACATTCTACTTATAATTGTGCAATTATTTATACAGTAACTTTTTGTAACATTTACCTCTCTATTATAGCGTTATTCTAATACTATTTTTTTTGAGAAACGTTAGAACTACCTCCATAGACTATGACAAAATCATCGAAACACACCTACGTAAACTTAGGTCAAAGACCTAGCATCCAAATATCCTCCCACACGCCTCAACTTTCTGAGTCACGTGGTGTGTCACATAGCCAAAAGTGTACAAGTTAATCTTGTAAATTCTTTCAGTGGGGAATATAACCTTAATTTAGTAACTGAGTATCATCTAAAGGATTTGTAGAAGATATAGTATGTATAAATAAAATATCACAACACTTATCATATTCGTTAGTTTCTCTGCACCTACAAATTTAAACTATATATATAAGATAAAAATGGTACTTAACAATAGTGTTCATCATATATATTAATACTTAAAAGCGCAACGACTTTGGTGGACATGATTTTTTATTGATAATTTTTCTATTTTGTTGGTTAAGTTATTTACTAAATTGATACAGTAAACAAAAAATGTACGAAAGCAATCTCATTTATCCCACTAATATATTTTCAAACGTATTTTCAAATCATTGAAATATGGCCTTTTTGGTCTCAAAAATATCATTAACTCTAATTACAATCTGTTATTAATCATTTTAAAGCACTTGAAAACTATTTTCTTCATCTTTTGATTATTTACTATACTAAAAATCTTTAATTTTGTAATATTAATCTATTTTAAAATAATTTATACTATATACTATTATGGCTGTGCAACACATATGAACCTAAGCTAGTTATATATCAAACTACGAACATTTTTTCTAGTTGAATAAGGTTAGACCTTTTTTTGTATTGTGTTTTTATTTACTGATTTTTGAAATTTCAAAGAATATATCAATCAATTATTAGCCTCAAACAAAATTATAACAAGAGGCATTAAAATTTATTTACACGAAAAAAATGATTACTTTCCTTTATCTGAGTATTTTGACTCGGCACAGAGTTAAAAGAAGACAGAAATCTTTTAAAACAGTTGGTCCTATAAGGATGACAACAGACAATTTTTGTGGCCATAAATAAGTTAATTAAGGGTATGTGCTCTGGAAAGTTGATTAATCTCAGGAACTTCATAATCTGTCCATATTTCTATTTAGAAGCCTTTTGCGATCATTTTCAAATTGAATTCTTGTAGATGCAGTTATTGAAGGAAGTCATAGTTATTTGTCAATTCCAATACAAAATAGGCTATTTTGGACTGATGAGTGTGAACTGTAGGATTTTGAAAGTGATCAGCAAACATTTCTTGTGGAAATTTTATCATGAGGAATTTTAATGAGAATTTATCAGACTTTGTATAATTGCTAAGTGTAAGGAATCTATTGAGGAGGCCTCTTTGGGATAGTAATGTTTAAATGTGTCTGAAACCATTTATCCCTTATGTGTATTATAGGAGATTTAAGGTGATTCACTACCTAAGAGAACCTTGGGGGGTGGTAGAGATTACAATATAACAAAGTGGACTTTCTTGCATTATGAAAAATTGTGGTTTGTGATATGGGGTATAATGGCCCAGAAATTACTTGGTGTATATCACGAAGATGTGACTAGAATATGGAAAAGATTGGAGAGGGTCTGACGAATGATAAGTGGCTGAAAGATGACCCTCTACTACTATTACTCACTTCCTTCTGTCAGCTCGATCCTGGTCCTTGCCTTATTATGGAAATGAGTGATCAAACAAGAAAATTATTAAGTATTTCAGATTTCTTTAATTATGTGGACTGAAAATGAGTCTTTTTTACTACGGTGGAAAATTGTTGGAAAAAAGAGGTGTTTGGCACATCCTCGATGTTGATTTTGCATTCTAATTTAAGAAGATTAACTAAACCTTAAGTAGTTAGCTAAGATGAATTGGTGATGTTTATTGAAAGTCAGGAATATGAAGACATGGTTAAACTTGACTGAAGCAGAGTGTCCTTACATTCATATTAGCATGGATAATAGAGAGAAGTTAGCTGCTATTACTGCTCAATATATAAGTCTTGAAATTTGAGCAAAGATTCTCAACAAAAAACTCAGTTACAGTGGTTAACAAAAGGGGATGCAAACTCTAAATATTTCTGCGTTTATTAGTAGGTAGAAGGAAAAAAGAATGGTTATTCATAAGCTAATGATGACAGGGAGTGTGAATGGATTGTGAGGGAGGAAATATTGCCAAGGGAAGCATTGTAATTATTTTGAGAACATTTTTTCTGGGGGCCCAAAAACATGAGACAATTAAGGAAGATTGGTGGGATTTCGAATGTATTCCTCACATGATTACACTGTCAGAACTTACATTTAGATAAAATGCCTACTGAGGATGATTAACGTATAATTATGATTTATGAATCCTAATGCAGCTCCCTGGTCCTGATGGTTTTGGTGGTAAATTTTACCACATATTTGTGCACATTATCAAAAAGTGAGCTGTGGAGGCAGTACAGTTCGGTTCTTTAATGGCAATGATAATGCCTATAGCATTACTCATGCATGCCCATTCTTTTACCCAAAGTTTGATACATCCTACAAGTTGAAGGAGTTCAGGCCTATTATCTGAGATAATTTTCAGTAATCAGATTATTTCCACCAATTAAAGTGCTAGAAATAATCTCTATTCCTTCCTATGATGTGTCAACAAAACCACATCTGGTTTGTAAAGGGAAGGAGTATTTCGAAAACATTTTGGTGGCTCAAGAAAATTACTACATGGTATCAGACTTGTCCCTAAAGAAGGAAGAAATGTAGTTCTCAAGCTGGATATTACTAAAAGGACTTATGACAGAGTATCTGGGCATATAACTTGGTATATTCTGAAAAAATGGTTTTTTGTTGAGTTTTCATTGACTGGCTGGAGAATTATTAGTATCTATAATTGGTATTCTGTTGTGATAATGGTAAAAAGCCATTGTTTCTCGTTCATTTACTCAGAGGCTGAAACAAGGTGACCCTTTATCTCCTGCATTATTTATTTAGGTGCTGAGGTTTTTTTCAAGACAATAATCTTCTTCATCAACATGAGGTATACACGGGGTGTTCATATGGAAGCGGAATGGTCCACAATCAATCACCTAAGTTGCCTGATGAATAGTATTATATCTTTTCATCTACGGATCGCAGATCTTTAACCTTATTAGAAAACTATTGAGGATTAATGAAATGGTTTCTGATCAAATGTTAATAAAGAGCGAGCTCTTCTTTTTAAGTAAACCTCAAAACTAGCCCTGAACTAAGGAAGTAGATCAAAAGGATTACTGGTTTTGGAAGAAAGAACAGTCCTATTACTTATTTTGGATGTGTCCTTTATACATAGGAGGACAAGGATCATTTTTTATTCGGGTATAGTGGAGCAGTTCATACAACATGATATCTGGCTGGCAATCCAAGTTTAAAACCTTTGGAGGAAAAATAACTTTGATAAACTGTTTTGCATCCATTCCTATTATATTTTAGCTACGATTGGCTCCTCCTAAGCTATTATACTAATATTAAAGAATTATTCAGACTCTTTTTGGGGTGAAATGATTAAGATGGAATAAAGTATCTTGTCTTCGATGGGAAACCTGGCATATATCCAACTGAATGAATGTGGAATGGTGTAAGATTGTTGAAGATATTTGTATACATTCCATTCTAAGCAGATGGTGGGAATTTAGAACAAACACTCTTTGTGGAGTTCTCTTTTTAAAAAAGCCCAATATTGTCAAAGAGCTAATTGGTGGCCAAAAAAATGATACAGGTGACTCTAATTGTTTGGAGATATTTCACCAAGGGTCAGAAAAGAGGTATGAATCACATATTATAATGGCAATACATCTGGTACTCGCAGTTTTTGGTGGGCACATGGACTGGGATTGGAGAGGGTTGCTCTGCAAATTTTTTTGTGGTCATATATCAATCTTAAATAATTTTTAAGGCTGTCTAATTTTATTGTGGATGGTAACTGGAATGAAAGTTCTTATTAGACAAACAATGTTCCCGCCGTGGGATTGTCACAAGATACTTCACACCACATCAATTTTATTGTAAGAATTGGCTGCCACTTGCCATGTTACGGAAACCTGCTGAGATGGGCGAGGAATTTAAGCGACTAATGATCCTGTTGTATGTGTAGCTGCGTCAGGGGAGCCGGTGCTGCTTGGACGAGTAGTGATTTCGGGGGTAAATAGAGAGTTGGAGTTTGCTTAGTGGGCGTGTACAGATCGGTGGTTGCCGTATTTGTGATCGGTTTGACGGTAAGCTTTTATCCGTTACGTTGGGACATGCGGGCTCGTTGCGACTAAACGGTTATAGAACTGTTGAGTAAGGGGGTAGGTTGCGAGTGTTGAGGGAGTTTTGGACGGTTTGGGATTACGGTGTATGCGGGTGACGGGTAATAGGGGTGTACGTTTTCTTTTGCGTTATGTAGGGCTTTGAGTGTGGGTGATGAGAGTATGGGGGTTAAGTTGGCGGGGTGTTGTGGGTCGCGATGTTTTTGAGCCTTGGGGCGCTTTTTGGTGGTTGCGTTGGAGGGTGAGTTGGGGGGTGTTGTGAGTCTGGTGTTTGGGGTTGTTGTTTGGGGGGGGGGGGCTTATGCGGGTTGGTGGGGTGAGCGCGTGAGAGGGGAGGTGTTAGCTGGTTATTTACTCGTCCAGGGTGGGGTGTTTGAGAGGGCTGGCTCGGGTTTGGGCTGTTGGCCGGGTTCTTTTGAGTGGTATGGTTGGGGGGGTGTGGGGAAGGTGTTTGGCTGGAGTAGTGGGGATTTAGGAGTTGTTAGGGTGGTGTCTTGCCCTTGCCGGGTGGGTTTTTGTTCTGATTTGGGGGGATGTGCCGTGAGGTGGTGGGGGGGGGTGTTGGGAGTGATGGGTGGTTATTTTGGGGGTGGGTTGGGGTTAAGGGAATCCGGAGGAATTTTTTGGGGGTTTGGTTTTTAGCGGTGTGTTATTTTTTTGTGGGGTGAGGTGGTGTGTTGCTGGGGGCCACCTCCCGAACTCCTGTCCTCGTGTCCTCCTGAACCGACGGCGAGCACGACAAACCCCTTTGCCTTCGCGCCGCTTCCCACTAGCCAGGCTCCTCTCCCGCGGGGGACGGGTTCGAGGCTCCCATTTCCATATCTAACGGTGTTCAAAGGGATCCCTGCAAGATGGGAATATATCCACCGCTTAATATGGGGAAAATGGTCGGTCGGGCCCCACACGCTCCTGTTGAGCATTGAAGTTGATATGGTGGGCGAATATCCCTCTCCCCCCTTCTTGTTCAACTCTAAAGGCCACTTAATCTTTGCCTTTGTGATATTATGAACCCGTATCCAGGCCATTATTCATCGTGATGCTAGGTTCTCCCTTGCCCTTCTCTCGTCTCGCGCCGGAACAGATCCTACTTGTACTGTTAATTTTGCACATCTTTTGGAGATACCATGACTGCAAAAGTTGGAGCAATAACAACAAAGACTAATCTCAGACTCAGCTTCTACCTTGGGGCGGAATCTGCAAAACAACAATGAAGCGTACATAAAATTGTGACGGGTGGTGTTTATACTTTACCTAACTTTATTTTGTGGAATCTTGTGAAAAACGGTGTGCCTGTGAAATATGGAGGTAAAACTTCAAGTATCCAAGGTTCATTATGGCATTTTTAACGATATTTATGCACAGTTATAAGAGTGTATTTCCTAGCATACCATGGCATACAATTTGGACACATCACTGCTCAATACTTGGATCAAATCACGCAGCATTATAAAATTTACAGATTGTAAATGGATACCCAATAAAAACCAACTAAAGGCATTTATAACTCCCTACAGGGGGAATGCACTGCTGATTCTACTAATTGTGTAGGAGGTATATTAAAAGGGATTAACCAAGGTAAACTTATTTTTCGTTTTCTGTACCATTTGGATTAAACTAATATATTGCAGAGTACAGCTGTTCTATAATGGTTTGGGATTGGTGTGAACAAACAATGGATACACAAATAATTGCGTGTGGAAAGGTATTCAGATTCGTATATAGAGGGATCAACAATATTATCAGCATTCCTTTGAGATTTCAATTTCAAAGCAAATTGTTCGGGCAATTCTGCACATAGGACATAAACTCAACAATTCATTGGCACATATATATAGACGAGGCTAAATGTCAACTGCAGAGTTGCTAGCAAATCCGTCAACTTTTTGATATTCCCACAAGATTATGTTACTCAACACATTAAAGGAACCATAACGAGGGAGCTATAGTACTCTGAAAAGACGGGAATTTTACAATTTCAGAAAAGGAACGCAAGAAATCACCACCCACCATAAATAGAAAATTCTATGTATTGTTATCGGTTTGAGATACAATTGGCAATCATTCCTATTCTGTAACTGTTTAATCCTATTAAGTATAGTTTG
The DNA here is from genome assembly GCA_027704765.1 of Solanum habrochaites. NCBI lineage: Eukaryota > Viridiplantae > Streptophyta > Magnoliopsida > Solanales > Solanaceae > Solanum > Solanum habrochaites. The sequence continues at coordinate 16,346,315 of JAKWJA010002500.1, forward strand.
ATCTTATTCATTTGTTATCGCATTGTAAGGAATTTTCTCCTAATTCTCATGCTTTCCTAGAAAATTGTATTAATGAGATGATTCCTCTCTAGGTATTCTTTCTCTTTAGAAGTGCAACTTATTGTATCAAGGGAATTGAATTTCTTAGAAGATAAGTCATTTTTTTTACCTACCAATTTTTATAAGAAGGTCTTCATGTTCCCCCTTCTCCTTCTTCTTGTAACAATTTTGTTTTATGAATGTTAAGGGCCTGAGGAGTGTTTGCTAAGCCCTGACCCACCTCAAGGTCCTTCACTAAAAAAAAAAGGGTACAATGAACTTTTACATTTAAAATGTTAAATTTATTAATGTTGTATATAGTAATAAGTCATTCTTTTTGTTAGACTGACAAAAGGGAACTTAATTCATTAAACTAGGATAGAGATAGTTTAATTCAGAGTTCCTTTTTTTATTCTTATATAACTACTTTTTTTCTATTTATATTTTAAATACAACAAAGAGATTTCACGTAATATTTAATATTTATAAGATTACGAACTAGTTGATAAATGACTATGAATGTTCGGCATTGTTTGGGTTGCTATTTTATTCCTATATGTTTTTAAATCTCTGATAAGAATGTCTCCGAAAGGTAGTAGCCTAACACGAGTATTAACCCACTATGCACAAAATATACTTATTATTTAAATATGGCATTCAGATGTTATTATTTTAGTAACTTACAAGGTCCACAGACTAAACAGTTGAAAAATCTAAATTTCATTGGTTTTGCCTTAATATATCCTTTTCCCAATAGAGATAATGAGTTCACATCATTAACCTATGTCACCACCGTTGACGTTGTGAAGATGCCCTTGTTCTACATGGCATACTCCAAAAGAGTCAAATGTCCTCATTAGTCCTCAAACATAAAAACAAAAAACAACGAAGATCAAAAAATAAAGTTAAGTGGCATACATTAATTCACATACACAACAAACGTATTTGTTTTTAATCGCTCGTTATTATTTTACACCCATTGGGATAGTCCAAAAGAGCAATCATATCCAAATTTTGCAACTCAACTCTTGCGGATATAAAATTCTTTGGGGCTTTAAACCTTTGCAACATTCTACCAGAGACTTTAGAGTCGCCAACCCAATGCAACCCAGATCTGTGATCTATCGAGCATTGTAAGGGAGTAACGATCCATGGAGAGCTAGAGTTTACATACTAAAAGGATTAAAACCACTTAACTTATTTCTTCCTATCTACCTAAACTTTGATTAAAGACACAGGTTTTTTTCTTAATGGAAGGTAAACAAGTTGGGTGAAAGTAATGAGTTCCATGATGATATGGGGGTGAACACATTGTTGAGGAGTCGTAGGGCATTGACATGAGAGACCATGAAGAATAAAGGGGAAAATATGAAAAGGTTAATTTGTCAATCCAGGATTCCTATCCCACTCCACCTCCTCGAAAATGAAGAATCATAAACTATAAGGGCTTGGATGGGAAAAAACTATGCCTAGAAACAACAATAAGAACATATTTTTTATTACATGTATTGTCTTAAAAAGTAACTTTGGATAATAGATCCATCAGTATTTGTGACCATCTCCAGAAACGATATCTAATATATCAAATATTTAACTTAAGTCGTGTTTAACTTTTTCCCCGCGTAAATGGCAAAGCAAACCACTAATAACCTTGGAATTTAGTTTTGTCCAGTTACGAGCCATGATCTTAGAGTCTTTTTTTTTCCTAGAGCTCTCTCAGTCATATTGAGTCTCCCTAACTATTTTAATCAGGCTTGGCAGAATCCTCATATCCTTGTAGAACCCACACACAAATTGGTCTCCATTTGGACATCTTATATAAAAATTATGTAGTGTCAATGTTGAAACATGCATGACGGGAATAAATAAGTCCAACTATTTTTGCTCATTTATATCACATTATTTTATTTAAATTTATTAAAAAAAGCCTATTTTTCTGCTATTAAAACCAATAATTTTCTGAAAAGAATATTAACAAAACAATGCAATAAAAAAAGTACTGAAAATGACAATAAAAGATATATATGGTTGTTTAAGAACCTGTTTCCGTCATATAGAACAGAAATTTGGCGCCATGAAACATCTACGTAGTACCTTGTAATCGTGACTAAAACCTGACGTGGAAGATTTTTGAGCAGTTGAGTCTACGGCAATCCGGTAGTGTATAGGGATTTAATTGTGAAAGTTTAATCACATATTACATATCCAGCTGATAAGAGCCTGTATGGCTTTACGTATTAATTCGGGAAAGTAGACCTCATGAACTAATCTTGCCTGAAAGGATATTTTAGACGTCTCCGGTTTGACGACTGTGTAAATCAATTGTTCTAGGAAATCAATTCAGTGCTTTTTAGTGTGTCCATGCCGTTTGAGGCTGTTTCATCCGCCGGTGTGGAGCCTTTTTTTAGGATTGGTGCCCCGGCCTTTTATAGGTCAGGTCGCGACATAAATTAGGAAAAAAACCATAATATTATTTTCCTGCAAACTACTCTGTTTTTTTAAAAGCTAAGTGGCAACCCTGGTAGTTTCTCCTTCTTATACGCCCAAATTCTCGCACTAAATGTAAGTTATTTTTCTCCCCTTATATGTATTTTGATTTCGTAGAACTTAGATCATTGTAATTAATTATTGGGGGACCGGTTTTTTGTCTAAAGGTTAATCGTGGGATTAACGCATAGTTGAAGATTAGGATCCATTTTTTTCGGCCTTGGGTTGCTATTTTCGATATAATACTTTGTTTTATTCCAAGAATAAGAAGAAGACTCCGGAATGGGGAAGGCTAAAGTTTATTAGGATTAAGTCTGCTTTGTTTCTAGTAGGTGATTGTTCGACTTCCTGTTGACATTATATCGGCTTGTTAATTGCTTCATTTATAATGAAATAAAGTATGTTAGGTGGTAAACATGAATCAAGCATAATAACATGAATTGAGTAGGAAACTTACACGGCATTAACGTGTTCTAATTTGTGTGACATGTTTGTGTTTCTTATTATGTGACGCTGATTGTGATTGTGCTGACTAGATCGGGTATCATAGTGTTGACACAGTCATAGTATTGGGTGTCAGTGTTCCGACTATATTTGAACGGTGAAACATTCATACACATATATATTTGACCGAGTGTCACACTCCGCCACACTAAAATTTTGAGTGTGAGTTCAATTAGAAACCGCCTGGGATTGTTACATTTATATTCCATTCATTGATGTTGGGAAACTGTATGGTTCCTAAAAAGGATAATTGAAATATATTTTTTATATGTGGTGTTTTTACTATGTGTAAATACTTTTCTTATATTGGCGCTACCGGAGCAAACCACATTAACTCTACCATGAACATTTGGCTTATGTAGTTATATTTCAATTGCTCTCTCTTTGTTGATACACTGGCATCCTAAGTCAGCTAATTAAAATACTTCGTTAGAGACCATTGACTGAGAACAAATTTAAGGGGGATCTAGTGCTGTGAAGTAGACATGGATCCATTATTAGTCATTCCATCCATCTATATGTTAAACTTTGTTTATGTTTTAGTTTCAGTGTTGCGCCCCCTTTTTTCATAGCTTGTACTAGTAGAGTTTTGTAAAAATGACTTAGGAGTTGTTCGGAGTTGAATTTCTATGATAGTTTTTTTTTTATACTTTCTGAGTTTGAATGGAAACTCCTTATTTATTTTTGTCATTTAAATTTGCTTTTTGTAATCTTTAAATTGTTTAGTGTTCTTATGTTTCTTAATCGGGTGGTAGTAGTTTTTCCTCGCTACTGGAAGATTGTGGGTGTCATTCCATACGTCCATACCATGTACCCTAGGTTTTGTTGATCTCATTGTAGTTTTCTAAAATGATTCTAGTAGAGTCGTGTGAAACAGTAATGGAGAAACTTCAATATTTTGTTAGATCTACAAGCTCAGGAAATCTTCTCTATAATTCTTACTCCTTTGGTGCAATGACTTGACCCCAATTACTATTTGGGGATTCAAATGATACCTAAATGCTCCTAATCTTTTATCTAAAGATGGTCTATACCTGTACAACCAACGTCAGGCCTGATCCAAGCAATAATCTCGTCGAAGAGTACTATAAAAAGAGGCGCGTTGATGCCAAGGCTGACGCAAGAGAGGGTGCACCCTCAAGGGTTCGTTCTAGTTGTGAATATTTTGCGAGAAAACGCCACTCGTGAAACCTAAGAAGATGTGGAAGAGAATTAGACTACGAAGAAAGGAGAACGGACCAAGGAGGATTAAGGCTAAGAATATAAGGTAATTCCTCATTAAACCTAGTCTAACTTAGAAGATCGTGGGCTTTTCTTCTTAAGGGGTTTTCGGCTAGACGTCCTTCACATCTACAAGTTCTCAACCTTCTGACTAAAACCCCATTGTTTCTACTATTCCCGCAAAGTTGGATGAGCATTAGGCAATGTATGAGTTCTTTTGTCCATATGTTGGGTCATGTAATGATTGGTATTTTTCAAAATAGACTGGATATAATCCAAACACAGAACTATGTGACCATTCCTAGGATCAAAGCTTATTATTTCAAAAGGGAATTAGTGCCATTACTAACTCGGAAAAAACGAGTCTTTTAATGAGTAATAAAACCAGAAAATGTTTTAAAATTTGTAATTTATGTGACAAAGCACTGACGTGAGGCCATAAATACACATTTTTATTTCATTATTTACCTCACATTTGTTAATTTCAAATTTGTCTGTTTTGAGAATAAAATTTGATGAATGTGCTAAATTGTGTATTTTATTTTGTAGGAATTAATTGGTTGGAAAGGAAGACAAATTGAGCTAAAAAACAACTACAAATGGAAGGGATGAAGAGGAGGATTAACAGGTAGCTTAAATGGATTAAAAAAAAAACTAAATAAAATAATATATTTATATATAAGTGCATATTGATGCTGCGAATTGCTAAACAATTCACGAAAAAGTTGCAAGCTACGTGGTGTTCCCTCAATGCATTGACCAATCCATTCACGCGGCACTACTCGCACGGAAAAAAAAGAAAAAAAGCACTCCAATTTCTTTTGGTTTTGGATTCCTAATTTTTTTGTACTCAATTATTTTATTTAGGGTTTTCTACATCTATATATAACGCATTAAAAATTATTATTTAGGAAGCCAAGAAAGAAGATACAAGACATAATTTAAATTTTTTCTAGCTTTGGAGTTTCGTAATAGCCGTCGTGGAGGCCGGTGAATTGCGATTTATTCTTTCTTCTCCTTTATTATTTTTTTGTATTTGTTATTAATAATAATATAATTAAGCTATTGTTCTTAACTTTTTATGATTAACACAAACATATTTATATAAATAAATTTATATTGAGTTTTTGCGATAACGAGTAGCTAAGCTTACCAACTAGGTTTGTGGTAACCATGAGTGATTAACAAAGTATGAAAAGTAATAAGCAATTATCAAATAGTTTATAGCATGTATTGATGATTCTTTCGTTTAAAAGTGTATTTAACGGTGGCCAACGTTAGAACTTGCCTTGTTGCTACTTGCCGGACCAGTGAGGTAGTTAATAAGAAAAGAATAATCAACGTAGATTTAGTATACTATCTAATAGGCTCGTTTCAATTGGTGCGAAGTAGTAACTTAGCATATATTGAATATGATGCTTAATATGAGGTAAACGTAAGGTTTAGTAAATTACACACACGTAGTCGGACCAAGTTACGGGCTGAAATTCTCGAGATGCCGGACCAAGGATTTAGAGATAAATAACTTACCACTTTGCATGCATAACACTAGAGAAGAATAGTTATTACTAGGATTACCGCATTACGAGCTTATGGGGAACACATTCCTAGTTATTTTTATTAATTTAGATATGAATAAATACTTTGTTTAAAGCTATTTTTATTTTTTTTACTTTTATTTCAATCCCCCATTTTTATATAACGACTTTAAAGTTAAATATTTGATATTGATAATATTCATCCATATTCTCTGTGGGATCGACCCCGGCTCGTACTTGGGTGAATATATTGCATACGATCGTCTATATTTCTTTTCAAGAAGTATATTTAAACGTTATCAATAATGGTGCCGCTGCAAGGGAATGTGGCTTAGAAATTGTCTGTTGTATTTATTTTAACTTGTAGTTTTTTTTGTTTCTAATGATTAGTTTTAATTTTTTAATATTATTATCATCGAGTTATTTGAGCCTATAGAAAAATTTATGGAGAAGGAAAATTGTGTCTACATTTTTGAATTTATTGTTCCAACATCAAAAAATTACATTCCTCACATAGGATCTAACAAGTGCAGAATGTGATATCTTTCGTTTGGGGCCTTTCTTTTTGTACCACCATCCCTTGAGCATAATAGAAAAATTGGTTCAAAATTGAGGGTGTAATTCATATCTTCAAAATGGAAGGAAAAATAGTAAAATTGATAGTGTCATGCCGCAACGTTAAATTAAGTGCTTGTTGGGAGGCAACCCAATTAGTACTGCAACCTTTTTTTTAATTTCATTATTATTTTATTATATTTTATTTAATATCACTTTTTGAATCTTATTTTTGCAGATTAGGGGAAGTTTGAGTACCCAAAAAAAGAGCATGTTTGAGCTTAAATGTGGGATGATGAGCTTTATATAAATTTAGAAAACGTGCAACTAGCTAGACTTAAAGATCTCAAGGAGTTTTGTTTTATATTTTATTTAATGATTTGGGGACATAGCATCTTCTTAAGTGGGGTGGAGGAATGAATTCCTAGTTTTTACTATTTTATTGAGTCTTTTTTTTAGGATGGGTTCCTTGGATTTTTTTTTCGGTTCTTTTCATGAGGATAGTCCCTTTTGAACCGAGTGTCTTTTACTTATTTATTTTGGGAATTTTTTTTTTTGGAGAGAAAACAAAAGAACCTTTTAGTTATATGACACTTACTATTTGGGCCTAATTTGAAGTAATATTTTCTTGTGAATAATTAATTACTAGTGAAATTGCACACTTTTTGACCTCTAGGCTCATGGTTGTGACATTATATATAGCTTATTTATTTCGTAGTTTATTATAATCCTGTTTCTGTTAGAAATAGAATTGATCCATCTTGATTTATACTTGTGCCATTTGTCGGGAGATTTTGTTTATTCCATGTTTTGCATTTTAATCTAGAACTTGTCCTGCATGTTATTGAAGCGAAATAAAAAAGTGTTACCTTGTTTAGGAGATGATAATAGGCTTTCTTTGATTTGTCGTATAAATTTTAGCCTTTTCAAATATTTTATCACTAGTCACTTTTGAGATTGTAGTCTTTCATTGGTACCCATATTTTTCTCTTGACTATTTTTGTTGGATCCCTAGTTTTTGAACAATGCTTCATTGATCATCATAGTATAGACTTATTTTAATTATAAATTTTGATAAAATGGGATGGATGAGTGAAATGGTAATCAATGATAGCTACAAATTTCATTAAAGCCCTCTTTGAAAGAATGTGGAAAAAAACAAATATAATTGGAATGTGACATAAAAAAAAAGCAAAAAAGAAATTACCTTGATGATGGCTCTGGTCCTTCGAATGACATCGTGCACCTTAACTTATGTAAAATACGCAAGTCGAGGGTGGCTATTATGAAGGGAAAAAAAAGAGAATACTAACTTAAACATTCTTGTGATGATTAGAATTATTTGTGAAATAATTGTTGAAGAAAGGGCTGAAAGCATGAAAATAAAGAGGAGAAAATATGGGTGGTGAAGTCTAAAAATTGAAAAGGGTTTAAGGAAGTGGAAGTCACTATTATATATATATTTTTTCTACCCGTCGCCTAGCCTACATTAAAATCCGTTAAGGTCCTTTTTTATTCTATTCAAGCACGCTTACTTAGTGGAGATGTACATAATGGGCAAGCATATGGTTCTTTGTGGATACATGCAAATTTTTTATGTGGCTGTGAGAGTTATTCTTCATATGAAGTCCTTAATTAATATTCAATATTTTTAATGAGTGTGCGGACTATTTTTTTTTTTTGGGGTTACTTGTTTCATAATAGATAGGTGATGTGATTAACTTTTTTCGATGAGAGTAGGTGAACGAACATAAATTTTATGAGTTCAAAGTCCTTCAAGTTAGGAGGTTAGAGTTTTGTTGTTTACTTAAATGTCTTGCATAATGATTGAGACGTCTACTTGATATTTTAAAATAGGTTTATGGATTAATTGTTTGTATTAATCAAAGTGATGTTATTGCTAGTATAATTTTTTAGATAGCTTTAAAGCTTGCTCGAGGACGGACAAATAAATTAGGGTTGTTGATGTGAGGCCAAATACACAATTATTTAATTATTATTTACCTCACATTTATTATTTATATTTTTTCGTTTTGAGTATAAAATTCAACGATTGTGCTAAATTGTTTATTCTATTTATAGGATTAAATTGATAGAAAAATGAAGAAATTTGAAGCTAAAACAAATTAAAAATGGAAGATTGAAGAAGGAAATCAAGCAGACAACTTAATGCATTAGAGTTAATAAAATAATATATTTATATATAAGTGCATATTGCTGCTGCAAATTGCAAAGCAATTCACAAAAAATTTACAGCCTGCCAAGTGGCATTTCCTCAATGCACTGGCCAATACATTCAAGTGGCACCACGCGGAAAAAGAAAAGGAAAAAAAGCACTCCAATTCTTTTTGGTTTTGGATTCATAATTTATTTGGACTCAATTATTTTATTTAAGGTTTTCTACATCTATAAAGAAGGCCTGGAACATTATTATTTAGGAAGCCAAGAGATAAGATACAACACATAATATAATATTTTTCTAGATTTGGAGCTTTGTAAGAGACGCCGTAGAGGCCGGAGAATTTTGGTTTATTCTTTCTTCTCCTTTAATATTTATTTGTATTCGTTATTATTAAAAATATATTTTATCTTTTGTTCTTAACTTTTATGATTAACACAAACAAATTTATTTTTAATAAATATTGATTGTGTTTTTGGGATAATGAGTAGCTAACCTTAGCAACTAGGTTTGTGGGATCCAAGAGCGATTAACAAAAAATGAATAGCAATTAAGCAATTCTCAAATAGGTTATTGCATGTATTTATAATTCTTTCCCTTAGAAGTCTTTTTAACGGTGGCCAAGGTTAGAACTTGCCTTATTGCTACTTCCGGGACCAAGAAAGTAGTTAATAGGAATAGAATTATCAATGTAGATTTAGTATATACAATCTAATAGGCTAGTTTCAATTGGTGCAAAGTAGTAACTTAGTCATACATTGAATATGATGCTTAATATAAGGTAAAGGTAAGATTCAGTAAATTATATACACGCTGCGGGACCAAGGTACGGGGTGAAAATCTCTAGATGCTGGACTAAGGATTTAGATATACATAACTTATCACTTTGCATGCATAACACTAAAGAAGAGTTGTTATTACTAGGATTACCATGTAATGAGCTTATGGGGAACACATTCGTAATTAGTTTTGATTAATTTGGATAAAAATAGATACTTAGTTTAATGCTATTCTTATTTTTTTTATTTCTATTTCAATTAAAAGTCCCCCATTTTTATATAAAAACTATCAAGTTAAATATTTGGTGTTGATAATATTCCTCCATATTCTCTGTGGGATCGACCCATACTCATGTTTGTATAAATATATTGAATACGATCGTTTATATTTCTTTTCAAGAAGTATATTTGAAAGTTATCAAGCACTCAAAGTTTCTACTTGTTACGCAAGAAGGATGGGAGGCACATATACAAAATTGTATGATGTACCAGGTAGTGAGAAAATTAAAGCTGCTAAATAAGAAGTTAAGGGTGTTTTATTGAGAAGACTTCCCGAATATAGTGAGTGAGGCAAATGTAGACAGGGGAAGTTTAAGCACACACAAATTCAACTATAAAAATATACTTATAGCATAGACTTTTAATAACGAGAAAGTCAATTGTATAAGAAATTCAGGACTTCATCTTAACAAGATGAATTATTTCTACAACAAAGAAGTAAGGCAAATTTGATAACATTTGGAGGTTGATGAGTACGAGATTCGACTCATTTAGGACTTGGTTTTCATAGCTTTATTGTCCTCAGTTACTGATATATTCTATAAACTGATGTTAAAGTGTTAATTTAAATCCAAAGAATGCAAAGAAGCAACAAAAGGACATTACTGTAAAAAAAGGAGCTAAAAAGATTAAAGATGTTGAAGATAGAAAAAACAGAAAATCACCAAAACCACTGGCCGACACACAATTCATCTGACCTAAAGTTTCAAACTACCAGCTCTGGGGAGAATCCAAATAGGCGATGAATTTAAATCTTCGGCAACGCAAACTTTGATCGCCTAAAGTAACAAAACCCAGAAGTCAAGGAGCCATGACGAACCGGAGATGACATGGAGCCATTGCAACATACCCAACCAAGTCGGAGATACTCGACTAACCTTTCCTTGTTATCCTGAATACCGAAATTTGAGAAAGTATAAATTGAATCTCAAAAATAAGAAAAAGGGTCCCGTCTCAATTCTAGTCTTTAGTTGAGTAATTTCTCCATTGTAGAACTTAGAACTTTCAGTGGTTACTTAGTTTTAGTAATTTCACCATTGTAGAATTTTGAACTTTCATTGGTTACTTAGTTTTAGGAGGTTTCTAGTAGATTTTGAGTGGGGTATTTGATATTATTCATTGTGGATCTGTGTTAATATGTTGATTGTAATACCTAGATTATGGATAACCTAATTAATATTGTTTTATTTCTTTTTATGATGTGTGTAGATAAAACCCCGATTCTTAGTTTGTGGTCAAGTGTTTAATTCATCTAATAAGCCTATGGATATTGTTTAATGTTGTTTTAAAGTAGGTTTGATTGATATTAGTGTATTAACTCATAAATTATAGTTGCAACTAAAATTTTAGCTTAGTATTTTTAGCTTGCTTGAGAGAAAGGTTCTCGAACCAAGGTTGCCAAATGGGTTGTCATCAGTTCAACGCGACAGATATAATATTTATTTCATCCTACCTAAGTATATAAATTCAATTTTTTGGGTATTTCATATTACTAAGCTTATCGAGGTTCTACATAACTCTCTTGGATTAAAGCTAATGCATCTATAGACTAGCTTACTTATGCTTCAATATGTATCTTTTAGATTTCGTTATCAGCGATACTAACCTACAATTTGAGTGTATACGAATCAAAGCTAGTAAAGTAACCCAACCTAGGGTTGGAGTCGTGTCCCAAGGCAGTGGTAGTGAAGGTAGTAGCTACTAAGAATTCCATTTTAAATAGTGATAGCTCAAGATATTATCGAATTAAAGACAAATTAAATTCAATTTGTGACACTAAATTGTAAAATATCAAGGAAAGGGTATTGTAACAAGTAGTAGAATACCAAAACTAAAGGAGAAAACAAGTGTTAGAGGGAGTTCATGAGGTATGACCGCAATATATGTTGACATTAATAGGTACATTTTATTGATATGAAAATTTGCAAGTCAATGGTGAATAGTCTAAGCTTTAGGTGAAAGTAAGTTCCCTATCGATAAACTTACACCATATTAAATGTGTTCCTCTCGGACACCCACTCGTCTAAACTAACCAGTCTACACCTTACCCACACCCTTACCATTCCATACAAGGTGCTTGGATATGGGCATGGGGATCACCCTCTCGAGTTTAACCACATGTCGACCCACTGCTTAGGACATCAGTCTAGTAGTATTCGATTCGCCACCTCCCTCTTAGGCAAACCAAAAACACATGGGCAGTTTTTTATTTGAAACTAAAAACCCATTAAATTAAACCACAACCACTAGGTTAAATCACCATTAAAAATGCATCTGATCCTATCAGCAAGCAAGAACCAACTTTAATAATATCAACACATATTTTCTAAATCACATCCCAATAATGGGGGATTTTAGCCACATATCAAGCAATAATAAACTATACCTAAAATGATAAAGGAATGAAATAAGTATAGGAGATAGAAAAAGCAAAGGAAGTTTAGTGGAGAAGACCCACTTCCAAGATTGAAAGAAGAACTTCTTTCTTCAAGCTTCCTCAAAACCCTGTCCAAACTTGACAGAAAACATAAGGAAAAGTTTCTAAAATAAAATATAAAGTGTCTCTTTTTTATCTCTAAAATTCTTCTAAATAATCAAAAGTGTTCTGTTTTAATAGACTTCAGATTTAGTGCTGGTGGATCCATTCATCGTAGTTAGTCGTGAATAACGGAGTGATTTGGCGACTCGCCATTTCTCTCGTTCATCTCTATTTGTGACTTTACTTAATATCCATGCACGTTATATCTTTGGGGGGAATAACTTTGCTTCACGGAATTATTCGGCGGAGAGCCGGGTGCTGCTTTCCATTACTTTTTTATCCACTTCCTTTAGGGCTCACTTGATGTAACATAATGCAGAACTTTACTATACAGAGTATCACCCAGTGTGTTATGCGATTCACACTTTGAATCTTAAGATCTTTGTTTCCGTTTTATGCCTAACTTTCCATGCTTCTACCAAATCCCCAAATACATGAAAATTAGAAATTTTTAGTAGACATTGAGATAAAATGCACAATAGAGGACACTATTTGCATTTGAATAAGGCCCTAGAAGTTTCCAATTTGAGGACTCATAAACACCCCAACAGATACTTTTGCTTGTCCTGAACTAAAATTTAAGTTCAGCAGTTCAAATAAGATGTCTCAAATCGTGGTATACAAGACTCAATCATGAATTTATACAACAGTACTAAAACTACTCATACGTGGCTCAATTGCATGCTCAAAGATTGAAGTTGAGACACACAATTACCAAAGATTCTTGATCGCACAATACTTGCTACTAATGCAAATTCAAGCTCAACAAAAGTATCTATATGTCGTCACACAAAGAATAATTCCATCTCAATAAAAGTAGATTTATCAACTTAGTATTAGGAATCTTATGCAACACTCACACTCAAAAAGATGAACACTTTACCCATATGTTTGCCCTTATTTTTTTATTCACCTTCAATTCACTTCACTTCACTCAAGAAATAAAAAGATATTTCTAAGCCTTGTAACAGGGCTGCGTGCAAAGGTATAGTCATTTGGGATTAGTTACTTTTTCTATAATGAGATGTGATTTCCTTAAGCTATCCCCTATATTACTTTCTTAATTCTTTGTCAAGTAATTCTAGGTTGTATCACCCCATAAATTTTATGACCTAGAATAGAGTTTCTCATTATGAATAATTATGATCCTAGACCTAAATAAATGTTTAACTCAATTTGAAAAAAGTATTAGAGACTAAATGTCAAGGGACGACCATGAAGTCAGTGAACTAGTAACTTAAGCTATTGTGGTGTAGCTGGTGGTAGGATAGTTAAAAAGAGGTGTCTAAGGACTTGATCATGAAATGATGATGGGAGTAGATATAAATGCTTAACAAGGATCCCAACGATCATGGCCAAGGAAGGAGTTCCCACCCTTGAGGGGAAAGCCAAAGACAAATGGCAAGGTTGCCCCAAAAAAGGGAGGCTACTTCCTCAACCTTCACGAGCATGACCACGGCCAAGTGGGGGGCACGTGAAGATGCCTGGTCCATAAAAGGCGGGTGACATCTTGGATTAGTTACTGTTCAAATAACCACGATCCACTTCACAACTCATGGTGCACCTGACATATGGGGAGGTTTGGTCATGGTGTTTCGTTAGCCATTTTGGGAAGTTGAGAGTTTGGAGAAGCTACTGCCCGAAAACACAGCTAGACGGATTGTGGTGAATGTAGACGGGAAGGAGACCTTGGTCGCGAAGGTTACTTAGAACCTTTTAAGAATTCACGTTGGGTGGCGCTTCTACCCAACACTTCACGAGAACCACCACAGGACGTTGAGCTCGTAACGGCATGTGAAGTTGGGCGTGAAGGTTGGACGGGTTCTCACTTTCAAGGTCAAGTTGTACTTCCTTTATAAAATTCAAACTTAATTAGGGGTATTTTAGGTATTTTGGGGGTTGCCTAAATATTTATTTTAGGTCATTTATCACAAAATTAACACTTTAAAATCAAATCCCAAATTGAAACCCAATTACTCCCACTTCTCTGTACATTCTCTCTCTACCTCAATCCTCATTGAAGACACATTGATGATCAAGAGGAAAACTAAAATCTCCAAGTTTTTTACTCAAATATCGTGGATAAAGTCTCACTAAGATATGGTTTCTTTTACTCTTGCGATTCCTTTCCCCTAGAGGTTCTTTAAAATAGATTTTTAAACTTCCCAAAAACTAGTGTTTTTTCCTACACATGGGTCTCTTTGAAAAATAAAATTAAGAATTTATTGTAATGAATTATGCTAAATTAATGTTATTTAAGTATATATTGATGGTTAATTCTTGTTATTCACTCAATATTCCCATGGACCTATGTCTTTCCATAATTTCATGAAAACCTTGAATTGATATGGTGAATTGGGCAGATGATGAATATGTTTATTTACTACGTTGATGTTAATTATGTAATTTCTTCTTAAATTACCTTGTTTTGTTTAATGATTATGCATTCATGGGTTATTGAAGTATGAAGTCCCATGAAAAGGGAAAGAAGGTATGGATGATGGTTCTTTCTTAAACTCAAACATGTAAGATGAATTACTTAAATACTACAGATGTTGTAACTAATATGTTGTTGTGATGTTGATGACAAAGTTCCCTCATCCTTAACCTTATACTCTTGAATTAGCTATGAAGTATGAATGTATATTATGTTAGGTGGGTTATATAATTCAAAGGTAGTTATCATTATTATAATGAAGTGTTAAAAGTGAAAGGTTAACTAACTTTCTAGTGTGACTAAAGTAAAAGGATTAATCTCACTTGCGATCATGTATGAGCTATTATAGTAAGATGTTTACATAAGGTTCTAGTAAAGGCTAATGTGAACTTATGTGATGAAAAAATATGATTACTAAAGAGAATGGATACTCACCATCGAAAGGGCATGTAAATGTGATGGAGGTCTCACGTTTAGTATGTCTGGCTCCCACATGGGTTCCTCACGTTTAGAATGTCTGAATTCCATATTAATGTGTTGTTTCTTGAAATAACAATTTTCATGTTTAACAAGTTGGGGATTCTAATAAAAATCTCCTTGACCCTTAACTATGTTCCCACATAGGACTCTAGCTTAGTGGATCAACTAGATATCTATGCACAAAAGGTTACACGTTAAGCAAGTGTTAAATCTCTCATTTCGGTGTGGGAGTTGAAAACCGGATTCCATGTAGCTCACATGGTCTATTGTCTGTTATTGTAACCTCTTTACCTAATATAAAATTAAATGAACAAGGTAAATGCATGAAATTTTATTAGGGCTTTTCTTGAGGGGTTATCTACATAATGTGAGGGAAGGTATAGGAATTTTGTTACTCATTGCACTTGTTTGATCCTAAGGGATACTTCTAGTGGTGTTCTTTTTTTATTATGTTTATTACGACTCAAGTACTTTACGCTATGTATGATCTTTATAAATATATCATATTATCAATGTATGTATGAAATAGGTTGGTTGTGATACTTAGCTTTGTCTAGGATTATGAGGTTCTATTCTTTGCATTGTACAAGTATGACTTGGGTTGTCCATATTTTGGATTGATGTCATGTTGGGTTGACTTATAATGCTTACTTTATGTGTATATTGTTTTTACTTGGTAAAAAGCATGTTTTGACTAAAATGTCCGTTCATTCATGCATGGGTGATGTATGATGTACTAACCCATATTTTCTTCCCTTTTTCCCAAACATTGTACGCATTTGGGGCATTGAAGAATCAACGTCGCTTGTCAAGGATAGCTGGATATTACTTGTCTTAGTTGGTGAGTCCTCAAGTCCGAGGACGAAGCTCAACATTCTAGCTTTCATGTTTTGTTATGTTTTAAAAAAAATATTGTAATGTCTAATTTGAGATGTTCTGATTGATGTATGAGCTAAGTCTCAATTTTCTATATTTTTATGTGTAGATGGTGTTAATAGGCAAGTTTATATTCTATATTCATATAAAAAGCGAAGTTGAACTTCCATAGTAAATGTTTTACATTTTTTTCGCATTTTTATTCAATGATACAAGCTATGATGAATATTATGGGCTTCTTTAACTCCTCTTCAAGTATGAAGACACCGATAATGTCTAGGGTTTCTCCATGATCGTTACAAACTTGGTATCAGATCTAAGCTAAGAATAAATGTAGGATTAATGTCACAAAATGCCCCGTCAAGTAGAGTATTTTTCATGGGTGTGAAGTGCGCCACACTTATGAATGATACACTAATAGATACTAAGGCACTTTGACTCTTTTGTTACTCCTTTGTCGTTTTTAAGAGTCTTAAATCTATATAGTCCTTTTGTTCTAATCATTTTCATGTGCTTATAGGATATAAATACAAGAAGGAACAACGCTTGAAGGGATGATGAGGAGAAAGTGAATGAGGTGGTTCCCCCTCAAGCTCCTCGAAACCCTCAAGTTACTATTGAATAAGAGGTTGTGTCTAATGTTGAAATAATTGTGGGTATTCATAGCTTGACTCAAGTGTTAGCTACTCAGATTTCTAGGGATACTAGGGTGAAAGTGAACACTAATGCCAGCACTACCGCTTCAAGGATTAAGGATTTCAAGATGATGAATCCCCCTACTTTCTTTGGCTCCAAAGTGGAAGAGGACCCTCAAGGGTTCATTGATGAAAAGCTCAAGGTGCTAGAGGCTACGAGTGTGTCTTCTCAAGAAAAGGTAGAGCGAGACGCCTATGAACTCAAAGATGTAGCTCAAGTTTGGTATAAACAATGGAAGAATGAGAGACCCATTAAAACAGATCCCGTTAATTGGAATTCCTTCAATATTTCCATCCTCGATAGGTTCTTACCCTTGGAATTGAGGGAGAGGTAAAAGCAAGAATTCATCAATCTTTGTCACGGAGGTATGAGTATGAAGGAGTATATCCTCAATTTCACTAAATTATCCAAACATGCTCCTACCATGATGGAAAATTCTAGGGCTAAGATGAAAAAAAATCATGGGGATATTCAATGTTGTGGTTAATGAATGTAGTTTAGCTATTATGATTCATAGCATGGAAATCTCTCGTCTCATGCTTCATGTTGAACAAATTGAGGATCAAGCTTAAGCATGTTTGTAGGGAATTTAAGAGGACAAGGTCCGAAGATGGAAATTCTTCCAAGGCAAGATTTGAGGTGCAAGATAAGCCTAGGTTCAAGAAGAGGTTTTCGAACCAAGTCCCTCCTAACACTCCAAGGTTCAAAAAAGTTAAAGGGTCTACACCCAAGTCTCAAGAGGGGAAAGGTACTTGTCCTTATGTTGAGAAGACTATTTTTGCTATTTGTTGTAGAAAACATGAAGGTAAGTGTCTAGATGGCATAGGAAATTTCGATGGTTGTGATAAGAGTGGCCACATGAAGAGGGATTGCCCGATGATGAAGGGTTAAGGAAAAAAAAATTCTATAGCACAAACAGGTAGTCCAAATTCCAATTCCAAAAAAGAATTCCTTCTATACTTACCAATACCAAGGTGATCAAGAGATCTCTCCGGATGTTGTTACTGGTATGTTGCAAGTATTTTCAATTAATGTTTATGCATTGTTGGATCCCGGTGTCACTTTGTCTTTTGTAACTCCTCTATGAAATTTAATATGTTTCAAGATGTCTTAGGTTAATCATTTTTGGTTTCTACCTCGTTGGGTGATTCCATGATTTCCAAAATAGTCTATAGGGGTTGTCCCATTTCATTTCCTAATAAAGTAACTTTTGTTGATCTAGTAGAACTTGACATGTTTGACCTAAATGTTTTTTATGGATGGATTGGCGACATTCTTGTTTTTCTTCCATTATTTATAGAACTCGTATAGTAAAGTTTCAATTTCTTAACAAACCCATTTTGGAGTGGAAGAGGGGAAACTTAGCTCCAAAAAGTCAAATAATTTCATGTATTAAAGCTTGTAAGATTATTTCTAAGGGATGTCTCTATTATGTTATAAAAGACAAGGATTTTGAGTCCGAGGCTCCTCCATTAGAATCGGTCCTAGTAGTGAAGGATTATCTTAAATTTATTCCGGCTGACATATGTAGAATTCCTCCCTAATAGGAAATAAACATCGGTATTGACTTATTGCCGGATACAAAACCCATCTCAGTTCCTCCATACCCAATGGTCCCAGCTGGGTTGGAGGAATTAAAGGCTCAATTCAAGGATTGCTAAATAAGGTTTTTATTAAACCAAGCATATCTCCATGGGGTGCTCCCATGTTATTTGTGAAAAAGTAAGATGAGTCTCTTCGTATGTGTATTGACTACCGAAAATTTAATAAGGTCCTTATAAACAATAAGAATCCACTCCCTATGATTGATGATTTATTTTATCAACTCCAAGGAACGAGCTACTTTTCAAAAATTGAACTTAAGTCGTTTTATCACTAACTTAAGGTGAGGGGTGACGATATTCCAAAGACAACTTTCGTCACTAGATATGGTCATTTTGAATTATTAGTGATGTCCTTTTGTCATATAAATTTCCTTAAAACTTTCATGAATCGAGTTTTTAGGAGTTATCTTGATTTATTTGTGATTGTCTTCAATGACGACATCTTGATATGCTTTAGAGTTAGAATGATCATATGAACCATTTGAGGATAGTTTTGCAAGTCCCTAAGTACAACCAACTCTTTCCCAAATTTAGTAAATGTGAATTTTGGTTAATGACGGTTGCGTTTCTTAGCCGCATAGTCTCTAGTGAAGGTGTGGAGGTTGATCCAAAAAAAGATGGATACGTTCAAGAGTTGGAAAAGACCTTTGAGTCCTACAAACATCCGAAGTTTTTTTGGTTTATCCGGATACTATAGGAGGTTTGCTTAGGGATTTCCATCTATCACATCTCCATTGATGTCCTTGGCCAAAAACAAGTCCAAGTTTTAATGATTGGAATCATATGAACAGAGCTTTCAATTATTGAAATACAAACTCAATTCCACTCCGGTGTAAACCTTACAGGAGGGTACCAATGGGTTTGTGGTTTATTTTGATTCTTTGCGAATAAGTTTGGGTTGTGTCCTCATGCAACATGATAAGGTGTTAGAGTATGACTAGAAAAATCAAGGTTCATTTGAATATCTACCCCACTCATGACCTTGAACTACAAGTCGTAGTGTTTTCTTTGATGATTTGGAGACACTATCTCTATGGAGTACATGTTGATGTGTTTAGATATTACAAGAAACTCCAATATGTGTTTAATCAAAAAAATTTGAATTTACACCAAAGAAGGTGGTTAGAAATTTTTAAAGACTATTATATGAGTGTCCTATACCACCCCGGTAAAGCTTGTGTGGTTGCGGATGTCGTGTGTCGTGTATCTATGGGTAGTGCGTTACATGTTGAAGAAAAAAAAAAGAGTTAGCCTGTGATGTGCATAGGCTAGCCCGATTGGGTGTCTAATTATAAGTTTCACCAATAGGGGGTGTCATGATCCATCATAATTTCGTCCCTCATTGTTGCTGAAGTGAAGTCTAAGGAACATTTTACCCTATCATGATGAAATTAAAAGAGTCGGTTATGAAAAAATCTATGGAAACTTTCTCTCAAAGAGTGATGAGGTGATTATGCACCAAGAAAGGTTATGTGTACCGAATGTGGATGGCCTAAGGGAACCAATCACAAACGAGGCTCATGGGTCTCGATATTCCATACATCTGGGGCCCACCAAAATGTACCATGACTTACGTGAGATATATTGGTGGAACGCGATGAAAAAGGACATAACGAACATTGTTGCTAGATTTTCAAATTACTTACATTTTATGACCGAGCATCGAGGACCTGGGGGTCTAACTCAAGATATTGATATCCCGACATAGAAGTGGGAAGATGAAAACATGAGATTCATGGTAGGTTTGCCTCACACCCTTAGGTAACATGACTCCATATGGTTTATCATTGATAGGTTGACGAAATCATCCCACTTTTTTCCCGTCAAAGTATTCGGTGAAGAAAAATATGCTAGATTGCACATTAAGGATATCTTAAGATTGCATGGGGCCCCTTCGTCGATCGGTTTAAAAAGAGGTCACCAATTTACTTATCACTTTTTGAAGTCTTTCCAAAGTGGGCTTAGTAATCAAGTGAAACTTAGTACAACATTTCACGCTTAAACGGGTAGTTAGGAGGAATGCACCCTAGAAGACATGTTGAGAGCTTATGTCATCGATTTCATGGGTAATTGGGATGACAAGATACCTTTGATATAATTATCCTACTACAATAGCTAACTTTCGAGTATTTTTATGACACCATTTGAAGCAGTTTATGGTAGGAGGTGTCGGTCTTCTGTTGGGTAGTTTGAGGTTTGTGAATTAGCACTTATTGGTTCATGTGTAGTCTATGAGACTACGGAAAATGTTTGAATGATAAGAGATTGGTTAAAAACAACCTATAGTCGGCAAAAGTTATATGCCTACAATAGAAGAAGGGACCTTGAGTTTGAATTAAATGATTGGGTCTATTTGAAGATTTCACCCATGAAAGAGGTGATGAGGTTCGGTAAGAAGAGGAAGCCTAGTCACCGGTAGGTGGGAACTTATGAAATATCAAAGGTAGTCGGTAAAGTTACTTATTAGTTGAAATTACCAATCCGGTTCACCCAGTGTTTCATGTTTCCATGCTCAAGAAATGTATAAGTGACCCCGTGTCTATTCTCCTGTTAGAAGGTTTAGGGGTGAATGAGAACCTTCCCAATGAAGAGGTTCCGGTCAATATCTTAGATCATCAAGCTAAGTAATTGAGGGATAAAGAGATTGCCTCCGTAAAATTCCTATGGAGAAACCATCTAGTTTAGGGTTCAACAAAAGAGGAAGAGATTGACATGAAGTCCCTCTATCATCATCTTTTCCGTCTTACTCCTAGCCAAAGTCGAGGTTAATAGTTCCTCCAAATTTAATACAAATTGAAAGTCATATGTGTTGGTGACCATGATATGGATTCCTTGTATCTGCATATCCATGTAGAAATACATGCTTGAATAGAGTTTTCATGAATTATGTCCTCATGTTTAACTTGCACTTATATGTAATGTGCTAAATTGTCTTCATGGGGGTTGTGTTAAGCATACTTGTTTTTTTTAGAAGAAAAATTTCATCTCAACTCTTTAATCTTTATATTGAGCTCTTATGTAAATGGAGAAGGTAGTTACTCCTTAAATGATGTGAAGTGGGGAGCTTTGATATGTGATGAATTGTGGATTAAATTCCTATACGTTTATACTATGAGAATGTGTTTAAAGGAGTCTCTTTAATTTCCCTATGAGTGGTTTAAGGTGTCATTCGGGGACGAATGTTCCTGGGGGATATAGTAACACCCCCAAAATTTTATAACCTAAACTCGAGCATCTTATAATGAATAAGAATGACTATAGATCTAAATAAATTTAATTAACTCAAATTGAAAATATTAGAGCGTAAACATAAAGGGAAGACCATGATGTACGGTACATTAGTAACCTAAACTAGTGTTCTTCTAGTGGTCGTAGGATGGTTAAAAAGATGTTTCTAAGGAATTGATCATGAGAAGATGATGGGAGTAGACATAAGTGGTTAAGAGGGGTCCCAAGGATCATGTCCAAGGGAGAAGTTCCCACCCTTGAGGGGAAATCAAAAGCTAAAAGCCAAGGCTACCCCAAAAATGGAGGCTACTACCTCAACCTTCACGAGCATGACCACGGCCAAGTGGGGCTCATGAAGATTCCTTAGCCATGAAAGTAGGATGCCATTTTAGACTAACTACTTTCCAAGGGACCACGATCCACTACACCACTCATGGTGCACTTGACGGAAGGGGATGTTTGCTCGTTGTCTTACCTTAGCTATTTTGCGAATTTGAGAGTTTGGAGAGGCTACTGCCCGAAACACCACGAACCACTTGACGGGTCATGGGGCATGTTCAAGGGAAAGTGGGCTTGGCCATGCAGATTACTAAGAACCTTTTAAGAAGGCACGTTGGGGGGGAGCTATAGCCTAATACTTCATGAGCACCATCACGGGCCGTTGAGCTCTTCAAGGCTCATGAAGTGGGGCGGGAAGGTTAGACAGGTTTTCATAGTCAAGTCCAAGTTGGACTTCCTTTTCAAAACTCCAACTTAATGAGGGATATTTTGGGTATTTTGGGGTAGCCCATATATTGATTTTAGGTCATTTATCACCCATTTCCAACTTCAAAATCAAATCCGTAATTGAAATCCAATTACTCCCTCTTCTCTCTATATTCTCTCTCTACCTCAACCCCCATTGAAGACATATTAAAGTTCAATAAGAAGACTCAATCTCCAAGTTCATTACTCAAATCTTGTGGATAAAGTCTCACTAAGGTATGATTTCTTTCACTCTTGGGATTCCTTTCCCCAAGAGGTCTTTTCAAAGAGATTTTTAAAGTTACAAAAAATTAGGTATTCTCTACACATGGGTCTTCTTTGAAAAACGATATTAAGAATCAATTGTGATGAAATATGGTAAATTTACGTTGTTCAAGTATATATTGATTGTTAATTCTTGCTATTCATTCAAGATTTCAATGGACCCAAGTCTTCCCCAATTTAATGAAAACCTTGATTTGATATGGTGAGTTGTGAAGATGATGTATATGTTGATTGACTACATTGATATTAATGATGTAATTTCTTCTTTAATTACCTTGATTTGTGTGTTTATTATGAATTAATTGGTGATTGAAATATGAAATCATTGAAGAGGTCAAGAAGGTGTGAATGTTGGTTCTTTCCTGAACTCAATTATTTAAGATTAATTACTTGGATAGTAATGATGTTGTAGCCAATATGTTTATTTGGTGTTGATATCAAAGTTACCTCATACTTTACCCTATTCTTGAATTATATATGAAGTAAGAATGTATGTAAAGTTAGGTTTCTTATATAGGATTCCAGCTTAGTGGATCCACCTCTATAACTATGTACGAAAGGTTACAACTTAGGCAAGTGTTAACCCTCTATTTTTCAGTGTGGGAGTAGAAAACCAGAGTCCATGTATCTTACATGGTCTTATTTTGGTTATTGCAACTTCCTGACCTAATGCAAAAGTAAGTGAACAAGGTAAATACATGAACTATCATTAGGGCGCCTTTTATTGAGGGGTCTTCTACATAGTGTGAGGGAAGGTATGGGACTTCTTTTACACATTGAACTTGTGTGATCCTAAGGGATGGGTTTTTAGTGTTCTTTTCATGATTATGTTGAGTATGACTCATGTACGTTAAGCTATGTATGATTTTTATAGATATAGCAAGTTATGATGTAATATGAGATTACAAATGTATGTATAAAATCAGTTCATTAATGTGATACGTTGCTTTGACTAGGATTATGGGGTTTTATTCTTTGCATTACAAAAGTATTGCTTGGGTTATATAAAAGTTGGGTTGATATAATAATGAATTGACTTATAATTCTTACTTTACACGTACACTGTATTTACTTGGTAAAAAACATTTTTGACTTAAATGTCTTTATATTCATGCATGGATGATTTTTATGTATAGGATTCATACTTAGTACGTGTGATGTACTAACCCATATGTTCTTCTTTTTTCCCAAACAATGTAAGTTCGTGCCATCGAAGAATCAAGGTCGCTTGTCAAGAATACTTGGATAATGCTTCTCCAAATAGGTGAGTCCTCAAGTCCGAGGACGAAGCCCCATATTCTAGTTTTCTAGTTTTGTTATGTTTAAAGACAATATTGTAATGTTTAATTTTAGATTTTCTCATTTATGTATTGTGT
This sequence comes from Solanum habrochaites, assembly GCA_027704765.1. NCBI lineage: Eukaryota > Viridiplantae > Streptophyta > Magnoliopsida > Solanales > Solanaceae > Solanum > Solanum habrochaites. Next base: position 16,370,161 of record JAKWJA010002500.1, read on the forward strand.
ATGTCCCAATTTTCTATTTTTGTATGTTTAGATGGTGTTAAGAGACAAGTTTATATTCTATTTTCATATAAAAAGTGAACTTGAACTTCCCTAGTAAAATTTTCAAAATTTTCTGAATTTTTATTTATGATACATGCTAAGGTCTTCCCTAAGTCCGATTCGAGGACGAAGACGTCGTTAACCTACAAGGGGTGGTCCCCTGTCGTTACATAGGTTGTCTTTTATTTTCCTTCATGCATTGCTTTGAAACCAGATTTTTTTTCATTTTGTGCTTTTATTTCATTTCTTTTATTCTAGTTCTTTTTATTCTTTTTTTGTATGGAGGACCTCCAATTCTCTACAATACGATCGGTTTGCATTACTTCTCTTGCACTTTATGTGTTTTTCTTTCCCTTCTCAGCACAGCCCCAACTTAGGCTTTTGGCCTTTGTCTGCTATCTACATATGTCACATCTCAAAAAGGATTATAGGTAGTGAAATAACATAATGTTTCCATTTCATGAAGGTTTTTACAAGGAATACATAGGCTCAAAGGTTGTTCAAAATAGTTTCACATACTCACAGGTAGGCCACAAAAGAGGTATATGTAAAAGTTGGCTCCCTCTCTTAAGAATTTCTTAAGATCATGTAAAGAGGATATTTTTTTAAATCAATTAGATTAACTAGGAAAATTCTAGGTTTATTCATGAAAGTCTAAAAGTAAGCTCATCACACAAGGTAGTGTAACTTATGTCAAACAAGACTACATACTACTTCCGCTAGTATTCAATGGTCATTGAAAAAGAATCAATTCGATAATTGTCTAATAACAACGCGACGCAAAGAGTTCTCATATTGCCTATGTAACTTCATTTGTTCTCATTGTAGCCACATATTCATGTTTGTTTGATTGATACTTTTGTTGAAGTCATTGGTATTAATCTAAATTGGGACATAAATTTGTACAAGAACATCAACTTCCAACACAAGAGTTGGTGATTTTTTTTTTGAGGTGACAAAATTATTATGAAATTGGGTCCCAAAAGAGATTCATAAGCTCATAATGCAAAAGTAATTTTAGAACAAAATTTAAACAGACAACCCAAAATTATATCAAAACATATAAATATTAAGCACAACTAAACAAAAACCAGTTGAGACTCACCCCACCACAAATAACACCATGTGTCCTCAAATGAAAATAATGACAATATCCACGATTTTAAGCTATAAAAACAAAAAGGAACAATTGAAAAGGAGATCTGGTTTATGCATCTTCTTCATCTGTCGGGGTATGAGCGCGAAAAGTGTGTTCTTGAAATAAGACAACTATTCCTGAAGTACTGCTACTCTATCTTTTACCACTGTTTTTGCCTGCCCTGGTCTCAACAATGATATTAGCGTCAATAATCCTATATATATCATGACCTACCCTGAAGACATGTATTAAAATAATGAACCCTCATACCTATGAGAAAACATTAGGGTCGATGGGAATTAATCTTTTCTTCTTGCTTCCTTGGCGTAACTACTCTGTCGATCTAGCTATGCTCTCGTTTCATCGTCTCTAAACTCTCGTTCTCTAATGTGCATGAGTTGATTATTTCTCCTTGTAACTTTTGGTCTAGCCATCTCTGCAAAAAACTTCAATGACGAGTTTTGAATAATTTATAAAATTGGGATAATAAAGGTTCTGACTATAGAGTCACTTTGCCAAGCTAACTTGTAACTTGATAATTCTTTTCGGGTCTTAATTTAAAAGATGTACGAATGATATAGGGTGTAGAAAAAGGACAAACTAAGAATATTTCAGTGTGTCGCCAAGTGCATTTCATAATTTAGTATGACCGTCTAATGTAATAAATCAGCCAATACATAATGGTTATGTTAGGCGAAACGCAAAGCGGTTCGGCTAGCTGAACTAAATTCGCCAAACATCCCAACATGCATATTTTCATTTCATTCTTTCAAATTTCACCCTGTAACACCCGATAATGTTACTCAAGCATTTTAAAAATCAACTTTTAATGAAGACCCATAACATTTCTGTCATCCCAACACATAACAATTAAGCTCAAAATACAATCGAGTGAAATTTTACCAACTACGCACGAAATATAGAGTAATAATCGACGATAATGATATCCCATCAACTCAAAGACTTAACAAAGATTTAGCAAAATGGATCATTATCTAAATGAGTACAACTTTCAATAAGATAACTTCAGGGTTCGGTTACTAACCTTTGGTGCTGAATTAAACTTTAATGGTGTACTAGGAAGCAATGGAATCCAAATCCGAGCAAAATCCGACACTTAAAATAATATACAATGCAAGAAAAAAAACAACTAGAGTGCAAGTGTGATTTTGTTAAAGGGACAAAGTGAAAGGAAAGGTTTTGAAGTAGGACTTTTAAACCTGGTAAATGTGACTGTTTGTCTTCTACTCATTCGGCGATATTAGATTATCTCACATACTGACTAAGTGAAGCGTCGAGTATTTATTTTTTTCGCCAAATAAAAGGATTCAAGTCTTTTGAGATAGGTGCATCAGTGGTCTTTGTCGATATCACAACATGGGTTTTTGTATTGTCGATAAAAATTATCATTCCACATAGTTTGATATACTCAATCTTTTAGGTGCATAGAGTCAAACGAATGGGAATGATTAGGTAAGCTAAACCTATTGACGTTCCTCCAAAAAGAGATGTTCTCCATCAATTTGCATCTTTTCAAGCTTTTTTCCTTCATGAACTTGTACAACCCACACACATTTATTTTATCAAGATATAAAAAAAAAGCAAGTAAATAATTTTAGGTTGCCTCCCAAACAACTTCTTAGTTAACGTCGTTTCACGATACAAGTCACTCTTTGGGTTTCACTCTTGGAGTTAGACATAGTGTCTCTAGGAAAACCCTCATGCTATCTCACATTGAGACAAAATGAGATGTTGCCCATCTGAGTCTCTAACTGCTTCATTGAGACTGAACGGGAGGTGACTGCCGGTCTGAGGGTGGATACATCTTGTTTCATAGATTTTAGCGCTTTGTCTGGACATTCAAATTTGTTGAGGATATGTGAGAACAATTCCTCAAGTCCACCACCTTTTGAATCCTTGAACTTTTATCACTCATTTGGAGGAGCATACCTATCCTCTCCGCATCTTTCCATGTCGGATGTCGATCTATCCATTCTCGGCCTCTATACTTCCATCCTTCCTCTCTAGCCTAACCTTGGTTACCTTTGTGTCTTGGGTAGTTCGATTGCTAACCACCACTTTAGTTTACTAAAAAGTTCACCTCTTCACTGTATAAAGCTTCAAACTTTATGTTATCCGGATTTCTACTCAAACCTCCCACAATATTGACGATATATGTGCCTTCCATGACATTCTTTGACATAATATCAAAATGCATTATGATATTTTCCTTATATTTGTTGCTTTAACTATCTTTTTTTATCTTCTCATCAAATAACTGAAAGTTGACCGGAGAAACATGGTCCTCGCGAGTGTAACATTACCTATTGATTGTTTTCATGCCATCAAGAAGTTTGAAACCTACCATGTATGTATGATTCATTAGTACTCCCGATGAGAGTGTGTCAGCCACTCCTTCTTTCACTGAGTCTAGACTCCAATAAAAGTATTGGAGGAGGATGTTATCGGGAAGTCCATGCGTTTGGAATTGAAGTACTAACTTTTTAAATCAAAGATAAGTTTCATGCAATGTCTCTTCATCGAAATTCTTGAATCATTATATACTATCCCAAATGGTAATCATTTTCGAAGGGGAAAAATCATAGGTTGAAAGTTATAACTAGTTCCTCTGATGAAGTGATTGAGTTGTGTGGAAACTAAAGTAAATAGTTGCAAGTTTTGCACATCATCGAGAAAGGGAATAGTCTCAGTCGAAATGATTCTTGATATATGGTTTTGAACGAGAATTGTCCACACAGATCCATAAAGTTTCGCAGGTGCTCATGCGGATCCTCGTGAGCTATTCCATTAAAAGTCCCTATTGTTAAAATAGTTGTAACATGTAATATTTATGTGGAATACTGCATTTCCTTCTACAAGAGGTAAGCGAATATTCCAGACACCTCTCATGAGACGTGGATCGTTGACGTTTGTCTCATATACAACGTTAAGAATTCTAATGTCGTCATGATTGCCTACCTGACTTCCATTACTATAGTTAACACTCATACATCCTGGAAATTTTAAACAACAATAACAAAAATGTTAAAATTAGTGGAAACTACTACAAAGAACCTAAAATCATAATTAACTACATTTGTACGTGACACCACTCCGTGGCAGCGTCACCATTTTGATGCTTCAATATACGTATATTTTATATTTCATGATTAACAACACTAACCTACAGTTTGAGTGTTTACAAATCAAAGCTAGTAAAGTAACCCAACCTAGGGTTGGGGTCGTGTCCCAAGGGAGTTGTAGAGAAAGTAGTATCAACTTAGAATTCCGCTCTAAATAGCGATAACTCAAGAAATTTTATAGTTAAACACAAACTAAATTCAATTCGTTAAACCAAAATGTAAAATATTAAGAAAATGGTTTTATCACAAGTAGTAAATAGCAAAAATAAATGAGAAAACAAGTACAGGAGAGAGTTCTTCGGGTGTGACCGCAAGGAGTGTTTACACAAACTAATTGATACATTCTTTTGATATGAAATTTTTTGAAGACAATGCAGACTAGGATAAGATTTAGGTGAAAGTAAGTTCCCTCTAAGGTAACTGATCCCGTATCAAATAGGTTTCTCTCGTTCACCCACTCGTCTTAACTATTTTTATTAGAATAAGGCCATAGATGAGTCCAATTGGAGGACTCATCACCTACCCACTGAGATGTAGTCGTTGTTAGTAAATTCAATTGCACATGTATCAAAATTAATGCATAATCGATCATTTACCTGCTAATTCATCTATATTTTGTTACTCACCTGCTTTTTCTAATTATTTTAACTTTTAATTGACACTCTTAAAACCCAATCTTACATTTGCCAAACAAGTAATTTACGTTGCTTGGTTTCTATAATGTCTACATCTATAACCGATTAGAGCACAACCTTTAATTCTTAATTTAAATCAATACAGTACCACTCTATATGGGTTTGACCCCAACTAGTTGTTTAGTTGTATACTAGAATACGATTGCCTATCCCTAGTATTGGATGAGGTGTAGATGAACGTTTTTTTTATAAGTAACACTGCTGCCGGGGAGTGGTGTTATTCACTTCCCATAGTGAATTTGCTTTATGATCTTGTTGTGTTGTAGTTGAACATATTTACCATTTGCGTGTTGTTTGTTTCCTTTAAGAAATTGACGTAATGAGTGTCAATGGAAGAAACACCAGTCAGCTTGGAAAAAACAATGGCATTGGTAACTTGAACAATGTGAATGAGGTAAATTTTGGTAAGGTAGGTTCTATATAATTATCATGAGTTGTGGGAAATTGGTGTTCAACGTTACAAGCACGATGCTGCAACTCTTGCAAATGAAAGGGTTATTCGGAGGCTTCGCTCATGAGGATCTCTATGACCATATTTAGAATTTGTTGATGTTAGTGGTCCTTTCTCGTCCAAGAACATATCCGAAGAGTGATTCAAACTTTGATGTTCCCTTTTTCCTTGATGGGAGAGACTACCAAGTGGTTATATTACTTACCTAGGGACTCCATTACTACTTGGAGTGAACTGATCGAAGCGTTATACTTAAGGTTCTTTCGTCCTTCGAGGATGATGTTACTAAGAGATAATTTCCAAGATTTCAAATGATTTGATAGTGAGCCAATTAACGATACAAGGCTAAAGTTTTAAAAAAATTCAACTCCAATTCAGGGTCACGAACTCCCAAATAAACATCTTGCTACAACATTTTTATCGGTGTCTAGATTTGGCAATAAAAAGTATTCGTGACCAACTAGTCCATGGAGGTATAATACAACAGGTCTTTGAAATTTCTTCCAAGTCGCTCGATAGCATGACGAAGATCAATCATTCTTTATACACAACAGAGTTTCAAGTGTATCCTTTGAATTTTTGGATGACCAAGGAAAGATTTAAAAGAACCAAGAACAGGATCAAAATATGGCAAAGATGATTACTTAAATGGACTTGTTGTCCAAAAATGTCATGAGTAGTGGTCCAAAAGCTTTGAATGATTTTTATATTAGTGGGGTTAACCCCGGCGAAAACATTTTAAGACTTTATATAATGAGGAGAAGATCTTCCTTCCAAATAAAGGTGGTGGTTTCCTTTTGAACTATCCAATGTATGGAGAGATTAAAGTTGGAACAGAGAGCATGATTATAGTTAGAGAGACCATGATAGGGAATGGAGCGAGCGTGGAAATTTTTGGAAATAGAAAGGCGGGGAAAAGAATACATTTGTGCCGCCCCATGATCGTCAAAATCCTAGAAAGCAAAGGGCTGACCTGGAAATCTTTTGCATTTAAGACATACTCTCATGCATTAGCAACAAAGTGGAAAGGTCAGAAAAGGTGTTTAATGAGATGAAGGAGGACGTTTCTACTCTCAATCAGACTGTTAATTCTCATTTGGTATCCATTAAGGAATTAGATACACAAATGTGTGAAATCTGAAATCATCTAAATCAAAGGTATAAAAAGGGAACTACCGAGTGGCACCAGGACCAATCCAAAGAATTAAACTTTAATGGGTATCTTGTTCATTCCACAATGTTAAATAATGTCTTCTTGGAGGAATTCCAAGTTCTTATGTTATTAATATTCTATTTGAATAACTAGTGTTAAATGTATAGTTTGCAAATGTGAAATATTGGGGAAATGGTAACTAGGCGAGCAAATGATTCAGTCGGCAACTCGTCGAAAAGGCCGGCGAGACAAAATTGAACAGTCATTTGAATCACCTAACTTACTGGAGGTTTTGTAAAACTCGATGAACGCGAATCACCGAGTGGGTCGGCGATGTAAGTCGTGATCGCTGACTGGTAGGATAATTGAATAGTCTTTAGTAACAAACAATTTATAATTTAAAAATATCCCTCATTTCATACTTTTGGACTTCCACACTTACACAAATGTTCTAGTTTACTTTTTTTGTGGTTGAGATCTATAAGTTGAGGATGATTTTTGATTCATTGATAGCCTAGGAAAGTAACGAATCACCCTTGAATTAAATGTCGACTTTACGATCACGACCCTTAGTCGATGGATTGTGGACTAACCAATGGTTTGTCCCGCACGATCGTCGTATGGTGTATGAAAGTGTAATTTGGGGGCTGGACTAGAGGCCATCATTTACAGACCGTGATCCTAACATCAGTCGGTTGGTACATACATGATTCCAGACCTCTAAGTCATGATTTGGGGTGACCAATCAAGGACCACACGTATGTTGTTTTGTCGTATCCATTGAACATGGGTGGACTTCATAGGTTAACACCTCCAATTTCTAAAAATAGTTCTCTTGCCCCCTGTCAAATCTATGGTGTTAAATTATCTCCCCTTGAGATCATTCGTCCTCTAATGAGATTCTAGACGTCATTTAAAGCAAAAAGGACTCTAAACTAGCAAACCCATCAATTATGAAACCTCATAAAATGCATTAACAAAGGAGGAATAACAACTCCAAGATAGAAGATACTTCAAAAATATTATAAGGATGATACGAACTTGCTGTCAACATGAATGCAAATCTCATAATACACATACTCGAGGAGAAAATTTTTGACTCAAAGGGTTAGCCTTCTGTCATCATTATATCACAAAGTATATATGCAAGTCATACTCAAATGTATATATCCAAGGTGGAAACATAAAAAAAAGGCTAAACATGTTCAACATATCATCTCATGAAGTCTACAAGCAACTTATACTCAACGCACGTCAAAAGAAGGAAAATCAATCAAGTAAACTCATTTTATTTCAAAAAATAAGTTTTCCATGAACATGCATATATAAGGAAATCATGGAAACATTTAAGACATACGACATAACGGGAACTAAGCTTGCATTTCTTACAAAATCTGATTACACCCTTCATTGGTGAAAGTTTCAAATAAATAGAATGAAGAACATCAAACTCAATAACTCTTCGTCTATCATCGACATATGATTTTTGTTGTTTTTGAGAGGTTTTTAGCCTTTCTTTTGTAAGTTGAACCTTGTATATAGCCTCATATAAAAATTTGATACCTATTAGGGCAACTTCACCCACCTAAAATGAACCAGTACGATATTTTCCCCTCCTACCATACAACGCCTAAAATGGAGTCAGATCAATATCGAGTGATAGCTTATGTTATAAGCAAAATCAAAAGAAAATGGTAATCTTAATTTCCCTTAAAAATAAATCAAAAAAAACTCTTGACATGTCCTCTAAGGTTTAGATATTATGCTTCACTAGCCCATCGTTTTTGTAATGAAAGGTCTCTAAGCTTAACACGAGTACATAGACTTTTTTTTACAAGATTTCCAAAACCGAGAACCACAATCAAAAATAATTGACAAAGGCAATCCATGAAACTTTACCATTGATCTCAAGTACAACTTTGTATAATATTCTGTTGAATAGGAAACCTTGATAGGAATAAAATGAGTCGATTTGTACATCTGGTCTACTATAACCCAAATCATGGCATGTTGTCACCGGGTGCGAGACAAACCTATAATGAAATCCACATTTTAATATTCTTGCTTCCAAGTAGGAATACTAATGTCTTGAGAGAACCTCCCAATTTATGATGTTTAAGTTTCACTTGTTGGGAATTAGGATAACCACAAAATCCCAACATATTTCTTTACCCCCTTCAACCAATAGACCTCTTATCAATCAACATAAATCTTGGTGGATCCGGGTAAATGGAATAGCGAAAATTATCAGCTTCTGATAAGCTCTATTCCTTCAATTCATCAACATTAGAAACACACAAACGAACTTGGTATCTAAGTACACCATCTTCCCCTATGGAGAAAGCCTCGAAGGATTTCTTAAGAACCGCTTCTTTCAACTCAACCAAAATTTGATCGAGACCTTCACCTCCATCAAAAAAGACGATTTGAGCTGTTGTGAACCACAACACAATTGTTGTTGCATTCAACCAACTAAACACCAAAGTGGGCCAATCTATGAACGTCAAGAACCAACTACTTCTTAACTTCCTCAATATGGGTAACACTACCATATGCAACCAACGTCAACCAACACAATTTTCTTTACATGGGTGATAGTTAACACTCATATCATAATTTTTCAATAACTCAAGCAACATTGTTCGGACGAGATTTGATCCCTTTGGTGAAAAACATATTGTAAACTCTTGTGGCCGGTAAAAACACAAACATGAACACCAAACAAATAATGACTCCAAATATTTAAGTCAAAGTTAACCACCATAAATTCAAGATCATTGGTAGAATAACTCTTCTCATGGATTTAAAGTTTCCTTGAAGCATAGGTAATAAATTTTGTATTTTTCATTAACAAACATCTTATCCCAATTCCAAAGGTATCACAATATACCACAAAACCATCAACCCCTTCCACTAAAGTCAACACTGGAGCCGAAGTAAGTCTATCCTTCAGTTTCTCTTCTCATTGTCTTCACACTATATGGACTTATATTTCATTGAGTCAATGATGGCAAAGGAGAGGAATCGTAAAAAACACTCAACAAACCTTCAATTATAATAAACTAAATCCAAAAAAACATCTAATGTCCAAAGGGGATAGTAGTGTACGCTAACTCTTGATCGCATCCGACTTCTCAGAATATACTTCAACAACCTTACCTAGAAAAATATGACTATGAAAAGCTATGTACCTTAGCCAAAACTTCCATTTACTAAACTTTGCAAAGAGTTGTTGGTCCTTATGATTTTTCGACACAATCCTCAAATTATTGACGTGATCGTCCTCACATTTTTATTAAATCAATATATCATCAATGAACACAATTACAAACATATCAAGGTATTGTGTAAACACCCAATTCATAAAATCCATACACGATGTTGGAGCATTAGTTAAATCAAATTACAGTGCCACGAAATCATAATGACTATATCATGTTTGTAAATGCGTCTTCAGAAAGCTATCTTCGTTTACCCTCAATTGGTGATAACCCGACCGAAGGTCAATTACTGAAAAGTAGCTTGCTCCTTGAAGTTGGTCAAATAAATCATCTATCCTTGGAATAGGATACTTATTTAATTTTCACCTTTCAACTGACGATTTTGAATATACATAAGAAGAGAATCATATTTCTTCTTAATAAACAAAACTCGAGCACCACATGGGGATATTCTTGGCCGGACGAAACCCTTAGACCATATCCTACCCACATCTATTTTATACTCCATTCTCTATATTCGGAGAATATAATAGAAAAAATTTACTCCTATGCACCTCCATATCACTCTCTATTCTTCAAATTTATAGAGTTGAATAGTAATTCTCCAAAGAGAGTGTGAATAGTAGTTAATTTGGAGAATTACTATTCACGCTCTCTTTCACTTTTCAATATTTCATTATTGCTTCAATTACATCTCATTGACATCTTATTTTACATATAATGTAAAAAACTAAGTATCTAACAATCATAATTTTTTTAAATATATTTTAATATTTTTAAAAATATATTTTTTAACGCATACTACTTTCATCCCGAATTAATAGTATTTTAATTTTTTTCTAGTTTTTGTCAATAATATGATTTTGTTTAATTATTAATTTTCATTAGAATGAATTTTAAAAACTTAAAATGATATATTTTAAAAATTTTAATTTAAATATACAATTCATAATATGATAATTTGAATACGAGATAACAATTCAATACATAGCACAATAATTCAAATAAAAAATAAAAAAAAATTATAATAATTAATGCGCGATGAAACTAGAACAATGCGGAAAATATGTTGAACGTGCATTCAAAGTTTCGCAATCCTGTTTTGCAATTATCGCATTACTGTCACGTTTTGTGAGAGTGATTACATGTATTTGTTGCGCAACATGATTATTGAGGATGAACATGATTCTAATGTACCAAGTAAGATGTCGTAGATGCTCTAACTCCAACGACAAAAATGGTGGTAGATTAAAATCTTATATTTGAACAATTTAGGCTAGACATACAAAAATTAAGAACAAAAATACTTATTTTGAACTCTTCAAAGCATTAATAGAGAAATTATGAGAACAACATAGTAATTTTGAAAAATAGAGAACTCTATCTTTTGAAGGTAAATAGAGTGCGGGTTGAATATGCCCACCTTTTCGTCAATTTTCTATACGCTACTATTTTAATGGAAGCAAAGTAACTAGGATTGGCTATAGTTCTTTATCGTATTTTATTATAAATCTACGAAGCATTTTAGTCTACTTATACAATGATTAACCAAAATATATATTTGTGCAGCACCTCCAATAAGGCAATAGGCCATAAAAACAACTATACAGACTGAAAACTTTAATCTAATCAGTCTATTTTTTCCCTTACTAGTTGATGCAATAAAGAAAGAAGTTGGCCATATTCTTAGAATATGTACGAAAGCTTTTAAAGTAAGTTATCAGGATTATAAACAAAATTCCCCTTTGTTCATATTTCAAAATTATTTACTTGCATATATTTCCATCCTTAGTACATGTGGTTTGTACTAACCCATATTCTCTTCTATTTCTAAAATAATGGAGGTTCAGGCCATTGAAGGGTTTCAATACCAATTTTTATGAAGCTTTGATAGTTTCCCAAGTTGGTGAGTCCTCAAGTCCGAGGACGAACAATATCATTCTAATTCATGCTATTTTTTTAATCTAAAGACTTTGTTCTATTTAATATCTTATAAAGACTATGTTCTATTGTACTATGAGACATTTTGTAATGTTGTAAGAGCTTTGTCCAAAATCTTGCACTCTTATGTCAGATGGTTTGCGTGAGATAGTAGTAGGCTATTTTCGATATATTAGAAGCCTATGTGAACTTCATATGTAAAGTTTTAATTCTTTCATATTTTATTTAACTATAAAATACAATGATGCATGTTAAGATCTTTCTAAGGCCTCTTCGAGGACGAAGACGTCGTGAAATTTGTAAAATTTGATAGTGTGGTTAGGTTTGTCTGAATTAACTGCGAATGTGAAGTTTTATTTTCTTGAATGTAATGGGGTGATTATGTGCACAATAAATGGGTCTAAAATTTGATATGTTCAATATGTTTGTGTGGTCATTGAAGTTATGCAAGAGTGATTCCTTGAAGATTGAAATTCGTTGTGATAATTGTAGCTATTAACTGTGATATGTTTGGGTGTATCATGGGGAGGTATGTGTTGTGATGCTAAGCTGATTAAAACAATATTAATCGAGAATCATATATCCTAGATTGGAAAAATATAAAACTCAATTGAATAGTAATAATGGGAACCCTTGAAAATCATAGAAGGGTGAAAAATAACCTAGAAATTTTTGCATGGGTTTTGGTCCCATTGTATTCCTTCCAGAGTGTGATAGGCGAGATAGAATCTCAACCGTGTCTCCCTTATTTTCTATTCATAATTATGGACCCCAAATTTTACCTAAACTAATTCCCACAGTCGAATTCAGTGTTAAGAAATAGAATATAAGTTATGAAGTGTGTTAAAATTATGGATAACATTGGGCATATTATGAGGTTTACCTTCAGCTGACAAGGGTCAGTTTTATGTTATCTCGGTAAATATCGAGGTTGACGTTTATGTTGTAAGGGTAAGTCATGGTAATTAATGTAAATCATGTTTGTCCTGTTGGACTTATGGAATTTTATACATTGCTTGATTAGGTTATTATGGATATGACTATCCTGATATAATTTTCGGAATAACTTTGTTTTCCTCCTATTATATTAGTTTTAATTGTAATTCAAAGTCAGTAACTCTAGAGATTTCCCATAGGAACTGATTATAGTGGAAAGCGGTGTACAAGCCTTTTGCAACCCTAAAAATGAAATAGGGTCAACTAGTCCATCCATGGGGATTATGAGTTAATAAATTATTAAAATAGTGAATAATATCTTTAGAACACAATTTTAAAGAGTTTTAAAGTCAACCTCAAGAAACGACCAAGACATTCAGAAACTAGTCTTTTGGTGCGCTAGTTTGTCTTTGTTTGTGATTCATGATTTTAGCTGTTGTTTGGGGTGTAATATAAGCGCGATGACCCTAACACCTTTAGGTACATGTTTATGGTCAAAAATTCTGGGTATGATGCCCCAAGGACCAGCCTAAAGGTCCTTGAGGAGGACACAAGCTAGGGTAGAAATGCTGCCAAGAAAGCTTGTGACCAGTAGCTTGTGGGAGTGTGTCAGCATCGCGAACTTTCCCCATTAATGGTAACAAATTGTCTCAGCATTTAGGACTACATCGTTCACCCTACTGTCCCAAAACTTATTTTCCCAAAACCATCAGGGAAAACCTCCGCGATGCAGACTTGTTCCCCGACGATAATTCTGAAAATAAAAGTTAAGTATGACTTGTTTATAAAGGTCCAATAAATGTAGTGTTGTTTTAGGTATTTTGGGGGTGTATTATGTATTTACTTTAATTAATTTTACACATATTACCCTAAACAAAAAACCCCAACCCTTAATTAGAAATAAAAAAAATATCAGCTCTCCCTTCTCCCTAAGTTCTCTCTCTAGTATAATCCTTCTTTAAAGAACCTTGATGTTTCAAGGAAGAAGATGAATTTCTCAAGTTTTAAAACAATATTTTATTGATAGATCTTTATTAAGGTATGGTAATTTTACCCTTGATTCTTCTCTAATTGAAGGATCCCATTTAAAGGGCTTTTCAAAAAATCTCAAAAACCCTAAAACCATATTTCAATTTCTAAGCAAGGATTCTTGAAAAAAAGGTTTTAATTGATAATTTATGATGTATTCGCTGTTAATTCATGGTTTAATCATAAAAAAAAATTCAGTTAACCCATGTATTCCTTGAATTCCTAATTTTGCTCTAAAGTGAGTATATTGATTAAGAACTAATTATGTTGAATTCTTGTTTAGATTATTATGTGCTATTGAATTATATGTTGTTCATTGTTAGAATTGTTCATAGTTTGCTTTATCGTATTCATATCTATATTGGACTTTGTTGAATCATCGATATGGATGAATTATTGTCTAGTCTTATGGGCATGGTATTGGTAAGTTCTCTTATTGTGTCAAATTGTTTTAGATGTTAAGGAATGGTGATTGTAGCTATTTAAAGGTTGTAAGTTGACCTAATTCCCTTATTTAATGTAAAATTGTTATTGAATTGCTATTAATTTGTATGGTCTACTTATGGTGGCGGTGCATAATTGTTATGAATGTTATGAACATGGCATTGTCGAAAGTATTATGTGAATTGTGGTCTTATCACATCATGGTATATAATAATGTATAAAATGAAGGTACTCATGTGATATCTATATGATACTGTGTGGGTGCTATAATGATTTGATTGAAAGTACTTCTTTTCTAAATGTTGATATATGATAATGAAGGACTAAGAAGAGTCTTTATAGAATTATGTTGTATCTTGTGTTGGTAGACTTAGTTGTCTCTACTTAGTACTTAAATTGCATTGATTGAGTGTACGAATAAAACTCTAGGATTGGTAGACCTAAAGTACGTACCCTTCTATGAAACGCTAATGTGAAACCTTGAATATGAAAAGAAGATTAATCATGTAAAACCTTGAATATGAACAGAAGGTTAAGAATGTCAAACCTTGGATATTAAAATATGGTCGAGAAATAATCCTTGAAGTGGTAGACCAAAATGGTGCGTCCTTCTTGAGTGGAATAATTGTCTTAGAGGTAGGCAGGTCGAAACGGTATTATGAGTTGGTAAGTGTAACCTTTCATACATAGCTATCTAGGTGGAACCACTAAGCTAGATTTCTATGTGGGCACATATTTAAGGGTCAAGAAGATTGTTACTAGAAACTGTAACATACTAAATGTGGGGGTTTGCATCTCATCAAACAACACATACATTGGCAATCCGGACTTGCTAAACGTGAAGAAACCCATGTTAGGAGCCGAACATACTAAAAGTGAGACCCCATCGCATTTACAGTTCCTTTTGGTGCTAAGATTTTATTACCTTTAGTAATCATCTATAGTCATTAATTAGATTCATATTAGCCTCTACTAGAAACATGTGTAAAACCTCATCATAATAGCTCATATGTGATCATAAGTGAGAACAATCCTTTCATTTTAGAAACTCTATCAAGTGAGTAAACCTCACTTTAACAATTGATTATAATCATGAAAACGACCTTTAAATTATATAACCAACCTAACGTAACATAAATTCATACTTCATAACTAATTCAAGAGTGTAGGGCTAAGGATGAGGGAACCTTTTCATATACACCACAAAAACACATTAGCTACAACATCATTACAAACAAAGTAATTCATCTTTCATAATTGAGTTCAATGAAGAACAACATTTATACCTTCTTGTCCTTCATGGTACTTCATACTTCAATCACCCAAGAATGCATACTCAATACACAAAACAAGGTAATTCAAGAAGCAATTATAACACACCAAAAGTTCCACGAATTAGAATATAGCTTAACCTATTGAATAACTATTAAAATTATGTTTCCAGACCTATATTAATGTATCAAACTTAATTCAAAAAAGTTAAATCCAAAATGATAAAGAAAGACCCTGCTGTGCGGAAACAGCTAAATTGAACTAGTAGACATCTGTATGTTTGGTGAAGGTTTCAGAGTGTCAAATGAAGCCCAAAACTTGTAAAACAACTTTAAATAGGTATTATGTAGTAAAAAAGGTCAAAATATCCAGTAAAAACTCCACAAGGACCACCCAAAAGGGTCCTTGAGGAAGACCCAAACATGGGCAATCAGGCTACCAAAGCAGCCTGCGCAGCCAGGAAATGGGAGCTGCTGCACAACGCACAACCAACACGTGGAGGACCAAAACATTCCTCTCGTCGCGGAGCCTCCAAGAGGTCCACTATCTTAACTCGGATTTCAAAAATAAATGTGAAATTTCCCCCGCAACGCGCAGCCACTTCCCAGATTCATCTACATCGTTTTTAAGTTAAATTAACTTTTAAAAAGGCCCATTTAAGTGAGGGGTCATTTGAGTATTTTAAGGGAAGAGTTTATGATGATGTTTGTTCAGTTTTAGACCACTTCACGCACTTTAAATCACATTAACCAAATCTTTCTCATCTCTCTCAAGAACTCTCTCTTTTCAAACTCCATTGAAGAACAAGAAAAAATTATGCAAGAAGACGAAGACTTCCAAATTTTCATTCGAAATTCATTGAATAATCTTCAATAAGGTATGATTTCTTCACTCTTAGGATTCCTGTCCTCAAAACTACCTTTCAAAAAGATTATTTTCAAGAATTCAATTACTAGGGTTTTTACTCTAAAAAATAGGTCTTCCTAACTCAAGATTTATGACTAATGATGAAAACTAACGATTTTCTATGGTAAATTAAGTATGTATTGTAAGGTAATTGGTTTTTAATGTTTGATTTTCGTGTGAAGCATGTTCGTTCTCTAAATAATGATTTTGATTGGGTTATATCTATCACTTGATAGCATGTAAACGTTGGGATTTGAAAAATAACATGAATGAATTATTTAATGATCCTTTGTATTATTGTTAATTACAAATTGGTCTTGAATATGACTTGAAGGGTTGGTTTTGGCTATGTATTGTGTATTTCATTATGTTGTTGTAAATTGAATTTAAGTTCTTGATGAATGTTCTTGGAAGCAGTAGGTAAGTCTTTTAAATATGTGGGTCCTATATTATGCTTATGTTGTTGTGATCTTGATATTGTATAGACTCTCTTGTATGTGCATTAAAGGTTTTCAAATAACTTAGAATACTCCCTAAAAAAATTGTCCTTCGCATGCATGTCCCTCAAAATTTATATATATATACACATACTTAGTACATTTGGCATACGAACCCCTTAATTTATATTACTACAAATGTAGGGTCTGTCCATTGAAGATTAAGAAGGTCGATTGAAGAAGCTTGGAAATCTATTTCCATGTTTTGGTAGGTCTTCATGTTCGGGGATACTATCTTTTCATTATTCTAGATCATGAATACTTTAGTAGTTTTAGGAATACTTGTTATTCCATTTATTTATGTTCTCTGGATTTCATTGTAGTAAGACCTATATGACATATTGCCATTTCATTCGCTAAGTCCAACTCATATCCTTTAGATAGTTTTTATGTGCGAGAAGTTTTAGAATATCGTATGTATGTTATCACGGTTTTTAAAAGAGAAGCCTAAGTACGATTATATGTGGTCTATGTATACATCAGTATATGTTAAGCATGAGTCTAAGTACAATTCATATACTATGCAAAAGTTTTAAATCTTTCTGCATTTTTAATTGATGACATGTTATGACAAATGTTGAGGGCTTGTTTGTGCCTTCTTAAAAGAAGACGTTGTCGGTCACATGTTGGGGCTGAAATCTGGATTTGACAAACTTAGTGTCAGAGCGTGAGGTTAAATAACCTAGGGTCATTGTCTCACTGAATCATATTATATAGTGTTTTTAATGGTTGTCAAACGTGCAACGATTATGAATGAGATGCTATGTGATGATTAGGAAAAATTCTCTTTTCTTGGTAATCCTATTTCGTGTCTCAAAGAGTATTGAAATTATGTATCTTTTAGCATCTAATATATTTCTTGTGGTTATAGGGGATGAATACAAGAAGGTCAGCAGCGAGAAGAGTAGGAAAAGAGATTGTGAATGCGGAAGCTATACTTCCCAAGCCAATCGAGCTCCTCCTCAAGTGCAAGTTGTTGAAAATGATCAAGTTTTGGTCAATCCTCTTGCCATGACGGATGGTGAGCTGAGGGAAGCCCTGTTTCAAATGGCCCAATCCATAACCACTCAAGATCAAACCATTACAGCACAAACTAACACAGAGGTTGTTCCTCCAGAGAACAACCATGCTAGTATTATGGCTAGCCGTGTGAGGGATTTTTATGAGGATGAATCCTCACATTTTCCTTGGATCAAAAGTTGATGAAGACCTCCAAGATTTCCTTTACAAGGTATATAAGATCTTGTTTGTCATGGGGGTGAGCACTACTGAAAAGGCTGAGCTTCTTGCCTATCAACTCAAGGACGTGTCTCAAACATGGTACAATTAGTGGGAGGATAGTAGGGATTTAGGAGGTGGTCTCGTAACTTGGGAGATTTTCAAAATGGCCTTTCTTGATATATCTTCCCAAGAGACAAAATGGTATCTAAGGTAGAGGAGTTTATCAACCTTCGTCAAGGAGGCATGACTGTTAAGTAATACACCCTAAAGTTTATTAAGCTATCCAAATATGCTTCTTTTTTGAATACTGAGGATGAAATGAGCCATTATGTAATGGGTATGTATGAAGAGATTGAAGAAGAATATTGTGCAGCTATGCCTCATGAGAATATGGCTCCTTCTAGGTTGACGGTTCATGTTAAACAAGTAGAGGAGAGTCATTTGTAAAGAGGAATAGGGAAGCTAAAAATCTAAGATATTTTTAAAGTGGTTCTTCCAAGAGTAGACTTAACATTCAAGACAAGTCTAAGTTCAAGAAGAGGTTTTCAAACTAGGTTCCTTCAAGTGTCTCCAAGACTCGCAATGATAGGGTGTCCAATCCTTAACCTCAAAAAAGGGAAAAATGTTAATCCACCAAGAGAAACACCAACTTGTGGTAAGTGTGGTAATAAACATGTGGATGAATGCCTTGTTGGAAATAATAGTTGCTATGGTTGTGGCAAAGATGGACATATGGTGAAAGATTGTCCTAATGTGAAGATTCAAGGAAAGGGGAGTAGCCAAGATCAATTAAGAAATCCTAGCTCCAAAGCTCCAAAAAAGAACCATTTTATGCACTCACGGCTAGGGGTGAACACGAGAAGTCTCTCGTTGTTATCACTGGTATGTTATAATTGTTCTCTGTTAATTTCTATGTTTTGCTAGATCCAGGTTCTACCCTTTCTTTTGTTACACCTTTTGTAGCTAGCACGTTTGATGTACTTCCCGATATTTTGATACCCTTTTCGGTTTGTACCCCAATGGGTGACTATGTGGTTGCAAAGAGAGTCTAAAGTTAATGTCCTATAATGTTGCCCAATAGAGTTACTCTTAGTTATTTGGTAGAACTTGACATGTTTGATTTTAATATCATCTTGGGTATGGATTAGCTTCATGATTGTTTTGCTTTCATAGATTTTAGAACGAGCGTAATGAAGTTTTAATTCCCAAATGAACCTATTTTAGAGTGGAAGGGGGGAAATTCTATGCCAAGGGGTCAAATCATTTCTTGCTTGAAGGGTTGTAAGATGATAGTCAATGGTTGTCTATACGATGTAGCAAGGGTTAAAGATCTAGAATGTCAAACTCCTTCTATTAAGTCATTACCTGTAGTGAGGGAATTCCCAAAAGTTTTTCCAAATGACCTTCCAGGAGTTCCTCCAGAATGGAAAATTGACTTTCGCATTTACTTGATACCGGATACGAATACCATCTCAATTCCTCCATATCCGATGGCTGTGGCTGAATTGAAAGAGTTGAAGCTCCAACTCTAAGATTTACTAGACAAGGGTTTCATTCTACCTAGTATTTATCCATGGGGTGCTCCAGTCTTGTTTGTGAAGAAGAAGCATTGGCCCCTTAGAATGAGCATTGATTATCGTAAACTCAATATGTTCATCATAAAGAGAAAGTGTGCTCTTCCTCGGATTGATGATCTATTTGATAAACTCCTAGGTTCTAGCTACTTTTCCAAGATTGACTTAAGGTCGTCATATCACCAACATAGGTTGAGAGGTAAATATGTTCCCAAAACAACTTTCTGAACTAGATATGGTCAATATGAATTTCTAGTTATGTCTTTTGGGTTAACAAATACCCCGGCGGCATTTTTGGACCTAATAAATAGTGTTTTTCGAGATTACCTCAACTTATTTGTGATTGTTTTCATTGATGATATTTTGATACACTATAAGAATGAAAGTGAACATCACTTGATGTTGTCCTAGCAAGTCCTCAAGGAACACCAACTTTATGCCAAATTTAGTGAGTGTTGTTGAAGATGGCTGCTTTTCTTGGCCATGTTATATTTGGTAAAGGTGTCGAGGTTGTTCTAAAGAAGACGGATGCGGTCATAAACTAGCCTAGACCTTTGACTCCCACCAACATAAGAATCTTCTTGGGTCTATCTGGGTACTATAGAAGGTTTATTGATGGATTTTCGTGCATTGCTTCTCCTTTGAAATATCTGACCAAAAAAGAGGTGAAGCTTTATTGGTTGGAAGCTTTTGAGAAAGGTTTTCAAGAGTTGAAACATAAGCTTACCTCCGCTACAGTGTTGACCCTACCTGAGGGAAATAAAGGATTTGTAGTGTATTGTGACACTTCACTAGTGGGCTTGGATGTTTAGTCATGCAACATGGTGAGGTGATAGATTATGCTTCAAGGAAACTCAAAGTTCATTAGAAGAATTATCCGACTCGTGACCTTGAGTTAGGTGTTTTAGTTTTTGCCTTTAATATATGGAAATATTATATGTATTATGTGAATATTGTTATGTTTACTAAGTATAAAAGTCTTAATATGTTTTCACACAAAATGAGTTGAATCTCCAACAGAGAAGATGGTTAGAACTTTCAAAGGATTACGAAATGAGTGTATTTTACCATCCCGGCAAGGACAATGTGGTTGCGTATGCTTTGAGTCGTATAACTATAAGTAGTGTGTCTCATATGGAAGAAGAGAAAAAAGAATTTTTTGTAAGATGTTCATAAGTTGGCTCGTTTAGGTGTACGGTTAGAAGTTTCTCCAATTAATGGTTTTATGGTCCATCATAACTTCATCTCATCATTATTTGTTAAGGTGAAGGTTTAACAACATCTTTATCCTCTATTGATGGAGTTGAAGGAATCGATACTTGGTAACCTGAATGAGTCATTCTCCAAAGGGGATGGTGTTCTTAGGTACCAAGGGAGATTATATGTACTGGATGTTAAAGATTTGAGAAATCGAATTCTAGAAGAAGCCCATGGTTCCCATTATTCTATTCATTCGGGTGCCACAAATATATATCATGACTTTAAGGAGGTCTACTGGTGGGATGGTTTAAAAAGGGACATAGCAAAGTTTGATGCAAGGTGTCCAAATTGCCAGCAATTTAAGGTCGGGCATCTAAAACCGGGTGTGTACCAAATCATGGATATTCCTACTTCGAAGTGGGAAACCGTAAATATGGACTTTGTTGTTGGCTTGCCTCAAACCCAGAGGAAAAATGATTACATATCGGTTATTGTGAATAGGTTGACCAAATCTACCCACTTTATTCCTGTTTAGTCTACTTATAACGCTGAAGATTATGAAAGAATCTACATTAATGAGATATTACGTCTCCATCGGATTCCTTTGTCCACCATTTTAGATAGGGGTTCCCAGTTAACTTCTCATTTTTGAAAAGCCTTTCAAAAGGGTTTAGGTACTCAAGTTAGACTTAGCACCGCTTTTCATCCTCAAACGTATGGGCAAGTGGAATGTACCATTTAGACCCTTGAAGATATGTTAAAAGCATGTGTTATTAATTTCAAAAAGAAGTTAGGGTGATCACCTGCCATTGATTGAGTTCTCCTACAACAGTGGTTACCATTTGAGCATTTCATTGCACCTTATGAAGCTCTTTATGGTAGAAAAGGTTGGTCTCCAGTTGTATGGTTAGAGGTTGGTGAGTACTCACTCCTTGCTCCTGAGATTATCTATGAGACTTTAGAGAAAGTTTGAGTCATAAGAGATAGATTCAAGACAACCTATAGTCGGCAAAAGTTGTATGCCAATATTAAGAGAAGAGATCTTGAGTTGAAATCGATGTTCATGTCTATTTGAATATTTAACCTATGAAAGGGGTGATGAGATTTGGTAAGAAGGGGAAGACAAGTCCCCGATATATTGATCCTTATTAGATATGACAACGAATTTGTGCATCAGGAATTGAGTTGCGATGTGTAATGTTGTGGTATGTGTTAAAAGCAGTTGTGAAGTACTCCTATTGGTTGTGACTCATTATGATTGTATGTTTTTGATTGTTAGGCTGCTAGTATTGAGTCTGTCTTTACCCGCCTAAAGATTTTAGTTTCATTCGGGGACGAATGTTCCTTGGGGGGGTTATTATAACACTCTGAAAGTTCCATAACTTACACAGGAGATTAACCTATTGAATGATGACTAAAATGATGTTTTCAGCGCTATATTAATGTACCAAACTATATAATAAAATGATAGAACCCAAATGATAAACAAATACCTTGACGTCTAGAAACTAGCTAAATTGAACTAAGAGACGTCCTTTTGTTTGGTGAAGGTTTCAGAGTGTCAAATGAAGTCCAAAACATGTAAAAAGACTTTTAATAGGTTATATGTATTATGAAGGGTCCAAAAGTCTATAACGACTCCCCAATTACCACCAGAAGCGTCCTTGATGAGGACCTAAACATGGGCAAGCAGGCTGCGAAAGCAGACTACTCATCTACGAAATGAGGGCTACTATGCGACACACAATCAACAAGTGGAGGCCCAAAAGTTTCCTCGCGATGAGGATCCTCCACGAGGTCAACTGTCTCAACTCAGATTTTCAAAAATAAATGTCAAAATGGCCCCCGCGACACGTAGCCACTTCCCAGGTTCGTTCGTGTCGTTTTTAAGTCAAATTAACTTCACAAAAAGAACCATTTAAATGAGAGGTCTGTTAGTTATTTTAGGGGAAGAGTTTATAATGATTTTAGGTAACTTTTATACAACTTTCATGAACTTCAAATCAGATTAAACAAATCCCTCTAATCTCTCTCAAGAACTCTCTCTTTTAAAACTTCATTGAAGAACAAAAAAAAAGCCTATGGAAGAAGATGAAAACTTCTGGATTTTCATTCGAAATTCGTGGAATATTCGTCAATAAGGAATGGGTTCTTCACTCTGGGGATTCATTTACCAAAGAGGTCCTTTCACAGATTATTTTTATGAATTCAACTCCTGGGGTTTTTACTCTACAAAACCGGTTTTCTTCATAACTCTAGATTTATAACTAATGATGAAAAATAACAATTTTCTATGGTTAATTAAGTATTTATTGTTGTTTAATTGGTATGTAATGTTTTATTTTCGTGTGAAGAATGTTTATTCTCTAAATAATGGTTTTGATTTGGTGATATCTATCAATTGATAACATGTAAATGTTGGGATTGGAACTATAGCATGAATGAATTCTTTAATGATCCTTTCCCTTATCCTTAACTACGAATTGGTCTTGAATATGACTTGAAGGGTTGGTATTGGTTATGTGTTGAGTATTTCACTATGTTGTTGGATGATTCTTGTAAATTGAACATAATTTCTTAATTAAGGTTCTTGGAAGCAATAGGTAAGTCTTCTAAAGTTGTGAGCTCTATTATGTTTATGTTAACTATAAATGATGTTTATATGCAATTGAAGTATGTATGTTGTTTTCATGTATATATGTTGGGCTATGAATACGTTAATTGTGGGATCATGGTAACGATATTATAATGCATGTTGATGATGCTTATCTTGTACACCTTACACATTAAGATTATGATATGTTAACCTCAAAACTGAAGATTGTGATGAAATGAAATTTCATCTAAACCTAAAGAGCTTATGATCATGTTTATACAAGAAGTAAAATCTCCTATGACCTATGATAAGTTTTATGATAAATGATGACTTAAAGGTTATTCACAAAGGGACTTTAGCTTAGCACCGATGAACTAGATATGTGACGTGTCCTTTCTCTAGTTGGAAGGTAGGTTCATAATGAATCTTACGAGATAGAGGCTTCCATGTAATGTGGAACTATGGGTCTCTAATATATCTTCTAGATCTTGAACTATGTTTCCACCATAGGAATACTTGCCAATGGATCTACCTAGAATGCTATTTTCATGTTTTGATTCTATTTTGGCAGGTAAACCACCTTCTTTCAGTGTGGGTTTCATGACACTAGATTCCATGTTTAGCTCACATGGTCTAATGTTTGTTAAGGCGATTGTACCCTCAAGTAAAATGAAAGACAAGTAAATGGACATTGACTAGGGCACCATGAGCAGTCTACATAGTATAGGTAGGGGTATATTACTCTACTTAGACAATTCACAAGTTGACTCTAAGGGATGTCCTAGGAGATTGTTATTATGTTATATAATAACATGAAATGTATAAAGCTTATGATGTATGATATTACTCTTATATGATGCTAGTTGTGTTGATGAACATGTTATTGGTCTATATCGTTGTATATGGTCATGACTTTCTATGATATATGTTTTATGAAGCAAAGCTTTACTTATGGTATTCTATCTTATTTACCTGATTGTGGGGTTAAGGGCCTTCACATGATTACTGCATTTGTAGGTTTGGGATGGGATCATTGGTAAGCTTCTTGTATGTTATGTTATATGATCTAATGAACATGAAATATTGATATGACTTTATGATGATGTCTTTGGTTATGATCATGCTTTATGTTATTGTGATATTGATCTTGTATATACTATCTTTTATGCGCGTTAAAGGTTTTCAAATCGCTAAGAATGCTTTCTAAAGAAATGGTCCTTCTCAAGCATGTCCATAAATGTTTATGTGCGTATACCCCTACTTAGTACATGTGATGTTCTAACCCCTTACTTTATATTACTACAAATGTAGGGTTCGGCCATTGAAGATTAAGAAGGTCGATTTAAGAAGCTTGGAACCCTTTCACCAAGTGTTTGTAGGTCCTCATGTTCAGGGATTCTATCTTTTCATTATTCTAGCTTATGAAGACATTAATAGTTTTAGGAATACTCTTTATTCCGTTTATTTATGTTCTTTGGATTTCATTGTAGTAAGGCATGTATGGCATATTGACATTTTATTGGCTGAGTCGAACTCGTAGCCTTTAGATGGTTTTTATGTGAAAAAAGTTTTAGCATATCGTATATATGTTATCATGGTGTTAAAAGAGAAGCCTAAGTAAGCTTCTATGAGAGATGTCTATGTATACCTCAATATATGTTAAACACGAAGTCTAAGTATACTTCATATAGTATGCAAAAGTCTTTAATTTCTCCACATTTTTAATTGACAAAATCTTATGACAAACGGTACGGGCTTGTCTGTGTCCTCTAAGAGGACGCCGACGCCGGTAGCATCTGGGGGATGCAATCGAATTTTACAATAATTACACCATTAAAAT
Organism: Solanum habrochaites; assembly: GCA_027704765.1. Taxonomy (NCBI): domain Eukaryota; kingdom Viridiplantae; phylum Streptophyta; class Magnoliopsida; order Solanales; family Solanaceae; genus Solanum; species Solanum habrochaites. Next base: position 16,395,457 of record JAKWJA010002500.1, read on the forward strand.
CAATTTAGTCAAATAATATATTCATCTTTTTCATAATTCACCATATCAATTCAAGGTTTTCATGAAATTGGGAAAGAACATGGATCCATGGGAATATTGAGTGAATAAAAAGAATCAACAATTCAGGTATACTGACAAAAAATTAATTGACCATAATTCACCATAATTGATTCTTAATTTCATTTTTCAAAGAAGACCCATGTGTAATAAAAAAAACCTAGTTTTTGGGAAGTTTGAAAACACCTTTGATGAGACCTATGGGAGAAAGGAATCCCAAGAGTCAAACAAATCACACCTTAACCAAGATTTTAACCACCAATTTGAGTAGAAAACTTGGGAATTCGGTCTTCTTCTTCAAGCTTAAAAGCTTCTTCAATGGAGGTTGAGTAGAGAGAGAATGTAGAGAGAAGGAGGAATTTTTGAGCTTTGATTTGGGAAATTGATTTGTGTGGGAAATTGTGGTGTAAAACTGATTCAAACCACTATATAACCCTCCCCTAAATTACTCAAAAGACCCTCCACTTAATTTGACTTTATAGTGAAGTCAAACTTGACTTCGAATTTAAGAATTTTTGTCCGAAAATATTCCCACGTCGCAGAGCTGTTCCCACATGATTTCCAAAATTATTTTTCGTGAAAATAGAGTAAACGAAGCGGAACAAGATTTTTTTCCTTGGTTAACTAAGTCTGTGACGCGGACTGGTGTCATATAAGTGAAATGACATGTTCCCTTAGGCAGGTTGCTGGCCAATGTTTGGGTCCTCCTCAAGGACCCCCAGGGTGGTCCTTGGGGAGTCAGACCTAAAATTTATGACCCTATATACATTATTTTACCTATTTAAAGTATTTTTAAAAGTTTTAGACTTCATATGACATTGTCAAATCATAACAAGAGCGAAGGACTTTTACTAGTTCAATTTCACTAGCTTCCGGACATCACGTTGTTCCTTTGATAATTAGGCTCTAATACTTATAAATCAATTTTATTACTTTAGTATAGGTTTGGAAACATCATTTTAGATAGAATTTAATTCGTGAGTCTCTAATCTAGGTCATAGAATTTCCGGGTTGTTACGATTGGTATGTCCTCATATGTTCAAGGACATCGGATGCTATTTCTAGTTTTCTTTTATTAAATAGTTTGTATTACACTATAAGTTTCTTTTCAATGTAAAGTTCTATGACCCCATGTTATGATACTTAGTTTTTCTTATGTTTTATAAAAGAGTTTCCTCATCGACTTTATTGTGAAATGTTTTAAATTTCCGCACTACTTTTCATACATATATAATGAATGAATGCTAAGAGGCTTGTATAAGACCTCTAAGAGTACGAGTACGTTTGATTGTTACTTCGGGGTTCTCCCAGGTCGTGACAAACTTGATATAAAAGCATAAGGTTATGAAGTTGTCATTAGGTGTAAAAAGTCTCATGAGGACACATCTAGTATAGTCTTATTCTTCGGTGTGAGTGACGACTTATCTATGAGAGAAAGAGGCTATAGGAATATAGAAGTTTCACTTTCTTCATCACTCTTGTGTCGTCCCACAAATTTGAGTTCTGTAAGTGTCTTTCCTAATCTCTTCTCTTGTATATATTAGATATTAATACAAGAAGGACACCCGCAATAGGAGTGGACGAAGGTATGGTGAATGAGGGAAATCCCCCCAGTTTGAAAAATTTCCCTAAGGTGGTCAAGTTCCTCAAGGTGAATAAGTCCCTTTTGTTAACAAAGAGAATGAGATTATGGTGGTTCCCTCAAATATGACTAATGAAGAGATTAGACCAGTTCTAGTTTCCCTAGACCGAGCCATTTACGCTCAAGCATATAGAGATGTTGGGCCTATGGTAAATTCTCTTGAGATTACTATGACCTCTACGTTGAGGGACTTTGTTAGTATGAATCCTCCTAAGTTTCTTGGATATCTAAGGTTGGAGAAGATCCCCAATAGTTACTAGAGGGTGTTACTAAGGTGTTGAGTTATATGGGGATGACCTCTAAGGAGAAGGAAGATTTAGATTCATACTAATTAAGGGAGGCTACTTAAGTATGGTACATATAATGGAAAGACAATAGGTCGGTTGAATTGGGTCTTATATAATGGGAAGAGTGTAAGGAAGTCTTCTTAGGATAGTACTTTCGCCGTGACAAGAGGGAGGTTAAGGTTGAGGAGTTTATAAACCTTAGGCAAGGTATTGTGAGTGTGGTGGAGTATTCCTTGAAATTTACCCAATTGTCTAAGTATGCTCTATATTTAGTGTCTAACCCTAGGGATGAGATGAGTATGTTTTTGACCGATGTTGCCGACCTTGTGAAAGAAGAATGTCATACGACCATGATCCATAATGACTAGAATCTATCTAGGCTTATTATGTATTCTCAATCCATTAAGGACTCTAATATTGAATGGAGGGTTAGAGATGTGAAGAGAGAAAAAACCGATAAGAAATATCAACCTTGGTTTAAGAAGAGGGAACCAAACCAAGATGTCCCTAATGGTCCTAAGTTTAACTATGATGGGGTGGTGCTTCTAAAAATTTTAAGCCTACTTGCTCTAGTTGTGGAAAGAAGCATTTTTGCAAGTTTCTAGCCGGTACTAGTGGGTGATATGTTTGTGGAAAGAATGATCACAAGGTGAGAAATTGTCTTACTATTTCTACTAGAGGAAGAGATGTCAAGAAAGCTCCTTATAATGGTCCGAATGTGGGTGAACAAAAGAATACTCTCTTTTATGCTCTCCAAGCTAACAAAGAAGAAAATACGGATTAAGGTTCCGGTAAGTTATAATTTTCCCGTTTGTGTTGTTCATGATAGAGTTGATAGGTTTTTCTCAAGTGTGGGAGCATGGGGAATAAGTGGGTTGATGGATTTTGTCTCTTCTCTCTTCTCTCCTATTCTATTCAAGCTTGAGATTTAAAATTTCTTAATAGCATGATGCATGTTTAAAGAGTTCCTTGTGAAAAATGATATTTTCATGATCCCTTAAGGATTTGCATTATTTTCATGAGTTTATTTTAGATGGTAAAATGATCTTTGTTGACTTTGTCCTTCATGTTTTTATTCCTTCATAGTGAATTGCCTAAATGTTGCATGAGTTTAATTATGAGCATGTTTAAAAGTTACTTTTGGAAGTGATGCATAAATGTGCTCTTATGACAAATTGACATTATGTGCTTAAAAAATTTGTAGTTGCATGATATGATGTGGAAAAGGAATTCCTACGAAAATGTGAAATGCGAAATGTGGAGTCTTAATGCATGATGAGTCATTTATGTTGTTCCTTATTTTCTTGTTATGTTTTGAGTCTCTTGTATGTGGACTTGATAACCCTCATCAATAATTGTATTTTTGTTTTGTATTGATGTGGTATTTTTGTGATCTTCTAGTCATAAGTTATATAACCTTGAAACTGTTTAAAGTGTTTTCGTGTCATTGAAGGACGATTATTTGCCAAGTGGAGGAGATTGTTGCAACCGTAAAAACAATAGGGTGAAATAGAGACTCACATGGGTTGTACGAGTTAATAACTTGTTAAAATAGTGAACAAAAGCTTTAGAAGTCAATTTTAAAGAGTTTTGAAGTCAAACGTCAAGGGACCAGCGAGACGTTCAGAAACTACTCTTCTGGTGTACTAGTGTGTCCTTGTTTGTTGTGCATGTTTTTAGGTGTTGTTTCGATTCTAAAATAACTGGGGATAATACTAACACCAAGGAGAACAGTTTTATGGTCAAAACATCCGGGTACGGCTCTCGAAGGACCAACCTAAGGGTCCTTGAGGAGGACCGAAGACTTGGCCAAGATGCTGACAAGGCAGCTTACAACTAGTAGCTTCTATGAGTATATCCGCGTCATGGACTTGCTCCAGAAATGGGAAAAATTCTCTCTGAGTCACGGACCACATGGTACACCCTACTTTCCCAAAAATTATTTTCCCAAAATCTTCAGGGAACACGAATGCGACGCGGAATTGTTCCCCGACGATAATTTTGAAAATAAAAGTTAATTGTGAGTTGTTTAAAAAGGATTAACTAATGTAGGGGTATTTTGTGTATTTTAGGGGTGTATTGTATATGAATATTAATTCATTTTACACCTATTACCCCAATCAAATACCCCAACCCTCAATTAGAAATCAAAAAAATATATATCTTCTCCCTTCTCTCTAAGTTCTCTCTCTTGTCAAATCCTCCATTAAAGAACCTTGAAGTTCCAAGGAAAAAGACAATTTCTTAAGTTTTCAACCTAGATTTAGTTTATATACCTTCATTAAGGTATGTTCATCTCATCGTTGATTCTTCTCTCATCCAAGGAGCCAATATCTAGGGCTTTTCAAAAGATCTCAAAACCCTAAAACAATATTTTAAATTATAAGCATGTTTTCTTACATAAAAATGATTTAATTAATGATTTATGAAGTATTCACTATTAATTCATGTTTTTATGATAAAAATTCCATGAATCCATGTATTCGTTGAATTCCTAATTATGGCTCTAAAGTGGGTATATCAATTAGGATTTAATTATGTTTAGTTCATATTTAGATTGTCATAAGGTATTGAATTATATGTTGATCATTGTTAGAATTGGTCACAGTTTTCTTTATAGTATTGAATCTATATTGGGTTTCTTTTGAATCATTGATATGGATTAATTGATGGTTTAGTCTTATGGGCATGGTATTGGTAAGTTCTCTTATTGCGTGGAATTGTTTGAGATGCTAAGAAATGGTGGTTGTGGCTATTGTTAGGTTGTAATTTGACCTAGTTCTCTTACTTCATGTAGAATTGATATTGAATTGCCATTGATTGGTATGGTTCACTTTTGGTGGCGGTGCACAATTGTTATATATGTTATGAACATGGCTTGTTGGCATTATTATATGAATTGTTGTATTATCATCTCATGATATATGTGAATGTATAAAGTGAAGGTACTCATGTGATGTTTATATGATCGTGTGGGTGCTATAATGATTTGATTAAATGTACTTCTTGTCTAAATGATTATATATGATGATAAAGGACTAAGAAGAGTCTTTATATAATGATGTTGTATCTTCTATTTGTAGACTTAGTTGTCCCTACTTGGTAGTTGAATTGCATTGAATAAAAGTACCAATGAATGTCTAGGATAGGTAGAAATAAAGTAGGTGAATTATATGAAAGACTAATGTGAAACCTTTAATATGAAAATAAGGTTAAGAGTGTGAAACCTTGAATATGAAAAGAAGGTTAATAAAGAAGCCTTAAAGTGGTAGACTGAAATGGTCCCTCCTTCTTGAGTGGAATGATGGACTTAGAGGCACGTTGGCTGGAACGACATAATATCATCTTTAAGGAATTCATTAGAGCTATCTTAAATTAACCTTGATCAGCCGCCGTTGTAGAGGTCTTCTTGAAAATGGTATTATGAGTTGGTAGATCTTAGTGATGGTACATTCTCTAATACACTTATATGAATGAAATTACTCTATGAGAACCATGTCAAAGCACAGACTCGATATGCTTCAGGTAGTAGCTCTTTTCGAGTATAAGACTAGAGTACAAAGAAACCGTTTGGTATCCCTTCAACTATGTGCCTACATCGGATGTATCCTAGTTCTACCCTTGGCAAGTAGAACATCAACCAGGTTGTGAGGTTTTAATGACACCGAATTCTATGTGTAGATAGTGTGGTCTATGTTTGTTAATATCTATTTTCATCATATTGGATGCACACTTTAGTTGTTAAATAGGTTCTATAATGTATGGGTAGTAGGATGGGATGCTATCTATAAATGGCATGAGTAGGCCTTAAAGATGATAGAGTGAGTTCCCTAGGTCTTCCAAGACCATTATGTAAAGTCATTTACATGTTAGTTGTTTCTTAAATCGCTTAAATGAATAATGTTCACTTGAAAAAATGTATTTAGTTAGAAAGGTTCATAACTAGGATTGCTTGAGGAACATTTAGGTGTGTATTGAAGAGGTTGTTTGGACGGTCCCTTTTGTAAAAAAAATTTCCTTATTAACTTTATTGTAAGAAGTTTTAAATTTCCACATTACTTTTCATACTTATGTAATGAATGAATGCTAGGAGGCTTGTTTAAGACATCTGAGAGTTCGAGTATTCCATGTCGCGACTTGGGGGTACTCTTGGGTTGTGAGAAAGCCTAAGCTAGCTAAGATCATATCCTTCATTCGGGCTAAGAAACTTGTACGGTAGGCTTGTTTGGCGTAATTTGCTCATATTATGGATGTTGAGATCGAACCCACCTCTGTTAAGTCTATTCCTATTGTGTTAAAATTGGGAGATCTTGAAGCTCAAATCCAAGGGATTCTTGATAAAATGGATTATCTAACCTAATAGTTCCCAGTGGGGTGTTGCTGTCTTGTTTTCTAAGAACAAGGAAGGTAATACGATGACTTGTGATCTTATCTTATGCTATAATAAAGTGTGTAATAAATGGGGTTAATCCTTTGAATTTATGAGGATGCATGAGTTTGAGGTTTTATGTTAGTGAAAATGTTGACTTGTAGCGATAGTAATAGTCGTCTAAGCATAATGGTAATAAGAGTTCCTGATGGATTTTGAAGGGATATAAATATATAATAAGTGTGTTTGTTAAGAGAAATTTGTATAGTAATTACGACTTGCGAGTATCTAAGATTGTGGGTTTTCTAATATTCGGTATAGAACGTTATTGTATGGAAAGTTGTAAGAGATTGTAGGACACCATTCGAATAGATATTAAAGAGTTAGAGTCATCACGAAAAAATAGAGTGATGTAGTAGAGACTTTACAAAGAGGAAAGAGGAAGAATATTTTATTTAATTGCAAAGGCTAAAGAGATATCATTACAAGGGTTGACAATTGTGTTAAGAGATGCGTGATTTCTTTCATTTTTCTCTGATTATGGTAATATAGTCACTAGTTTGTTATATTAGTTAAAACTATTAGTAAAAAGACCTAAAAAGGAGTGGACACACATTCGCTTGAGTGTGATGATAAGTTCTTTGTTTTTCTTTCGAGTTAATTTTGAGTAACATTGAATTTTAGCAAAAGATATGTGAGGTTGGTGGAGATGATGTCCATGATAATTGATGATCGATGAATTTATAAAAACCTTAGAGGTATAAGCTAATCTTTATAGATAAGGGGATTGTGTTAGACATTTGAATTTACATTTCAAATTTTTTAATCAAAAATCTACATTCGTGATGTTATATTTTTTTAGAGTATTAATTTGCAAGGTGTGGAATGTTCACTTGTATCAAGTATTGAACATTTGCAAAGACATACACTTGGTTTGAGTTGTAAAGTTTATTACTTTTAATTATTGAAGTATCTAATGAAGGCTTTATTTCTGAAGTATTGGCTAAGAGTAAGGTTAATAATCAGAGAATTATGATGGTTGTTTGTATTAAGATTGTTGGCTTGATCAGAAGGATGTGAAGAGTATGTTGAGTCAAGTGACAGGAAATGGCTAGTATTGACTCTTCAAAGGAAAACCATTCGTGTTATTCGATAAATTCTTACATGACCATCTATTTCTTTTTGTACATTCTTTTTAGTGTGATGAACTAGCTATGCTCGCCCGTGTTTTTCATTTTGTGGGTGAATCTCTGGTGGTGGATCAGGTTTACCGATCAATCCTATGATGTTCATTTGGTTTAGTGGGATAAGTTGGGAAGAGGTGGTTATTTCAAATGACTTATGTGGTTTTGCCTTGGATTTATAAAGTATTTCATTGGTTTAACATGTATCACTTTGCTTATGAGAATTTATATAAGATCTACCATGCAATATTATGGTTGTCCGACAATATTAATATTCATCTAGTCATTGAGGTGATGATTTGATTGTGTGTGATTTAATGTGCGGATAATTGAATCAAACTCTTCTATGTTCTTAAGAAGTAATCCTAAATTTACTAAATCTAGAATTTCAATAGGGTTGTTGGATTGTTTGTGGGTTTGTATGTTTGGACGTATCTCTCAAGGAATATCTTCTGTCTAAAGATTGAAACTTTTGCGACTTAAGCTTATGGAAATTTATGTTGTGGAATGGAGATGTTTTTAAGAACTATGATTCTTTGGGTATTATGAGTGTGAGTTGGTTTGTTTTAGTTTGACTTCTATATGTAAGGAGTATTTATTTAGAATTTTATCATTCTTATGTGAGAAAGGATTAGTCCTTATAATTGTGACAAAATCCTTGACATAATGGGGAAGACGTATGTAGGATCACCTTTAGTTGTACTTGTGATTTGTTTTTTTGGATTATCTATGTTTGCATACAACAATATTTATCACTCGAGTGATAAGATGACTACATTGAGGCATTGTAAGTGAGAATGTGTAGGTATTCAATTGGTTGGTTTAAGGTTGGAGATGTGAAACCCCTAGGGTGTAATGAGATTTGGTAAGAAGGGCACACGAGATAACTATCCCCAGTAATTCGATGTTTCAGGTACTACTTTACCTTTATTTTAGACAAGTCTTTCCTAGTTGATCACTAGAGGAAGAGTGATGAATTGGTATCCAATGTAGACCTGCTTCCGTCATTATGGAAAAACCAATGAAGAAAGAATCAGGGCAAGAAAATTTTTTTTATAGTAATTTGGAATTCCTAGCCTAGTCCAGATTTGGACATAATTGTAGTTATTAAGGTGTGGATAAATCTTATAATGAATTGGAGATCTAATTATGAATTTAATTACATGAGTTGATAGCTAAGACGAGAAAAAATATGTACAATTTTACAAAATTGAATTGAGATGAGCAGAACTCGTTGAAAATAATCTTATCATGAATGGGTACATTATGTCTCCGTTGAGGCCGCTCTAGTGGAATTTTGGGTGTTGTAGAGGGGCCAATTTAGTAGGGTGGGTCCTCTATAAAGGGTCGGATGCGACTTAAAGTCATAAATAAACCTCTAAACGACCTTATTTGACACTTTTCAATTTTTAGATCTAAGGAGATGACCAAGAAAAATTCTTGACGGTCTTTCAAAATTCGTGAGGCTAAAGGTAAGATTTTAACGCCCCGAATCAGTTTTTCTAGCCGTAGAACCTGCTTTATTGGGTTATTATTGATGGGAAAGGGTTTTATATGAGAAGTATGGTGGAAATAGCCGTAATTATTGTATTAGCATCTTGGATTTGGTCAAGGATTATTAGGTTTGTTATAATCTGAATAATTGGACTTTTGATTGTGGATCCTTGCATGTATTGATATTTGCAGACCTAGAACAAGCTGAAAGATTCTAAAAAGGGAAGATTCAAGTGTCATAGGGGATTGAAGCTTGGATTTTAGGTAGGTGATGGTTGTGATTTTATGTTGTTGTGACATACGTTTGTAATTAATTTGTTATAATGCATGTATATATGGGAATATTAACTATAACATTTTACGTCTGCAGCCATCCAAAAAAGTGTAGCCTAAACTAGCAAAAAGTATGACCTTTAACAAAAGGCTACACTTTAGGACTTTAAGCAACATTTTTCAGGGGTGGTCGAAAGAGGCGTAACCTTAGAGTTTAGGTAACACTTTTTCAAGTGTTGCCTTATCAGTTACGCTCAAAATCGTAGGCTTAAAGGCAAAAAGGTTATGCTTTGCAGCTACGCTTAAAAGTGTTGTTTTATCAGTTACACTTTCAAGTGTGGTCTTTGCTCATATAGGCTACTATTTTAATGTGTTGCCTTTTCTATCTTATGTATGACTACACTTTGAAGTGTGGTCCTTCCCCATGTGCATACCACAATTTATAGTCCTATGGTTGCACTTTTAAGTGTGGTAATAATATTTTGTCTATATAATATTTATATGCCACAATTTCTTTTTCAATAATAATCGCAAACATCAAATTAATTAATAACTAATTCAAATTAGATTTGAATTAAACTTCAAAAGATAGAATGTCTTTGATACATACACATACTTAAAGAAATATTGTAAATATATGTGTGCACAATAGTTTAAAACTATTATTAAAATAGTTAACTATTTCACAAAATCAAATGTAAATTATTCAAACTTTTACAATACTTCAAAAAGTTCTCAATCATCCACATCAATGAGATCGAATTGATTGTCGTGACCCTTAAAATTTGATCACCTCTATTTCCCTACACATTTAAAATAAAAATAATTAGTCTTATGCTTTGAGGTACGTAATATGATGCACTACATTGTAGAAAAAGGAACCGACCAAATCATTAAAGATTTGAGGGAGAAAAAAGCACTCAAGAAAAGATGCAAAAGGAATAAAAAGATTCAAGCAATCTGAGTATATAACTTGTATTTTCTGAGTGTATTTAAGTTATAAAAGTGCTCAACTCTTTCCAGAATTTTCAACACTGTATTATAGCATATTGCAGCAGCTATATAAGAGTATTAATTGATAATAGCAAAATACAACAACTGAGTTTAGTGCACACTATAACCTACTGTATATACTGTAAACTTATTCTATAAAATGTACAACAATGTTATAAAAACAACATTCATTTGCAAAATTCTCTTTTGCATTCAAATTTCTAAACAAAAATCACAATTCCTCTTTCACACACACATACACTATCAATGTGAAGCTTCCTTAGAAATTTATGTACTTACTTGAAAAAGTATGTTACTAATACATAGGCATCACAAGAACTATGTCTCAATTCTAATCAATTTAGATTGATAATTTGAGTCAGAGTCGTCCATGTCGTTCCATTTAAGTCCGTCCCAATTAAATATTATAAAAAAAATAATCTTAGATAAATAGCAACATAACAACATTGTTTACATGTCTCAGTTACATATTGCTCCCTCCATTGTTGTTCTGTAAAAATATATCCTTATTAATTCATTACAGAAAAAGTGATACATGTTTATACCTAAAAATACCAAACTTCAGCTTTTTATTCTACCTTAGCTTCCATGAAAAACTTTTGTAGCAACACAAGTGATATGACATGATTAAGGCATCAAGTTTCAGAAGTCGTACCCACATTATGACATATTTGAGACCAAAAACTTCTAACAACATATATATCTCGAACAAGTTCCAAAGACTCCTAATAACGAAGATTGTTGGTATTTAATCACAACTAATTGGTATCGTCTATGTAGATATTTTTTCCATAAGAAAATGACAGAAGATACATCAACTTATCTGTCAATTCTTTGCGTGAGTATCAACAAGAGCTTATCCTTATCCTTGTCTGCAGATTTCACAAGCCTTTCAAGCTCTTTGTGATCAAAACAAGAGACCTTTTCTCAAACGATAAAACGTTGGGAGTTTTTCAAGAGCTTCCCATTTAGTATCCTCTTCATCATATAATGCCCATTTAAGATTTTACTAGAAGAGAAGCATAAGTATAAATTTAGGAAGGATAAGTGCGTCAAATTTTAATGGAAATGCATCTAGCTGAAAGGTATACTTCCGATCTGCAGAAAACTTGCTGGAGAGAATAAATATATTTTTGATCTGCATTTCATCATATAATTATATTTGTTTTCTTCTAAAATACATGATTGGGATATATGTAACGATTAACTAAAATTTACTAAACTATAGAAACTTATTTAGTAAGTTCAAATGTTCATACGCCAAAGTTATCAACGGTGCCGCATGGTTTGCACTTAGTGATGCAAAATAGTTAGGTTACTTCTTCCCATCTTACTAATCCATCCTCAATGAACAGAGTTATCCGATACTAGTGAAGTGATGTAAGTGCTCAGTGGAATAGCTAACATACGCGCAAAAAGACCTGATACCATATACTATGGTGGAACTGATTTTGTTGCTTTTTGTTTCCTAACAGTAAGTCTACGAAACTATTATAAAACATGTCATGCTTGATGCACATGAAAATTTTTTACTGTCCATCTCATGGAACTAGCAGTTAGCTTAGAAAATAACATCCAACAAATGTCTTGACTTATTCCATCATTTACTATTTGCTTGTTACTAAGCAATTCTCTGTGTTCCTATCTTTGTTTCTTGAATAGTGTAAGATTACACGAAGTACCGACTATCTAGTTTTAGCACTGCATTAACAAAAACTGTAAACAAACTTTGTTACAATCTTTTCCTTCCACCTTCGAATTAGTAAAGAGAATTTCCTTTTATCTATTTGACCATGGTACGTGTTCTACATATGAAATGTAATCACATAGATGAATTACCAAACTAAAGAATTTCACCTGTGCAATAGAATTATCCTGCAATAGCACATTTTTCATACATTAGAAGTTATTAGAATTAAACAGAACTTCCACTAGAAAGCTAAAGCTCAACCAAAAGATAGCTAAATCTGCTATATCTGAAAAATTTTCATTCCAGGAATTCTCTAAACCTCATGATATTCAACACAAGTGGATGTAATCCAACAAAATAAAAAATAGATACTTGCCCAAATAAAATCCTGGTAGCCAAGAACATTGGCTTGTAGTAATTCTTTCAACTCTTTCTCCAGCTCTAAGAAGAAGTCAAAAGAAGGATTAGGAAAATCACCACCTGCCATCAAAGAAGAGAGACAATGACCTTACCAATTGAAAAACTCGATAAGGTTACAATGGACAACCATTTGGCGGTAACATAGAGGAGGCGACGGATCAAGGGATTGGTGTTTAATTTATTCTTTGGAGAAGAACTTCATTTCAGAGTTAAAAGGCTTTCTAACTGATCACAGCTCTTGAACCACGTTTAATTTAATTTAGCAATAATCTAAAATTGATAATGAGGACCACGTTTTTCCCACCCACTATGTTATATTTCTACTACTAGTAACATCAATTGATTCACTTTGTTAATTTGTATATTATTTTATTATAGAAGATTATTTTTTATTAAAATTAATAATTAAACTGATATAAAGGGTTATAAAAGATTATCTTTTACAAGTTCATTTTTTGTCCAAATATTAATTTGAGGGATCTGATGAGAAATAAATAAATTGGAGAAAAATTTAAATATTTTGGAGGGACTACAATATTTTAGTGAAACTAGGAATTCTATAATGCAACACTTTAAAGTGTTGTTTTCAGAATTATAAAATAGTGTACTTTATAAATGTAGACATGAATGAAAATAAGTGTTGTCAATTATATGATGATGTGTCAATACATATAAAGTATAGCATATATACTAAAGAGCACATTTTACAAGTGTCGTATATATTATTGTTGCCAAAATCTAAAAAAAAAACTAAGGTTACACTCTAAAAGTGTACTAAAAATTATTTGAGACAACACTTTAGAAGTGTTGCCCAAATTAATTGTGGCCTTAGGCCTTAAATGTTGTAATGATTACATTATTGATCACCCTAATAGTAAATGAGTAATTGTATTTCATTATCACCTCTTGGTGTATGATCTTGATTATGTGCTTTTGATTGTGATTGTGGTGTATAAATGAGGATCATATTACCACGTTTCGACAAGCTAACTTGGATCGAATTGCCATGTTCCTTCATAAATATTGGGTCGGGTGTCCATGTTCCGGCATAACTATGGGATTGGTTGCTACATTTTGGCATAAAAATGTGATGGATTGCCATGATTCATCAAGCTAATAGTTAGGGTGTGATTTCCATGAGGGGAACATTGAATTGGGTTTCGTGAGAGAACTATTGAATTTTGTTGCGTATCTACTTGCGATGATTACATTCACATAAAATGATAAATGATATCGAAATACTATTTGTTTCTCTAAAATGATTTAATTGTATATTGATGAGATTTGTGAAACTATTTGTTGATATGAATGATGATGATGTGTATATGTTTGGTATATGCCTGTTTTATAATGTTTTTGTTACTTACATATCCCTAACTTATTGGGATAACCGCGTGATCCTACCAGTACACTGTGGTTGTGTACTGATACTGCACTTGCTCTTTTTTTTGTACAACGCATCTTCCTGCAGCTTTTGACAGATCTCATTGAGAAGATCCGTGATCATTTCAAATTCAAGGATGATCTAGTTCTTCTAGGCTGCCTTAAGTTCTCTTTAATTGTAATCATCTCTTTCGGACTTAGTCTAATTGTTTAAGGTGTTGTTTAGTTTCAGGACTTAATGTTAGTAGAGATTTTGTACAATGACTCTCAGGTCCTATGTATTTAATTTTGCATTTGTTTAGTTAATTAAACTTGTTTCCGTAACTTAATTGCCTTAGATCCAGTTTAATTGCTTAGTATGGATTTTTGAAGTGGTTCTCCCACCTGATGGTTAGTGTGATGACAATCATGACAGTATAGGCCGTTACACTAGATAAGTTTACATATATCACTGGGATTTCATTTATAGTGTAAGTTGGTGGTACTTATGGATTATCCAAAAATTGCTTGACATTTAGAATTGAAATTTGAGAGTCTATCACAAGTTATTTAATTTACTCGATTCCAAATTAATTATTTATTCTAAAAAAACTTACATAAATATCATTAGTTTAGGAGCTATTTACGTAGATATATTTTAGTTTGCAATAATATGAATTAACTAGATTTAGTACGTCTAAATACGTCTCGATAAATCTATATAAATGTATCTCAGGTTATATGAGGTCAAAATTAGGTTTAATTGTTTCAAAATATTCTATTTGAAGTAGATTCACATGTATTTCGAGTACATAACAAATCTCGCTCCCCTCCCTTCCATCTGACTTGCCACTCTTCTACGTATCTAGGTGTAAGGAACTTCATATTTAAATAAGATGATTGAGATATTAACATGAGTTTCTTAAGTTAATGACTTGCTAAGTTAAAGAGAAATGTCTTCTAAGGGCTGGTTTGAGCAGTTTTGAGGTCAAACGTCAAGGGATGACCAAGACGTTCGGAGACTAGTCTTTTGAGTTCATGTGTTCTAGTGTGGTGTGTTGAAGTTTTGTTGATTGTTAGGGTTGTCCCAAGCAGTGGTTGAGGTGTATAGGTGTTATACGTCAAGGTATGACTAATGGTCCTTGAGGAGGACCCTACGTCAACACCCCAAGACCTCAAGGAAAAACCACCAAGCTGCCTGAGCAACATTACTCACGACCCCAAACAATGGCCCGTAAAACCACGAATGGCTCATGAGTCTTGGGTGTGAACCATGCCTGTGAAGGCGTGAATGTTTTGACCCTCAGTCCCAAACCACATACACCAATAAGGTGGCGTGGACCAGACCACGGTCTGTGATCTGGTGAGCGTAGAATGAACCTACAATTTTTACACTATTTTGGCAAAGCCAAGGGTGGTTTGGTAAATTCCACCCTTGGATAACTAACTGTAGGGAAGGTTATTTTATGTAATTTATAGTATTTTAAGCTAGTTCAAACGTCTAGTATTATAATTCATTATTCAATTATCCCTAGGTCAAAACCCTTCCCTCCCATATGTTCTCTCAAAAAACCCATGAAAGGTCAAGGTCAAGATGAAGCTAGGGTTATGGATTTAAATGGAGTTCTTCTTCAATTCTTTTGAAATTTCATCTAATAAGGTATGTATGTTCTTTATCTATGGTTCACTATAACCTTAGAGACAATTTCAAAGTAATTTCAAAGTTTATTTAAAAGTCCAATTCACACTCGAACTCATGGGTTCTTGCATAAAATAATATCAACTGATCAAATATGTTATTATTGATCTATAATTGATGTTTTTAATATAAAAACTCGATGGAATCATGATCTTCATTATATTCCTAAATTTTGCTTATGAAGTGGGTATATTTCTTATGATCTAATGTTGATGGAATTGTGGCTAAATGAGTTGTATAGTTGACTTCTATTGTTATTTACGCTATTCTATTGTGATCTGTTGGAGAAGTAAGGAATGATAATTGTGGCTTTTTGAAGAGGGTGAGTTGAGCTAACTCACTTCTTAATGTACAATTGATATTAGAATTGTTCTTGTGTTGTATGGACCTCTTATGGTGGTCGTGTTTACTTGTGTGTGTGCGTGCGCGTGTGCGTGCGCGTGTGCGTTTTTATGTGCATGTGCGTGTGTGTGTGACACTCTAATCCAATTATAAAGTATCGGAACATGACACTCCGATCCAATTATACGATGTCGGAACGTGACACTCCAATCCAATTATACCGTGTTGGAACGTGACACTTTTATCCAATAATATCATTAATTTATCATTTATTATCATCACTTTAAATTCATAGATAATGTTTCATCAAGCCTTTTTATTCAAGGCATCACTTCGATAAAAATGGTTGAAGAATATTAATTCCACGGTCTTAGAATTTCAGACCAATCTTAAAACACACAACCAAAAAACAGAACCACACAATCAAGTACATAGAAACTTCACAATATAATTCAATGCATATTAATCACTATTAAGAGTTTACTATCAAATAGCATAAACCATAACATACCTCCACCGAAGAACCAAAGTCAAACCAGCTACTTCTGCAATACTTTTCCTTTCCTCAATGCTTCCGATCCCTTTCCAATCTATCAAACATAGATTCATAATTTGTAAGTTAACGAGTCAATAAATACTCATATTATTTTATGTCCAATGTAGACCCAATAACTCCTCAAATTTTATAATAAAATTCCCTAAAGTTCAAACCTAAGGGTAAATCTCAATTCATCCAATTAACATAATTTTAATGAAATTAAATCTATTCGATACACCTAATATTATTTAGCTATCTCAATATATCTAAACTTTAGTTATAATGTGATAAATTATAAGAATAAGCCAATTACAAATCATTTCTAAAAAACAAAATCTTTAAACTTCTAGAATACATATGCACCATGCATATTCCATAAAAGAATGAACAAAAAACAAATATCTAATATTAGAACTCGGCAACTATGCATGGAATCACTTTTACCATCTGTTGATTCTCTTTAACTACTTAAACCGTCACATCTATAAGCCATGCTACACATGAGCATCTTTCAAATTACAATTCAATTTCATACAGGAAAAATGTGCTACATTAATTCCAACCCCATCCTTGAACTAATTTGCAATGTTTAGTAGTATAGCATACAAATAGATTTTAGGAAAATCATTATTTACTAACAATATAGTAATATAGAACTTCCAAGAACCTGGTTATGAAACAAAAACGTGAATATACTAAAATTGTAATACAATGAACTCAAATTGATTAACAATTTTGTTGTTAATTATTGATCAGTAATGCCGGTAAACCTTCCAATCATAAACTATTCATTCATTGGGCAAATTTTATCTTCACAACCAAAAAAAATCCCCCACTAACCTATGAATAATAATTCACACTTACATATAATACACGTAAGTAGAAAAACTTAAGAGAATTATAACCTGAAGGCTGCAAGGATTTTCTTTCGCTTAACTTGTTGTTCCCCGCTTCCCCTCTTTTTCTTTCTTCTACAAATTATTTACTACCTCAACTATTATATGATTATTTATAAAAGTTTAAAAGTTATCCAATACTAATTTTAATATTATTTCCTTTAACCTTAAACTAAATAAATTATTAAAACTACCCCACTAATTTCATAATTATATTTACAAATAGACGAAAGCACCCATTTAAAATATATTGGAAAGTATTTTATGAAATAAAAATCTCTAGTACTCAAAAATGATAAAATGGATCATTATATTAGATATCAATTTACCTATCGTTCGTCCACGAACGATGAAAAGAAGGCTAGGGTAAGAAAGGGTTGTGGTCTCAACGATTACTCCAAAGTATTGGTACCCAATGTCTCATCTAAAAAGTATCAAACAAACAAACTAGTAATCTACACCTCCTCCCATACAATGCCTCAGATGGTGCTATCTCAGTACTCTAATTATAACTATTATTGTGTGTAAGCTCAAAAAACAACAAAAATATTTTCAAGTGGACTCTTCAACTGATCGATTCTTTCACTAGACCTTTAAATAACCATCAAGAAAAACACTATCTAACATAAACATGATAAAATCCTTAATCCATATTTGTTAAAACAACGAGTGAACCCGAACCAATCAACACACAGTCACAATCATTAACCATCACAGACCTTATCAAGATTACATCCTCACAACATAAACTTTTCTCGAACTTAAGCTATAAAAATATGATCTTCAAACATCAAGTAATCATCAAGGAGAATCAAACTCATTTGATTCAAGGATGGAAATGATCAAGTAACCACCATCGAGTGATACACTCAAACATACAAAACCTCTGACAACATTGTCAAAATTCGAGATTAGTAGCTATTATAGAAAAACCTAAAGAATGAAAAAAAAATTAGGCCCAATGGTCCATATATTCAATCACACATAGCCAAAACATGATACCAATGATGATATAATACTAAGGTTTATCGAACAAGTATAAGTTTGTCATGGTATATCTCCTATAAATTCTTATTAACAAAGTTATGTGTGTAGAAACACTAGTATACATCAACTATCCCAACCAACACAAAAAAAATTTCAACTAAAATAAACAAACCTGGCCAAGAATGTCACTTTACCAGGATGATAGTCACATAATTGGTACACCAAATCCATTACTAAGAATTACCCATAGAAGTGAAAATACACATAGACGTAGAAAGTGAATCATACTCTAAACCATGCAAGAATGAAGTAGTCGATCACATAAAAATGTACATGACCAAGGTCGAATTATTCTAGATATTCCTTCCACAACGCCCATATCAAACATTTCCATTCATTAGACTCTTTTTCTTTGATTTTCTAGCTACCCACAATCACTAATTTAGTCATTATTATAATTATATACATACTTAGTTTATCGAACCCCACATCCAACGAAGTCAACACTCTTAATACTAACATAACATCATAGCCACACTGATTATCTACCTTACTCTCAACCATCATTAGTACAAAAGTATTACTATCAATACATGTCCAAACTATGACTATCTCTATTTCTATTTAAACATTTTATGGCACATACGAGTTCCAAACCGGGCTAATAACATTAAATTCAAATTCAATAGTATCTTTTCATCGAGATAAAGATATTAAATTCCACCTAATGTCTATTTCACAGCACTTTCACATACCATGTAGAAGTATATCTCACATTGTTCATCATTCTTAAGTCATTTATCATTATTTGAGCAGTCTAAGCCATCTAAAATTCTAAATTTCCATACCTCATTATTTTTCACCTTAATCAAAAATCAATCTTTTTAAAAGTAATAGTCAATGATAAACTCCCGGTAAGTCTGTACCAAACTAGTTCACATCTCAAAGTCATATCTAAACTCAAAGGAAAGAAATCAATACAACCTTCAACTACACCCCATGAATTTATACGAGAGGTCTTATTCCTTCATTTTTTTCAAATTCTTCTCATGGTGCAAAATTTAAAATATCTCGACCCTTCAGAAATTTTCATCCAACCTACTTTTCATTATGAGCTCCTATTACCATTATGATCAGTTAGCCCTTATCATCACCATGAAGTGAACCTTTTCCTATAATTGACACCTAAAACTTATGTATATCAATTATGTTCAAGGGACTAGCCCAATTTTATATGCACTTTCTTACTAGATTCTTCAATTTCCGTTAACCAATTATACTACATGTGACTTTGTATATCCACAATCTTGTCATTCCACTATCAATCCACTCCATTAAAGCTTAAAATAAAATCATCAACCCTCATTTAAAATTCTCAAGATACACTTACAACCTAGATGCGCTAAGATCCTACATAATCCTCCTTAAGTAGTTAGTATTCAAACTTGACATTAGATGTATTCGTTTCTACGTAACACTAGTACCGTAGCATGAAAGTCCGTTGTATACCTCACTAGAACACATCATACCTATCGATAAGATCATACCCAAATAGCCCACATATTTCTACCCATTGAATAATTCCAAAACATTATCGAATATGTCCTCTCTCTAGCCCAAAAAATTCTCTTTACTTAGACAAAATCAGTAGCAAAAATAACACACTTCCTAACATTAACCAAGTAACATCAATATTAGTGTAGTAGTGGTATCGTGACCCTTTTTTATATACACTTAATCTATAAAATCGTAGTAGAAATTGTGCCCTCAATTGAATTAACAAAATTTTATTATTCATTAAGCAACCATATATCTTATAAGAACTTTATTATATTTTCCAAAGTAATGACATTCATTATCTAGCTGTCCCTTACGAACTTTTTCAATGTTGTCACCTTGACAAAATCATCTTGCTTCACCCCGTCTACCTCATATCCATTAAGATCCGTAGAATATATTTCTCTATGAAGAAGCCAGAAAATGCTACCTATGTCATAGGTAGTGTCATTACCGTCAAGACTCAACATGAGACTGCCACCACATTTTTGCATCATCCCAAAATTAGTAAGTCAGAAACACAAATTCCCATCACTTTACCATATCCATCTTATGAAACAATTCTCATAACAAACAATAAGGAAATCATAAGCATCTTCATATTCAGTACCCATGAAGAATAGGGATTTCAACTTTAAGAACATAATAAAAAGATCATACTAGTAACTAGTAATTAAATATCTATAGTGAATCGTGGAAAAATATCTATTTTTACGAATGCATACTCCTTTGCTGGTGTTAGTGTTTTCAATTCTACTACTCTAATACTAATCATATGCGAAATAGAATGAAGAAGGTTAGATACCAATTTGTATTACCTAGATACAAATTGGACTCAAGTAGTAGCACGAAATAAAGAAGGAATGAAGTTTTCATAAAGTCTTATAGCATCTCGAACAAAAGTAATGGCCTTCCCATACCGTTCTACAAGACTCTACTAGACCTGTCCATGTGTTATGAGATCAACGAACCTAATGCTCTGATACCAAGTTTATCACGACCCAAAATAAGTCGTGAGAGGCACCCACACTTAACCTTCTAGGTGGGCAAACCAAGGAATCCAAATCCCAACATACAAACTACAAGCATAATGCAGAAGCTCAAAATCTTACTAAATATCTTTTCTCAAAACCTGAAAGTCATCACAAAAAGGACATCTAATCTCCAATTACAAAGATTAAGAGTATCAAAGACACCAAAATAAATGAAATAAAGTAATTCATGTACGAAAACTAAGGACATTAGGTAATGACTGAGAGAATCCAACCCAAACTCGAATGAATAGCTCACCCTTGAACGTGATATGCCGATACTTGATAGAGATGAGGGCGATTCAAATTCGTTGGTATACTTAATGCAGTCAATATAAGGAAAACAAAGAAAAATACAAGTAGGGCTCAGTACGAGGCAACGTGTACTCAATAAGTATCATCGGCCAACCCAAAATAGTAACTAATATACACTGAATGATAATATAAAATCAACTGTAGTACTTAATAGGTGAGAAGCAACAAACAACATGAATAATTGACAACTGAAGAAAGTAGTAATTAATCACAATATCAAGCACACACGAGGGCTCATTCGTCCACACCACGTTCGTAGGGAAAATGGTTCTTTGAGATTGAGTACATTAAATTAATTAAATATCCTTTTCCTTTAATTTTTCTGTGTTGGAATGTGACACTCTCATCCAAGAATACCATGTCGGAACGTGACACTCCAATCCAATTATACCATGTTGGAACATGACACTCCAATCCAATTATACCATGTCGTAATGTGACACTCCGATCCAATAATATCATTAATTTATCATTTATCATCATCACTTTCAATTCATTGATAATCTTTCATCAAGCCTTTTTTATTCAAGGCATCACTTTGATAAAAAGGGTTGAAGAATATAAATTCCACGGTCTCAGGATTTCAGACCAATCTTAAGACAGACAACCAAGAAACACAACCACACAATCCAGTACGTAGAAACTTCATAATATCATTGATGAATGGTTAATTACTACTAAGAGTTTACTATCAAATAGCATAAACCATAACCTACATCCACTGAAGAACTGAAGTCAAACAACCTATTTCTCCAATACTTTTCCTTTCCTCAATGCCTCCGATCCTTTTCATATCTATCAAACATATATTTTTAATTTGTAAGTTAACAAGTCTATAAACACTCATATTATTTTATGTCCAATGTAGACCAAATAACTCCCCGATTTTGATAATCAAATTCCCTTAAGTTTAAACCTAAGGGTAAATCTCAATTCGTCCAATTAACATAATTTTAATGAAATTAAATCAATTCGATACCCTTAATATTAGTTAGCTATCTCAATATATCTAAACTTTAATTATAATGTGATAATTATAAGAATTAGCCAATTACAAATCATTTCTAAAAATAAAATCTTTTCAGTTCCAGAATACATATGCACCATGCATATTCCATAAAAGAACGAACCAAAAACAATTATCTAATATTAGAACTCGGCTACTATGCATATAATCACTTTTACTCTATTGATTTTCTTTAACTACTTATCCCATCACATGTATAAGCCATGCTACACATGAGCATCTTTCAAATTACAATTCCATTTCATCTAGGAATAATTTTCTACATTAATCCCAACCCCATCCTTGAACTAATTTGCAATCTTTAGTAGTATAGCATACAAATAGAATTTAGGAAAATTTCATTCTCTACTAAAAATATAGTAATATAGAATTTTCAAGCACCTGGTTATGAAACCAAACCGTGAATACACTTCAATTTTAATACATTGAACTCAAATTGATTAATATTTCTTATGTTAATTATTGATCACTAATGCCGGTCAACCTTCCAATCATAAAAAATTAAATTCATTGGCAAAATTTTATCTCCACAACCAAAAAAAATCCCCCACTAACATATCAATAATAATTCACACCTACATATAATACACGTAAGTAGAAAAACATAAGAGAATTCTAACTTGAAGGCTGCTGTGATTTTCTTTCGTTTAACCCATTGTTTTTCGGTTTCCCTCTTTTCCTTTATTCTACAAATTATTTATTACCCTAACTATTATATGAATATTTATAAAAGTGTGAAAGCGATCCAATATTATTTTTAATGTTATTACTTTAACCTCCAACTAAATAAATTTATTGAAACTACCCACTAATTTCATAATTATATGTACGAATAGTCGAAAACACCCATTTAAAATGTATCCAAAAGTATTTTATGAAATTAAAATCTCTAGTACTCAAAAACGATAAAATGGATCGTTAAACTAGATTCCTAAGTTAATGTTAAGCCTTGAATATGAAAAGAACGTTAGTGATGAGTCTTGAATTGGATAATCCTAGCATGGTACCCGTTTCATGAATTAGTTATCCTAATAAACTTTGATCGTTAGACCCTTCATTAGAATGCTATTATGACTTTGTAGGATAAGTGATGGTACATTATGTAATAAACTTATGTGAATGAACTTACTCTATGAGAACCAACGCAAAGCACCGAGTTGATATGCTTAAGGTAGCAACTCTACTTGAAGTATAAGACAAGCTTACAAATAAGCCTTTCTATACCCCTAAACCATGTGCCTACATGGGATGTGTCCTATTTCTACCCTTTTCAAGTAGAAAACCTTCAATGGTTTAGGGTGTTATGACACAGGATTCCATACCTAACTTGTGCGGACTATGTTGTTTAATTCCTATTCTCATCTTGTGGGATATGCACTCTAGTTATCGGATAGGCTCTATGACATGTAGGTAGTAGTATGGGATGCTATCTATACATGGAAAGACTAGGCCTTGAAGATGCTAAGGTGAATTCCCTAGGTCTTCCAAGACAATATTGTGAAGTCCCCAAATTTAATGATGACTTCTACATGACTTAACTAATGCATGTCCTCCTAATGATAGTATGTTGAATTTAAAGATTCTAATCTAGATAAGCTTTGAGGAACACTTAGGTGTGCTTCAAAAGGTTTTATGGGCGTCCCTTCCATGTCCTACTTAGGTGGGTCTTAGACTAACCTTAGGTAGAGAGTCTAAATGATAAAATGTTATCTTGATGAATATGAAAATAATTGTCATATGTTCATGCTAATTTAATATGTCTTATATGTGAATTTTTACTTGTTGGTTGTGTTGGAAAGGAAATATCATTACCTTGGGTAGTCTTAAGGATAACCTAGGTGTGTATGAAGGGGTTGTATGGGTAGCCGCTCCATGTTTTACTTAGGTGGGTTTTAGGATAGCTTTAGGTAGAGGGTTTTAATGCTAAAATGTTTTCTCCATGACTATGATCTTATATGATGGATTATGTGGCGACAATCTTATATGATAGTTTTGACTTGTATTATGTCTCTTAAAATCTAATGATGAAGGGTTTTTAATCAAAATATCTTGAAATCACGTTCCTATACAAAATGTCTCGTTTTACATGATTTTGCATGTCTTTCGTATTTAGTACTTAATTTTGCAAACTCCTTATTTTCCTATTTTGACTAAAGTGTAGGAATTTGAGGTTTGGTGTGCTTTAGATAATGGATAGGTTTCTAAGGGTTGAAGATGAATTTTTGGTGAGTCCTCATAGATTCGGGGAAAAGACCCGACGTGTTCTTTTATGGTCTTTTAGTTTTTATTTTATGTTGTGTATGGGAATAGTACCAAGAATTTTACACCAAAAGTTATTAGATGGTTATATGAAACATATTGTAAAGTTAGATGTTTTGAAGTCTTCTGTTTTCTTATTAATGAAAGAGTTCTTCGTGTATGAAGAAAGTTTTTAATTTTTCTTTATTTTTATGTATCTTATACAATGAATGATTCATGAGGCTTGTACAACATCTTTTCGAGGTTGACTACGCCGGTTACGACGAGGGGATGCTCTTAGGTCGTGACAAACTTTGTATCAGAGCATAAGGTTTTTGGTATGGTCTTAAGATTTCTTAAAACCAGCTATAGCAAAGTCTTTTCCCTAATGTGAAGCATGCCACATTATTAATATAAGTCTTTTGGATGCTTAGAAAGTTTCACTTCTTCATTCTTCTAATAGTACCTAAAATTTTATTTTATGACGTCTTTCCATTGTTCCTTATGTGATGGTTCTTTGAGTGAGATTCCATTATAAGGGTTGTGTTGCGAGGTTGAGGGAGAGAAAAGGTTGTTTGTGAATTCGTAGATGGGATATAGTAGGTTGTCATGTTGACTTAGGATTAATGAGATGCTTTATAATTATGTGTATTATTGGTAGAACCCGACTTTGTTTGGTTGAATTTCTATGTAGGTTCAATGAGATGATGAAATGTGGTGTTTTAGAAATTTATAGTTGTGATGAGTAAGAAGGTTTAATGTTGTCGTACTCCGACCTTAGAATGGAAAGAATTGAAGTTTGAAAGGGTAACTATGAGTTTTTTCCTATGTGGGGGGAGGGGCGCGTTGCGGTTAGATTGTAAAGTTTTTTAGAAGATTTTATATTCATGTATTAGGCTTGATTGATGGTTTTGTTTCAAGAGGCTTAGTGAATTGAAGAATTGGGTGAGAATGGTATTGGTAAGGTTGATGGTATCTTGATTATGATTCTTATGGTATGTTCATGTTGACCTTTGATGGGTTTACCCTAAGTGTGGGATGATATGTGGATTAGTGATGTTGTTGAGGGTGTGATTTCCTTATCTTTTCTTCATTTGCCTATTCAAACCTAAAACAGATAGTTCTTAATAGCTTGGTTCATGTTTGGAGTCTTGTGTGAAAAATGAGTTTCCATATGGTCTCCTTATGTGGTGCATGTTTTAGTTGAATTCTTGCTAAAGGAGAAAATGAGTCTTCACAAAGGTAAATTTATTTTCCTCATGTTGATATGCATCTAAAATGTGTTTCCTAAATTTTACATTAGTTGATTTGTTGAACATGCATAATATCTTATTGCAATGTTTCATATTGAGCCTTTATGAGAAACATGGTTAAATGTGACTTATTGAGAATGTTGCATAAATTGTGTGTTTATGAGAAAATTTCATATTGTTCCCTTAGTGTTTAAATGAGAATGATGTGACTTGGAGAAGAAAGTTCCTCCAAAGAAATGAGAAATGGTAAAGAAGATGCATAAGGAGTTTTAGTGTGTTCCCACTTTCTTGAATTGCATGAATATGAATAAGATTTTTGTGTGGAGTTGATGTTCCTCCTATCTATGTGAATGGTATATGATATGGAATGAATAATTGTGAGCTTCCAGACTTAATTCCTTACCTCATATTTTTTTTAAGTTTCATTTGAGGACAAAATTTTTTCAAGAGGGGGATAATTTAAGGACCCTCAAATTGAATTAGGATTAACTAGAACTTCACGTGAGCTTCTTGAGTTAATAATTTTCTAATTTAATGAGGAATATCTTATAAGGGATGCTTTGACTAGTTTTAAGGTCAAACGTCAATGGATGATCAAGACGTTTGAAGACTAATCTTTTAAGTTAATGTGTTCTAATGTGGTGTGTTGAAGTTTGGTTAATGGTTGGTCTTGTCCCAACTAGCTTTTCAGGTGTAGAGGGGTTAGAAGTCAAGATAAGAATCCCCAAGAACCATACTAAATGTCACTGAGGAGAACCCTAAGTCAAAACCTCGATACACCAATGAAAAACAGCCAAGCTGCCCGGGCAGCATGACTCACGACCCCGAACCACAACCCTGTAAAACAAACAACGGATCGTGAGTCTTGGACATGAACCAGGACTGTTAAGGCCTTTACCCTTATTCCAAAACCACGGACCAAAATGAGTGGGTGTGGACCAGACAACGGTTCGTGGTTTTGTGGGCGTGGAATGAACCTACAATTTCTTCACTCTTTCGGCGAAGGAAATGGTGGTTTGGTAAATTCTACCATTTTCTCAATAAATATGGGGACGATTATTTTATATAATTAAAGGTATTTTATGTAATTTTAAACACTAAAATCAAGAATTAGAATTCAATATTCACTTTTCCCTAAACCAAAACTCTTCTCTGCCTTAAGTTCACTCAACCACCCCTTGGAAAATCCAGGTGTAACTATCCGAAAGTCGATGAACTACACTAGAGATTCACCTACTAAATAGTGACTAAATTATATTTATAAAACCATACTAATATAATAAATTTTATTTAGAAGTACTAGAGCCTAAACATCAAAGGAAAACCTTGACGTCCAGAAACTAGCGAAATTGAACTAGTAGACGTCCTTGTCTTTTGTAAAGGTTTGGGATTGTCGCATGAAGTCTAAAACTTGTAAAAAGACTTTAAATAAGTAAAATAATGTTTATAGGTCAAAATTTCTACTAACGACTACCGAAGGACCAACCAAAGGGTCCTTGAGGAGGACCTAAACATTTGCAAGAAGGCTACCAAAGCAGCCTGCGACCAGCCAAGATTTGAAGAACATGGCGCATTGTTCCCTCTTCACTTGTCAGGAAAAATGTTTCTCGCAGAGCGGGCCCTTCATAATGATCACTACCACAACCTGGATTTCAGAAAAAAGATCTGAAGGTGCACCCGCGACGCGCAGCCACTTCCCAAATTCGATCATGTCATTTTTAAGTAACTTTGACTTCAAAAAAAGACCCAATTAAGTAAGGGGTATTTTCAGTAATTTAGGGGGTTATTATATATTTATTTAGGGTAAGTTTTAAGTCTTTATTACCCACCCAAATCGATTCCCCAAATAACTCTCAATTCTCTCTCTACTCAACCTCCATTGAAGAGAATTGGAAGCTTGGAGAAGAAGAGCAAGTTCTCAACTTTCCTTCTCAAATTAGCGTATCTAGTCTTAGTTAAGGTATGGATTCTTCAACCTTTTAATTCTTTTCCCCAAAAGGTCCTTTCAAGTTGATTTCTAAAATATCCAATTATAAGGGTTTTCTCTACAAATGGATTTTCTTCTAAACATGTAATTGATGATTTATTATGATGAATTGTTATTATCTATGTCTAATTAAGTATATATTATTGATTAATTGGTGTTGATCAATAAGAATATCATATGATCCATGTCCTTCCCTTAATTTCCACAAGTATTTGATCTTGCTTATGAATTGATTAGAAATAATGAAGGCATTGATTTTTAGACTTGTGTTAAATATTATATTCCATTCATGGACTGCCTATTTTTATGTATTATTGGGATTTGTTCTACTTCTTGGATGAATTCATATATAAATCCTTTTCCCTAACCCAAGCTATGAATTGGACTTTTATATGAATAGGGTTGTTGGAAAGGATTATGTCATTGTTTAATTCACTATTTTATGATAATGATGATTCGATCATTGGATAATTGTTATGAATTGAGGGTACGATCTTCAAGAATGTTTTGGAGGCTAATCAGTAAGACCTTTATGATTATGAGTTCTTTATTCCATGATAATGCTTTATACTTGATAATGATGTTTAATTGAAGAATGATTATGTGATTAGAATAAGAAGATGATGATATGATGAATGTGATGAAATGTCATGAATGTGTTGAATTGTGAGATCATGTTAAGGGTATGATGATACAAGGTTGAATAACATCACTTGTGAGCCTTATTATGATATAACTATGATACGATGATCTCACTAAATGAAGGGTTGTATTGAAAGGAAATTCTCATGCATTACCTTATGACCTAATGAAATGATTATACAAGGGGTTAATCTCCTATGCCCTATATTAAGATATGATGATTAATAAACGCATAAAGACATTTTGAAAAGGAACTTTAGATTAGAACCCAGCGAACTAGAAATGAGACGTGTCCCTTCCCAATCTGAAAAGGTAGGTTCACTGTCACGACCGGAGTGTAGACCCCAGATGAAACCGGCGTCGTTGACCTCTCAGATATCACAGACAAGCCTACTTACGTCAATCTTACTTCACCTAGGTTAATTTTAGCGAAAAATTTGAAACTTTGTGCTTTGAAACATGATTACTAAACATTCCACTACATTAAAAATTTATCACTATCAACCATCTTGACATTGAGAGATGATCAAATGAAAGAAATAGTTCATTACTTTATTAAGTGTATAAATTGCAAAAATGGCACCAATACAAAGTCTGAACAAAACAGGAAATAAATGCTAGTGGAACATGCTCCACTAGATCAACTCTAAAACTAAGCTAGAATATAGAACAAAAGAATCCTCAAAAGCATGAGGACCTACCAAGTCCAGATTAATGCTGGATGTCGGGATATCTTCTACGTCTATCATGTAGCACTAGAGTCCACTTGTGCCTGCACCTAAAATAGTAGGATTGTATAGGGTTAGTACACACTTGTACTAAGTATGGGTATATTCAAGCATACACCAAGGACATGCATGAGAAAGAATAGTTCTTGCCTAACAACATGATTATGGAAAGTCAAGTCAGTGTACTTGCCAAATCGGGATTAGGAAATTTAGTGAACTTTCAAAATTTAGATTAGGAATGTCACTGAGCTTTCCAAATTTAGATTAGGAAAGTCAGTGAGATTTCCAGATTTGGTTCAGGAAAATAATGCCATGAGAATAACATACATCATCATACTTTTAATATTGCACACTCAACATAGGACATCATACACATAGCACATATCATATTGCATATAAAACGTAGTTTCTTTCATATCATTCATTAATATGCCATGAGACCTTGGAATCATGGACTTAACATTACGACATCCCAGAAATGAGGGTTCAACAAATGGGACCTCAACTAGGAAGTCTTGATTAGCAAACACAGAGTCTGCTTCGTTCATTCAGACTTACTCCATTTCATTTCATTCGTGATCCAGTGTAACCACCAGCTATACCTAGGATGTAGTTTGAGACTTTCATCGTGTTCGTTGTGCAACGACCAAGAATGACCTAATGTCATTACTTGAGTCTAACTAACCTTTTAATTATCCTATCCTAACACCTTCGGTATCATTCATTCCAATATGTGCATCATTTGAGGCTAACCTCATTTATTCATTTCATTGGGAACTTTAATTGTCACCGACATAGATCATGTGAGCATCATGAAATCCAGTGCCTCCCCCACACCGTAAAAAGGTGGAATCACCGGCCAAAGTGACTTATAACATGCTAGAGTATTTGGGAATTTAACCACGCAAGAATCCCTATATTGGCTGTATACGTTCGAAGACTAGGAGATATAATGAGACCCATACCCGGCAAGCTAGACAGTCTCATCTAATGAGAGATGTGAATCTCCGCCCTTCCTGAAAGAAGGCATCACCTCTCATAGCTAGTCTAGCGGTGCTCAGTATAAATTTCCATTGCATTCAACTCATACTTTATGAAGCTGGCATCTAGTATGAGGACATCATAGCTCAATAGATGATTTCTCATCTCATCATTAGTATTAAGTGTATTAATATCAGTAATTTCTAAGAGTGTTCATAGAGACTAGTATCTTCATTAACTTACACTCCCATAGGTTAGTACGTCTTGGTAACATTTACTAGCACATTTACTCTTCATAATTTCTCACTCTTTTTTTTACGTGAATGTTCATTTCATTATATGCTAATGCACTTGGCCATTTTTTGTGTTTCACACTCTTACTTAACCCATCAAGGGTTATATCATTTCATTACATACATCTTAGGTTCACTTATTTTAAATGTATGCTATAGTTATGAGTCTATACACACAAGCCATGAGGCTTCATTCATAGTTCGTTAAGTGAGTCATATCTTCTTAAGATTATGTAGTTCAAGACTTACGTATCTTGTATATATGCCAAGATCTTGATTTTGATCAAAGTAGATGGCATTATTCTTGTATATTTAATTCACGTATGACTTATATATCAATACGGAAGATTGGGAAGGAAACCCAAATTCGAATCAATTGGACAACATTTACATTTTTCATTAATTTTATTTTTAATCTCCATGACATTAGGACTCTAGATCGAATCTCAACATTAACATCGTATCTTTAGTTTTTTACTTGGTTTTCCTCTTAATTTGGCCGAAGGATTGTTGGTTCGAACCCCCACAACCCCTTTTTATTTTTCATTAAAATACCATAGTCCCATTTCGCCGAAATCAAGAGGTTGTGGGCTCAAACCCCCACAACCTCTTTTATTTTATTCATTATATTCGCTGGGAATTGAGAATTGAGAGATTGTGGGTTTGAACCCCACAACCTCCTTTTTAAATTTTAAATTCGCTAAGGCTGTGAGGTTGTGGGTTCGAACCCCCACAACCTTCTTAGTTTTATTATTAATTAAAATTTGCTTAACTAGGCGTTTTGGAAGTGAGGTTGTGGGATCGAGTCCCCACAGCCTCACTTTATTTTCTAATAATTTCTCTCCTGTCCTTTCCAGCCTTGAGGTCGTTGGTTCGATTCTCACGCCTCACATCTTCTTATTTTTCTTTAATTTTCTCTTCTGTCATTCGCATCCTGGAGGTCGTGGGTTCAATTTTCATGCCTCCCATTTATTTACTTAATTAATTATTCTCTCCTTTGTCTTCAATTAACCCAATTTTGAATCCCCTAGCCCCCTTTTTCTATTCTTCTTTTTATGAATTACAGTAGCCACACGGGTGAGGTCACAGGTTCGAATCCTGGTTGCCTTACCTCTTTAAAATTTATTAAATTTCCAGATTCCCTTATTAAACTTTAGCCTAAATTAACATTGCATTGTTGCTGGAAATTTTGGTCATTTTTCAATCAATTTTTATAAACGTTTTCATTTGAACTTCTAAGGGAATTCGTAGACCATTTTAACACATTTTTAGGCGCATCTTTCATAGGTTTGTTTGGCTAAGAGATTGTTATTCAATAAGCAAGGATTAATTACAGTGAACATCACGTTGTGTACAACTTTTGCACATAAAATACAAGGATTAAACATGCCATTTCACAATTCCAACAGTGACTAAGTTCACTGCTACACGTTGCACACACACATTACTTTTTCACATGATTTCGGACAACATATTTAATATTCACATAATTCCTAACATGCATACTTAAACATAAACGTCATGGAAACACATCTCATCCCTACTTTGTACCAGCAAACATACCCAACCTATAATTCAATTTGAGCTAGTGACAGGGACATTGAACGAGGAACCACCCTAGTTTTCGGAATGAATATCTTTAACCTTAAGGTGTCTCTTGGGAAAGGGACCAAGAGAGAAGAAACCCATACCTTAATTGATGTTCAAACGCTGAAGTTGCTGTCCAAACCTTTCTCCAAAACCACGTCCAACTCAAATAAAGTTTCACCACCAACTCGACGGAAATCCCCCTTGCCTTAAAGTTTTTTATCATCTTGCTTTCTTAGATTTTTTTGCGAGTTCTTCAAGTGTGAAAAACCTTTTTTATATTTGCTGTTCTTCACGTTAATTGGAAGAGAGAAAACAATAGAGGTTGAACGTGAGGATGTGATAGACGTGAGAGAGTGAAACATGTGAAGTTGTTTAGGCTTAGATAATGACTTAGTCAATTTAGGACTCTCCTTAATACTTAAAATCTGATTTAATTAATTACACCTGAAAGGATAATTTTTCCCTTAAAAAAACAGATTTTAAATAATAAATAAATCACCAATATGTTGCTTTAATTGGGCTCGACCTCGGGTGACTGCAATTTGTGAAAATGAGTAATATCGAGTCGACCCAACCCAAACTGGTTCTTTAATTAAATTAATTAATTATTTATTTCCTTAGGGTAATTACAATATTAGACCTTGCCTGGAAAAGACCATTTTACCCTTGCACCCTCAAAACTTACGATTTCATCTTTTTAAGTGCGGTAAAGACTCATTGGATTAAATCTTCCTTTTCGAGAGCCCTATGTTGTTGGTTCCAACCTTTCAAATCTAAAATAACTCCCAAGATAGTTTTCTTGGGTGTAGTAAGGGTTCTGAGTCTGGTTATACGCGTATCAATCCGTGTGAACCTTGGTCTAATCGCAAGCATTCTTGACACAGTAAGCATTTATTAACTTATTGATTTTTAGGGTTGTTACATTATCCCCCCTTAGGAACATTCATCCCCGAATGACACTACCACTATATATTGAATGCCAGTCAGATAATAACATAATCACTATGCACAATCAAGTAATAGCAACAAAATACGGTGAGATAAGGAAAAATAGACTTAAGAGTAGGAAGTCTACTCTGAAGAGATGAAAAGATAAGGGTAGTGGGATTTCATGTCAGCCTCAGCCTCCCACGTAGAACCCTCAACAAGATGGTTTCTCCACAATACCATCACTATGGCAATCTTCTTGTTCCTCAACCGCTTGACCTTTCTGTCTAAGTTCTCAACAGGTACCTCCTCATAAGACAAGTCTTCATCGACCCCCAAACCTTCAACAGGTATAATCGATGCTAGATCACCTAGGAAATTCTTCAACATAGATACATGAAAGACTGGATGAATAAAATCTAGCTCGACACGCAATGCTAACTCATAGGACACCTCTCCCACATGCTGTGGGATCTCATATGGATCAAATACCCTCACATTTAGCTTCGCTTTTCTACAAAATCTCATCACACCCATTTCTAGGTATATCTTCAAGTAAAAACCTGGTCCACCAATCACACTCTAAGGGCGCTTCTTTTGTCTGCATATGAATTTTGTCTTCTTTAAGCAGTACCAACCGATCCCTAATCACGCTACGTTCAACTAAGGGCTCTGAATGATCTCTGGACCCAAATGGATGAATCTTCAACCTCGATACTACCCAACCCCTGAGATCTACACCTACTACCATATATTTGGCCGTCAAATAGTTCCAATCCCAATGGTGGAGTGTAGCATATTATACGAGAACTCTCTAAAGCAGATGGTCATCCCAGCGAACCTCTAAAGTCAATACAACACGCCCTCCCAACATGACTTCAATGTCTTAATGGTGCACTATACCCCTGCCCATTCATTCTCTTGAGGATGACAGGTTGTAGTACTAAACTTTACTTTAATGCGTGCCCAAGCTTTTGTGTATTGAAACATCTCCAGAAATGTGAATTAAACTGAGCTCCTCTATCTGAAATGATGACAAAAGAATCCCAGTGGTAACCCACAATCTAATCAATATAATCTCGCAAGAATCCTCACTCTGTAGGTAGACTTCAACATGGATAAAGTGAGAAGAACCTAGTCAATCTACCTTAATACCCATATGGAGTCATAATTCCTCCTAGTCCTCGGAAGACCAACTAACGAGTCCATACTAATGTTCCTCCCTGTTTTTTCAAGTTATAAACCTCAACATTTTGGAGTTAGAAACTCCAGGCTTAAGAGCCATGCCTATACCTAACCCACTGACACTGGACACTCGCTACATATCTCTGTCGATGTTCTTCTATGTCAGCCCACCAATAGGTATGCTAAAGATCAGATCTCTTGGTGGAACATGATGTATGGAATATCTTGAAAACCATTGGCCCTTCCCCCCAATCCTCGTCCACAATCACCACATCTGTACACAACAAGACGTGTTCTGATACCTAAATATTCCGTAACCTCCCAAGAGAAAGAACTCATTCATCGTTATCAATACTCGGAGTCTTTTTAGATCCATCAACATAAGGATCGAGATGTTTTACCCCTTAATAGACTTCAAACTACAAGGATATTCAGAACTAGGCTGACTAAAAACCTCAATTCTCCCTATTAATTGACATCTTGATCTCTTCCACCAACTCCTTCTTCTCTTATCCTTACGTGGGCTGTACTCCCCCATGCTTATTCTGCCCAAAGCAATCATCCCAACATTAATCTTACCCTTGATGGCAGTGCACATGCATGTCATAATCCTCAACAGCTCCTACCATCCTCACGACGTAGATTTAACTCCCCATGTGGTGTAACACATACTGGAACTTGTGGTATGTAGGAACACACAAAAAAATCCACATGCACTTATACAGGTAATGCCTCGACAGTTTAATTGCAAACAAACACCAAGCTTCCTACTCTAGCTCAAGAGTTGGGATAATTCTTCTCATGAACTTTGATCTGTATGGAATCATAGGGCAATCACATTACTAGACACATATAAGAACAAAACCTAAACCACCCTATTGCATCACAATAAAAGTGTCATTCTCACCACACTTAGGCAAAGTAAGCACTGGGGCTTACGTGACCTCTGTCCTTGAACTCTTTAACATCTTCCTCACAATCTCCGTCCATTCAACCTTGGCTTTCTTCTTCTTCGTCAAAGTTGTAATTGGGCCACAATGGACGAAAGACCTCCACCAAAACGTGTGGTAAGAAACCAACCAATCCCATAAAGCCTACAATTTAGTGGAAGTTAAAAGGATTTGGCCATTTTTTAAACAAATCAGCCTCAGTCTTCATGGGTCACCTCTTATACCCTTATATCGGACACACATGTGACACCCGGGAGGGCACTGATTCATCCAAATTCAGACTTGATGAATTTTCATATAACTAACATGTCCTAAGAACCCTGCAAGGTTAGTCCCTCAAAAGCTTTCCATTGGTCTTCCTTAGTGTTAGCAGAGATAGAAATGTCATCACGAATACTACGAAAAAAGAGTATAGGTATTCACGGAAGACCCTGTTCATGATAAATCCAAAGTGACTAAGGTGCAATTCATCAGACCAAATGACTGACTGGAACTCATAGTGGGACCATAGCGGGTACAAAAGGCTGTCTTTGGTATATCTCCACCACCCCTAACTAATAAGTTGATGATACCCTAAACGAGATATCTTTGAAATAAACTAGAACCCATTGAGTTTGGCAACAATTTTTATCTATTCTGGGAAGTAGATGACTTGGGTCTTGAATGATTTTGTTAAGCTTTCGATAACGATACACATCCCTACTAAGTGCTTACAAATACATCTTCTCTTTCTTCTTTTACAAAAAAAACATTGGATGCCCCCCAGGAGACATGCTCAGCTGAATAAAACCCTTATCACGTGAATCTTTTAAACTACTGGCAGTCTTCAACTCTTTGAGTTCTGCTGAGCCATTCTATTTAGGAGTATTGAGATTGTTTAGTATCGGGCTCTATATCGAACCAAAGTCCAACCTCTTCGAAGGGGAGGGACTCCAGGGCAAATCATCAAGGAAAACACATCTTGGACTCTTAACTAAAGCATTGATTCTATTAAAGAAGGAATTCCATAACCAATACATTACACTCACAAGATTAATAATAACCCCTTGGACAATCATTTTATTGCCTTAAGATTGGACGATGAAGGGATTAGGATGACTCTATTGTACACCTCCCCAGACTAACTCCTTTTCATTAGGAGCGAAATATCACAAACCCTACTACGACAAACCATGATGCAACACTTATGAGGACAGTCCTTCACAGAATAATGTCAAAAATCATGCATGGGTAAGTCAACAATTCTTCCATTATAACTTTGGCAATCCTTGGTTGTACTGTATTTGTTCTACATTTTGTCCGTGACGCAACTACTAACCACTATAGATCATGAAGAAATTAAAGTAATATTCAAAAAAGTGAGGGCAAGTAGATAAGTTCGCAAAAGGAAAGTGTATAGCCTGGATCAAGTAAGTATAAGTAGAAGTGAGAAACTTGGGCAACTCAGGGTACCTTGACCACATCAGCGGACATTCTCCTGCTCCCTACCTCCACCTTCAGTTCATAGAAAACTATTCCCCTTAGGAGACTTGGCTGGCTTCCTGCACCCTGTGGGTTAGGCCGTATGAGCATGCATCCTGTCTGACCTCTGTTTCTGTGGACATATCTGACCATGTGCACACTCTTCAACAACTGAACGGCATTTGCCCCTGTCTGCACTCTCCCTATGAACAACGACACCCTGCACATTCTTCTTGGGACGGTGGCAACTCCCTCCATTGCCCTTCTTGGGCTCAGGTCCTGTCTTCTAGGTGTAGTGCCCTCAAGATAGATTCCCGGAACTCTTGTTGTCCCTTCTTGAAGCTGTTGATGGCCTCACGGACGCCAAAGTTGTTTTCCTGTGGCTCCATGGCGCGAACCTCCTTCCTATATTGGGGCTCTATGACTCATAGAATCATATAACCCTATTTCTGCGGCTATCTCCCACCCCCATCCTCCACCTGCTGGACAATCAACATCACCCTAGAAAGTTTAATATTATCATGATCATCGCAGACCGACACTCCTCTTCCAGGTCTCCATTGATTCCTGTGAGAAACTTTCTAATTTCATCCCTGCTGTTCAAAACCAAGGAAGTAGCTTACCTGGATAATTCAACAAACCTCAGTGCTCTCCTCATTCTTGTTATTAAATAATAAGGAAAGTAATATACCTGGATAGCTTAACAAACTTCAGGGAATACTCCCTAACTATCTTGGTTCCTTGTTTAAGGTTGATGAACTCCTCAACCTTTGCTTACCTCATATCTCTGGAAAAGAAACTCTCAAGAAATGTTGTCTGAAACAGCTCACAAGTGATTGGCACTCTATCCAAAACACGTCCATCTTGCCACATCTTGCACCAAGTATGTGCAACATCCTTGAGCTGATTGGAAGCCATCTTAGCCTTCTCAGTATATGTGGCCCCCATAGCCACCAGAATCTTATGCACCTCGTCCACAAATCCTTGAGGATCTTTTGATGTCTTATACCTTATGAAAATGAAGGGTTCATCCTCATAAAGTCTCACAGCCTGTCAGCCATGCTGCGAATTGGTGGGTTTTCCCTCTGAACATTCTGCCGGTTGGCCTGGGCAGTCATAGCCTACCTGCATAGTAATGTCATGTGCCATCTGGGCCAGAGATGCACTCAACTCACCATTAGTCAACCCAGCTGAGTTAACTAGCATAGCCACTCCTTCAGCTGGAGCCTGGGGTGGATCCTGATTGCCCCCAGCAGTTGCTCCTCTTCTCCTCTGACCCATAGCTCTCCTAGTTTTGATTCTCTTAAAACAACAAGGATTGATTTTAGACACGCTCATAACACCAAGAACTCAGACAATAGGAAAAACACGATAGGATCCGAAGAAGGGAAATTTTCCTACGCATCATGCAGTCTCTCATTCAAGATAGTGGTGTCCTGCACTACCATGAAACTTCTCAATGTAGTTGATGTGAACCTATTATTCTTGAAATTTAACCTAGTGATCTGATACCAACATTATCACAACCAGAGTGTAGACCGAGAAAAAATCCGGCTCATGACCTCATCACAGGTCGAGAGACATCCTACTTAACGTCATTCTTACTTAAATTTTTGGTTAATTTTGCGGAGATTTGAAACGTTTTGCTTCTAAAAATGATTATTAAACATTCACTACATTCACAATTGTCACAATCAACCATCTTAACATTAAGAGATTATCAATGAAAGAAATAGTTCATTACACTATTAGCTGGTTAAATTACGAAAAAAATGGCAACAATCAAAGCTAAAAAAAACGGAAAGATGCTGTGGACCATGCTCCCTGCTCAACTCTAAACTTAGCTAGAAGATAGAATCAACAATTTCCTCGAAAGCATGAGGACCTACCATGTCGTAGTACTTAGGATGTCCCGATATCTTCTGCATCGATCCGATAAGCACAGCATCCACTTGTACCTTTGCACCTAAAGTAGTAGGATTTGTATAGGGTTTAAATACACTTGTACTAAGGTAATGGGTATATCAAGCCACACCAATGTAATGCGGTACTATAGCTCTTTCCTAACCACATGTTATGAAATCAAGTTAGTGTACCTACCCAAATAGGGATTAGGAAGTTAGTGAAATTTTCCCAGTTTTTAGTTGGAAAGTAAGGTGATCTTTCCAATTATATTAGGAAAGTCAGTGAGCTTTCCCAGATTTTTGATTAGGAAAGTAATGCCTGAGAATAACTACGTCATCATACTTTTCATATTGCACACACAAACGTATGACATCATACACATAGCACATAACATATTGCATAGAGCATTTTTCATATCATTTATTAATATTATTCCAAGGAGCTTGAATCATGGACTAACTTTAAGACAATCGCCAGAAATGAGGACTCACAGATGTGACCTCAACTAGGGGTCTCCATTAGCACACAAGTCTGTTAGTACACTTTCTATTCATAACCGTACTCTCCATTTAATTTCCTATCCATTAATTTCATTGTCAGCCATTTGACCACCAGCTAACCTAGGAGTAGTTTGAAGAAAGACGTTCTCGGTTCGTTGTGCAAATGACAAAGACTACCTAATGTCCTTACTTTGAGTTTAAATTCACCTTTTTATTATCCTATCCTAAACACCTTTGGTATATTAATTTCAATCTGTTGCGTCATTTTAGGCGGGCCCTCCAATTCATTTATTTCTTTGAGACTTTAACTTAACCAACATAGATCATGTGAGCATAGGAAATGCAGTGTTCTCCCCCCACCGAAAAAGTGGAAGCAATCTGCCAAAGTACCGCATAACAATGCTAGCGTGCATGGGAATTTAACCCCACCAGATCCGTATATTGGCTGTATAGGTTCGAAGACAAGGAGATATAAGGATACCCATACCCGGCAAGCCTGACAGTCTCATCTCATGAGAGTTACTTGAACCTCTGCCCTTCCCTAAAAAAGGAATAACCGCTCATAGCTAGTCTATCAGTGCTCAGTATTAAGTTCTATTATATTCAACTCATACGTCATGGAAGTTGTCTTCTAGTATGAGGGTAAAATAGCTCATTAGATAATTCTCATGTCATCATTAGTATTAAGTGTGTTAATGTCAGTACTTTCATTAGAGTGTTCATAGTGACCGTTCTCTTCATTAACTTACACTCCCATTGGTTAGTACGTCTTGGTAACATTTACTTAGGCTCATTTGAGATTATTGTTGTCTTTTACCTTAGCCTCATATCATGCTTTCACCACATTCATTAACATTAGCACATTTGCTCTTCATAATTACTCACCCTTTTTTTACGTGAATGTTCATTTCATCATATGCTAATGCACTTGGCCATTTGTATGTTTCACACTCTTACTTAACCCATCTAGGGTTATATCATTTCATTACATATATCTTAAATTCACTTATTTTAAGGGTATGCTAGAGTTATGAGTCTATACACATAACACATGAGGCTTCACTCATATTTTTTTTAAGTGACTTATATCTTCCTAAGATTA
The DNA here is from genome assembly GCA_027704765.1 of Solanum habrochaites. NCBI lineage: Eukaryota > Viridiplantae > Streptophyta > Magnoliopsida > Solanales > Solanaceae > Solanum > Solanum habrochaites. Next base: position 16,435,383 of record JAKWJA010002500.1, read on the forward strand.
TGTAGTACAAGACTTATGTATCTTGTATATGTAAAAATCTTGATTTAGATCTAAGTAGGTAGCATTATTCTTGTATATTTAATAAATGTATGACTTATGTAACAATACGGAAATTTGGGCAAGGAAACCCAAGTTCGAATCACTTGGATAACATTTACATTTTTCATTGATTTGATTTTTAATCTCCATGACATTGGGACTCTAGATCAAACCCCAACATTAACATAGTATCTTTAGTTTTCCACTTGGTTTTCCTTTTAATTTTGCCGAAGGGTTGCATATTCGAACCCCACAACCCCTTTTTATTTTTCATTAATATACTATAGTCCTACTTCGCCGAAATCAAGAGGTTGTGGGATCAAACTCCCACAACCACTTTTATTTTATTCATTATATTTGCTGGGAATTGGGAGATGTGGGTTCGAACCCCCATAGCCTCTGTGAGGTTTTGGGTTCGAACCCCCACACCCTCCTTACTTTAATTTTTAATTAATGTTTACTTAACTAGGCATTTTTGCAATGAGGTTTTGGGATCGAGTCCCTACAACCTCACTTTATTTTCTTAATTATTTCGCTCCTCTCCTTTCATGCCTTCATGTCCTGGGTTCCATTCCTACGCCTCACATCTTCTTCTTTTTTTCTTTAATTTTTTCTTCTCTTTTCGCAGCCTGAAGGCTGTGGGTTTGATTCCCACGCCTCCCATTTAATTAATTAATTAATTAATTATTCTATCCTTTCTCTTCCAGTAGTTCGATTTCAAATCTCCCCAACCCCCTTTCTCATGTCTTTTATTTGCAAATTACAGTAGCCACACTAGTGTGGTCAAAAGTTCGAATCCTTTTGGCCTCACCCCTTTAAAATTTATTAAATTTCCTGAGTCCTTTATAGTTAACTTTTAGTCTAATTAACATTGCAATTGTTGCCTGGAAAGTTTTGTCATTTTCAATTCTTTTTCAACATTCTTACTTGAACTCCTAATGAATTCATAGACCCATTAAACACTTTTTGGAGGCGCATCTTTCATAGGTTTTGTTTGGAATAAAAAATTGTTATTATCTGCCCCACGATCCTTCATGAACATCATGTTTGTGTACAACTTCTCCAAATAAATTCAGGATTAAACAATTCCATTTCATTCACAACCGTCTCAATAGTGAACTAAGTTTTCACTGCCACATTTGCACACACCCCATCACTTTTTTTCACATGATTCGTACAACATATTTAATATCACATAATTTTTGACATGCATACTTAAACATAAACATACAAAAAACCTTTTATCCCTACTTTGTACACCAACATACCCACCCTATAAATTCAAGAGGACTAGGGACATGAACATCAACCGGCAACAACCCTAGTTTTGGAATGAAATCTTGAACATAAGAGTATATGGATGGCCCAGAGAGACGAATCTCATACTTAGTTGATGTTCAAAATTGAAGTTTCTCTCCCAAACCTTCTTCTCCAACAACGTCCAAATACCTAAAAATTTCTCCACCAACTCGAAGGTAAATCCCCCCCCTGCCTTAACGTTTTTTTAGTTAGCTGCTTTCTTAGATTTTTTCCTGTGATTTCTTCAGTGTGGAGAAACTTTGTTAATTTTTCTGTTTGTTTCATGTTAATTGGCAGAGAGAAAACAATAGAGTTTGAACATGAGGATGTGATAGGCGTGAGAGAGTGAAACGTGTGAAGTTGTTTAGTCATAGGTAATGACTTAGTCAATTTAGGACTCTCCGTCATATTTAAAATCTGATTTATTTAATTATACCTGAAAGAACCATTTTCCCTTAAAAAAATCAGATTTTAAATAATAAATAAATCACCAATTTGTTGCTTTCATTGGGGCTCGAACTCGTGTAACACCTGCGAAAATGGGTCATTTCGGGTCGAAAAACCTGACTGTTCTTTATATTTAATTATTAATCAATTTTTCCTTCATTGATTATTGTTATTAACTATATACTAACCCCTTTTGTTTCGAAAAGACCATTTTACACCTGGACCCTCAAAACTTAAAATTTCCTCTTTTTAAGTGCGGTAAAGACTCCTTCGATTAAATATTTGTTTTAGAGATCCCTATATGGTTGGTTCCACCTTTACAAGCTCAACTAACTCCACAAGTTAGGTGGCTTGTCCGTAGTAAGGGTTCTGAGGTATGGTTCTATGCGTATCAATCTGTGTGAACCTTGGTCTAATCGCAAGCATTCTATACACATTAAGTGTTTCTTAACATATTAATTTTAAGGGTTGTTAAATTCACAATGATTCTCATGAGATGGGGACTCCAATTATAATAGGCATATAGAGGGTTCAATACATATCTCCTACTGATATACCATGGTTTCACGATATTCTTAATACTTTTTCCTTAAGTTTAGTGTGTGTCCAAAAGCCTTTTTGTATTGATTTTTATGTAATATTATCCTTAGTTGCAAGAAATCTATCCTTAAATAAACGCAGAAGAGACCAGCTACAGAGTTTATGACGGTCCGTCGAGCTTGTGACAGTTCATATATGGAATTGTAGTGAAGCTACTGAAGGAATATGGGGATGTCTGACCTAGTGTGGGAATGGAAGTCCATGACGGTCTGTCCTGCTGGTTCGTCGTGATGATCAAAGAGAAGTCCTAGTACCCAAATTCCAAAATTTTTAAGTATTATGGAACAGAGACCCTCGACGGACCTTCGTGCTTGGAACGGTTTGTTATACCTGCCGTTGAGGGTAATGAAGAAATCAACATCAGAATTTATGAAAAATGGGACGATAGAGGCCATGACGGCCCGTTGTGACTACGACGTTCTGTCACGAGGTCCGTCGACCCATACACGTTTTGACAGATTTTCAGTTATTAGAATCCTTCTTTTATAAGGTTTTTGTTTTTATTCTAAATAGTTTCGAAACCCTCATTTTTTGGGGTTCGACTTTTTGATAGTAGACTTTTTGATAGGATACTTTTTTAAGTTACACTTTTGGATATTTTTAGTTCTCTGGTTCAAGTATTGAAAATTTATTTCAGTAATTGTTTAGGACTTTTTTTGGAATTGAATTGTTAGTACATTTGTTGAGTAATCAAGTGAACTTCCCGGATTTTATTCTTTTTCATCAAAGTAAGTGCCATAATTCTATATTAAATATATGATAGTGTGATTATACCATGGGTAACTAAACCCGTAACTAGGGTTGTGTGGAACGCATGGGTGACAAATAATGAGGTAAAACCTAACTACAATAGTCAATTCTAGAATATTTATTGAATGTATTGATAATTCTAATTCTATCATTTAGAAGTCTTTTAACACATGGCCAACGTCAGGGACTCGCCTTAATTCTATTGCCGGAGAAGGAGGTAGAACAGGAAAAGAATTATCAAACATAGATTTAGTGTATACTATCTAATATCGTAGTGTCGATGGTACTAGGTATACCTAGTAAATATCGAATACAATGCCTTAATTGAAGGTACAGGTAATGGTTAGTATGCAACACCGTAGCCGGAACAATGTGCAGAGTCAAATGTTCTACAATGACCACCACCGGACAAGGTTTAGAGATACATAACTTATCATTTAACATGCAAGATCTAGGAAAGAATGTTACGTTAAATGATCAGTTACGGACTGTAGGGACACTAAGAAGACCTAGTTACTTTTAATAATTGATCACGCTCCATGATTTAATATGTTAGTTGTTTACTTTAAATCTAGTAATTATTTTCATTAATTTATAAATAACCCCCCCCCCCCTTAAATGTTTATTAATTTTTCTAAGGAAAAAAGTTGACTGAATAATAGTAATAATAGAATAAAGTTAAGTCTGACTATTTTCTTTCGGTCGACCCCAACCTCAATTTAGTGGGTTTCTTTACTTGATACATTGCTTCTTCTGTTTAAGAAGTATGTTTGAGCGTATCAATTTGGCGCCGCTACCCTGGGCAAAGTAACTTTTAGATTGAACTTAAACTTATTACTAAAGTTTAGTCAATATTTCTTAATTTTAACTTTTCCTATTTTTTTTTATTCTTGCAAGAACAATGTTCCTTTGTATGGTCAAAATAACCGGAGATGAAGAGACCCTTGTTTCCCTCCCCCTAGATCACAATTTGAGCGTACACTGTGCAATTGAGTTAGAAACTTTGGTATTAACGATGATGATACAAACTAGAACATCCCAGCCCGGTGGATGTTCATGTCAATTATTAACCTACCCCATGATTTGGTGAAAATCAAAAATGTAACAAACTTCATTCCTCCGCTCCACACACCACACACCCTCAAGAATACACATAGGATATGATATATGCAGACTCTGTGGGCCAGTTTGTCTTGCCCCCTCTACACAAGGCACAAGGCCACCACCTTTGGTGGTTAACTAGTTAGTCTGATTCAAATGCCACTACTAGAGGTTTGTTTCAAGGGCTACCTTCTGAGGACCCAACTGCCCATTATCTAAGGTATGACAGGTGTGTTAATAGTTATGAAGGGAAGGCCTGTTTCGATTTGGATGTAATGTGGGCTAAGTGTTATCCTACTCAACGACGGAAGAGGCTTCTATTGGTTAATGAGCTCACCTTATAACTCAATTTCACTTGAAACAAACTAAGAGGGACGTGTTTCTTTAGCACGTTTACTACCACCCTATCTCTAAGAAACTACAAACTCACAAATATAGAGTGCAATTTATGATGGCACTACATGAGAGTCAGTTAGCTTTCTTGGGATAGATTCGCCTTCATTTTTTAGAATATCCCCAATCACTATCACTGCAATATATGATTAGTCACTGAAGGAATACTTCTATTTGGATGAAATGATGATAATAATCGCGGTAATGGATACTATGCGGTGGTCTTCTGGGAATGTGTTTTCTTATGCCGAATTGCCGATAAGTTAGAGAAAATCTCCCGAATATTAAAGCTCTTGGAGTACTAGGAAGTCATATGTGGAAGAAATACCTTTGTCGTGCAATCCACTCACAACCCAAGCAACATATAAATGCCAGTTAACTACTTCTCTAACCCCCAGCACCAATGATGAATTTATTATGAGGAGGAATTTCTATACGTAAAGTGAGCGAAGGGGGCTTCGACAGAGTTCCCAAGGCTAAAATTAGTAGAATTGGCCCAAGGTCAAGGAAACAAGGGGGGATTCTATAGTAACTATACCCGTGGGGTCATTATGTCTGAGAAAGAATTACAAACCGCGGACAACACTTCAAAAGGGGTAACTTTGGTATGAATTAATAGGAATGGGGCCGTATTTCCTCCTCAAAATTGTGAGTTACTCCTATGGATGGTGGAGTAGTATTGCGTCGATGTGAGATATGTTGCCAAAATGATTAGGAGGTTCTTGCTTAGGGACTGAGCACACTAAGAGTTTGAGGAGTGATTTAGCGGTTATTGGGCATAAATTTCTATATCACATTGCAATATTGATTAAGCATCTTTGAGTTACCAATGGCCTCGAATTGTCTACAAAGTGAGCACAACGGCACCAGCGGGCACTCTTCCTAGCAACCCTGTTCCAAAAATCCAAAAAAAATGATGGACACGTATTCAATCACTACTTCGGCGGTTGTAACAAACCATTGACCCACCTATACTGTCTAATAAGGGAAATGGATACAATAATGATAAAGTATTAAGGTTAGTGGTGAAGTAGAATATAACACTGAAGGACATGTTGAGGTGCCTAAAAAGGTAACTCCTCCCATTCCTCACCACCCCCCCCATTTCATTTTCATCAAATATTATGTTAAAAGTACAAGGATGGTAAATATCGGTGTTTTATAACAATGGTTGAACACTTTCTATAGATGGTCCCTTTGGTAGAATCTTTAAAACAAATTCCCCTTTGCCCAATTTATAAAAACTGGTTTACAAAAAGATCGATCACTTTTGAGGATGATGATTATAATGCAGCATTGTTGCAAAGTTGCTATAGGATCACCAATCGATTCCTTCTATATCCTACAAATTTGGTGAGGATCATCTGGACATAAATAGAAGAACGTCACGTGTAAAAAGAATTGTAGCGGCATGAATAATGAATTTTGATAAGATTGCAATTGACGAGAGGTGGTCATTAGTCCTCGGCTTCTTGAATCGAGGTGATGTTCAGGTTTACACATAAGAAGATGAGTGTAGACAATGAAGAATCGCGAGTCTCCACCCCCGACCAATCTATAGAGGAGCTCCCAAAGTTGAACTAAAAGCTCTCCCGGCCTCATTTCATGTATGAATTTTTTAGGAATGGTGACACTTTGGCCCGGTAATCTTGCAAAATATTAATGAAAAAACAAGTTGAATAATTGCGTGAAAAGTGCTAAAAAGGTGAAAAGGAGATATTGGGGTAGACTATTGCGGACATTATTTTTGGGAATCCCTCGTCTGGTATTTGTTCTAATTAAATCAACTCATCATTCCCGATCATAAGCCAATTCTTAAGCACCAGAGACCTAAAATCCACCTTGCAAGAGTTTTTGAATAAGGAAATCATTATGGTTGGATGCCTGAAAAGGGAAAATGAAAGTGGGAAAAGAATACGACTGAAAAAAGAAGAAAATGTGAAAAGAAAAGAAAAAAAAAGAAAAAACATATTACTTCTATTCGTCACCCACCGATAGTATTGGGTAATTCCCTCATTACGTGTGTACCTAAGAAAGGGGGATGACGTGGTCCCCAATTATAAAAATAACTGTTCCAAGAGACCAGTTAAGTGGATGGAAGGCGTGTATGGATTACCGTAAATTAAATGCATGGACCGAAAAAGCCCATTTACCTATGCCCTTCATGGATAAGATGTTGGATAGACTTGCCGAAAAAAAGGGTGGCACTATTTTTTGATGGATATTCGGGGTATACCAGATTTCTATTGCACCAGAAGATAAAGAGAAAACCACCTTTACTTGTCCATATGGGACCTTTGCGTTAAAGAGAATGCCATTTGGTTTGTACAATGCACCCGCCACATTTCAGAGTTGTATGATGTCGATATTCTCCGACATGGTGGAAGATACTATTGATGTTTTTATGGATGATTTTTGGGTGGTTGGTGAATCATTTGAGGGGTGTTTGAACAATTTATCTGAGGTCCTTAAGAGATGTGAAAACTGCAATTTAGTACTAAATTGAGAAAAATGCCACTTCATGATGAAATAAGGTATTTTTTTGGGTCATCACATTTCAGAAAAGGGCATAGAGGTTGATCGAGATAAAGTCGAGGTAATAGAGAGACTTTCCCCACCTATCTCTTTAAAAGGTGTGTGAAGCTTTCTTGGGCATGCAGTTTTTTACCGGAGATTCATCAAAGATTTTTCAAAAATTGCACATCCGTTGTGCAAACTACTGGACAAAGATTCTAAATTTTATTCTGACGAACCTTGTCTTAAAGCATTTGGTGAGCTAAAAGAAAAATTGGTGTCTGCACCTATCATTATTTCTCCGGATTGGAACATTCCATTTGAAGTGATGTGCGATGCTAGTGGGGTTGCTCTTGGTGTGGTATTGGGACGAAGAAGAAACAAAATCCTTCACCCCATTTACTACGCTAGTAAATCCCTAAATGAAGCCTAGAAGAACTACATAGTGACTGAGTAAGAACTCTTTGCAGTAGTCTTTGCTTTTGAAAATTTTTTCTCCTATTTGCTGGGTACTAGAGTTATAGTGCATACTGACCATTCAACATTGAGATATTTGATGGCAAATAAGGATGCGAAACTGAGGTTGATTCATTGGGTATTACTTCTATAAGAATTTGACTTTGAAGTGAGGGATAGAAAAGGGATTGAAAATAAAGTTGCCGATCACTTGTACCGTACAGAAGATGAATCTATAAGAGACTTAGGGGATAAGACTGATATTGATGATACTTTCCCCGATGAGCATGTATTGGCTCCCTCATAAGACTTGATTCTATGGTTCGCATATTTTGCAAGCTATCTGGCTAGTGATGTTATTCCATCGGACTTGTCCTTTCATCAAAGAAAAAAGTTCATGTACGATGTGAAGAAGTTCTTTTGGGATGAACCATACTTATATAGGAGCTTCACCGACGAGATTATTCGTCATTGTATGTCAGAATGTGAGATGTTGAGTGTTTTAGAAGAATGCCATTCCTCACCCGTTGGTGGACATCATAGTGGTATCCAAACCGCTCATAAGATATTACAATTTTGTTACTATTGGCCAACTCTTCATCAAGATGCTCATTAGTTTGCTAAAGCATGTGATAGATGCCAAAAACATTGCGGCATTTCAAGAAAGCAAGAGCTCCCTCTAAACCCCATTCTTGGGATTGAGTTATTTGATGTTTGGGGTATTGACATTATGGGTCCTTATATGAGTTCTCATGGAATGAAGTATATTTTAATAGCGGTTGATTATGTATATAAATGGGTGGAAGCTATCGCCCTCGCAAACAATGAAGGGAAGAGTGTCACAACGTCCTTTAGAAGAATATATTCTCTCGATTTGGTACCCCTAGGCAATTATTAGTGATAGGGGATCCTACTTTTGCAACAAATTGTTCAACGTATTATTGGAGAAATATGGTATTCTCCATAATGTGGACACTCCTTACCGTCCTCAAACTAGTGGGCAAGTTGAAGTGTCAAATAGGGAGATCAAACATATATTGTCAAAAACAGTGAACGCTAGCATAACAGATTGGTCAAGGAGGCTTGATGATGCTCCTTGGGCCTACTGGACAGCGTATAAGACTCCCACAGGTATGTCCCTATACCAACTTGTATATGGGAAAGCTTGTCATCTTCTGGTTGAATTAGAGCATTAAGGCATGTGGTCTATCAAAAAATTAAATTTGGATTGGAAAGAAGTTGCAGAACAAAGGTTAACATGGTTGAATAAACTCGATGAATTTTGCCTGAAATCCTATGAAAGCTCAGCCGTCTACAAAGAAAAGATGAAGAAGTACCATGACCTAAAAATTGAAAAATGAGAGTTTACGGTTGGGGATTTGGTGCTTTTTTCAATTCTAGGTTGCGCTTGTTTCTGGGCAAGTTCAAGTCCAACAATTCCCTCATTGAGAAGTTGAGTTGGAAACCAATGAGGGTGTGCGGTTTAAGGTGAATGAACAACGAGTAAAAATATGTTTCGGGCATGCTGAATCGGCAAATGAAGTGATCGAGACATACCATCTTGATGAAGTCCGAGTAATCATGTGTCTTCAGTCGTGCCGCGACATTAAATCAGGCACTGGTTGGGAGGCAACCCAATACTTATATTTTTCATTCTAGTAATGGTATCATTTTCTACTAATGGGTTTTAAATTTGAAGGTAGGACATCACCAAGAAATTCTTCAGAAAATCACTCTGCAACAGTCACTGACGGATACATCGATGGACCGTCACACTTGCGCTGGACCGTCGCATGAATCCGTCGTGCCAGGTACATTTCCAGTTATTTCCAAAATTAGGGAACAGGCAATGGAACCCATGACTACCATCGCATCTACGACGCACCGTCGTCAGGGACTCGTTGCGTCATTAACCAGCATACCCGACCTGACCTGGCTGGGGGATTTTAAAATTATCAACCATTAAAACCCGACCCCCTTCATTTAAACCATTTCTTTCCCTCTTTCTCCATTCCCTCCCTTTCAAACTTCAAACTTCCTACCTCTCCTCTCTATCAACTAATCACTTCCCCAAATCCCCAATCCTGAAAAGCTTCTTTCTAGTGGTCGGAATCTGCTGTTGTGATCTGCTTTTGATAACCAAGTGCTTCACTTGTTTTTTTTCTCCTCTACTAAGGTATGTGTCTCTGATCTCTACCCATTAACATAGCGTTTTTGTTTTTCAATTACTATTAGCCTATTCTTTTTTGTGGGTCTTCATTCTTTGATCCAATTTTGTCTGCCATAGGTGGAGAATCCTAGAATTGCCTTATTAAAACTCGAGAAATTGGTGCTTTAGCATTGCTTGTTTGTCAAGTATTTGCGTTAGAAACATGTAGGTTAACGTCAAGTATTCTGTTTGAATCATAGGGGATGATTGTGGCATCCTCAGCTCTGTCACTTAATGACAGAACGATACCCCGATGACGGACCGTCGTATCCATGATGGAACGTCATAGGGTCTGTTCCAACACCCCACTATTCTTCTTCTCTAAGTGTCCACCATCGAACATATGCGACGGACCATCATTCCCACGATGGTCCGTCCTGCACAACCGTCATGGTTGTCAGAGACCCTTGTCCTAAGGGTCCCCAAGTTTTTCTAATTGTCCTCTGACGAACATCTAAGACAGAGCGTCATCAAAACGACGGTCAGTCTTGCACAACTGTCATGGTTATTAGAGACCCTTGTCCTAAGGCTCTCCATTTTTTTCAAGTGCCCTCTGACGGACATCTACGACGGACCATCATACCCTCGACGGTCCGTCCTGCACAACCGTTCTAGTTGTCAGAGACCCTATTCCTAAGGGTCTCCAACTTTCTCTAAGTGTCCTCTAACAGACATCTAAGACGGACAGTCATTAACACGACAGTCCGTCCTGCACAACCGTCATAGTTGTCAGAGTCCCTTGTCCTAAGGGTCTCTATTTTTTTTCCAAGTGTCCGATGACGAAAATCTACAACCGACCGTTATACCCTCAACGATCCTTCCTGCTGGCACCAAAACAAGATCGAGTTTACGCACATAGTTTTCAAAGTTTGTCTCCCTGTCTTCCTGACTGGGTATAAGCTTTGATGATTAGAATGATCCCGAGTACGTTCCCCCAGGCACTGCCACTCAAGCATGAGTTGCAAGTGAAACCAAAGCTACACCCAAAAAGGTGGCGTCCAGCGTGGTCATTGCTCCCAGTATGATGAGAAGCGCATACTGACACGCACACCTTCTGGGTCAGACACACATGAATAAGGAGCGTCTGGTTCCTTAGGAGTTTCGTGGTCGCAGGAAGCCTCCGGGTCAGCAAAAGTCCCTGCACCCACCAGAGTCTGCCTCGTCTGATAAGGCTGCCAATCCTGATTCCACACCAGGCTCACTAACTGGTTCTCTCACCCCGGTTACCGACCAGCCCAATCGGTGGTGTATCGATTGGAAATATCAAGTGTATTCAAATCCTAAGTTTCTAAATGATAAAGGTGTCATGACAGGGATCCTAACACTGGAGAGGCGGGTCCTTACGGGAAGTCTCCCCACCATGCCGATATCCACAATGTCTTCACCAGACATCGTCTAGAGGGACTGCTCGTTCTTTAGGCTGATACAGTGAGGAGTTGCTTCAAGAGTTTTATGCCTCTTATGTGTCTACTCTCCGATAACAGATCGACAGGCGGGCTTACTTCGCCAAACAGGCCCCACTTGAGCACGTTAGAGTACGCGACATCCAGGTTGGCATCTTCCTACCGGCCATCTGCCAATATCTGTACGGCGAGGATGTTGATGCCAACAGGATCCCTCTCACCCTCGAGTTAGACTACCGATGGAAAATTGTTAAAGATGGACAATTCTTGTGTGAGCCATTGTTGAGAGAGACCACCAAGAGGTGGATGGCCCTACACTTATCTATTGATGGAAAGGGTGATGAATTGGTAACGGATCCAAAGGGAGCCATCAGGAAGGCTAACTTGACCTTCATGGCTAAGTTTTTATGGTTGATTGTCTGTCACTGCCTGTCCCCCACGGCTGCTGATAATATAGTTATATGAGATTTTGCAGTTCTGATGGAGGCTATGATAGACGTGTTTGAGGTGGACTTCGCTTGGCTTCTACAGCGGTCATTCACGAGAGGTATTTAAAGGTCACCGCTTCTTACCCTTTTCTGTGCATGATATTTTCATTATGCAGGTCCGCAGGTGTGACCATCTGGCACATTTATCAACTCAAGACACCGATGGGCACTATTGATATCGGCCTCATCAGGGATGAGGCCAATGAGTTGGATCCACGCAGAGGGACCCATCCAGAGTTGCCTCCACTTACTGAAAATCTGGCTTATACGGTAGCACATTCTAGGGTCCAGACACTAAAGGATAAGCTGGCCACACTTCTGCATCACATCCAGCCATTGATGCAGAGGTCTATTGCTGAGGCGGAGGAGCGCTTGGAGCGTAAGATTGCCCAGCACACAGAGCGGAAGATTGCTGAGGTTCATCAGCGCTTAAACGTTTTTGAGTTGCGGGTGCTAGACCATCCATCCCCTCTGGTGGATGTGTCGACCCTTCAGGATGCGGTAGAGAGTCTGTACGCAGATATTGATATGATCCTAGAGGCTAGGGTGCCTGAGTCTGAGGCCCCTTCTGCAGAGCCTGCTGAGGACGCAATGTTTGCTGCTTTATTCACCAATTTTGAGATTCCACCACCTCCCCCTCGAGATGATGCAAAGAGGATTAGGGGTCGAGAGGACCATGAGGTTAGATCACGGAAGAAGGAGAACAATGAGATGGAGGCTGCGAGGAGAACCTCAATTGCTGATGTGGAGGCATATCTGATCACGGCTGTAGAGTCAGTTGTTGGAGCATATACATCCAGAGATGTGGAGACAGCGGGAGGCACTACTTATAGTGTTGTTGCTGATGAGGAAACTACTGAGGGTGTCCAACCTACATAGGTAGTGGGTTCCAAGGAACTGGACCCACCAGCTTGCTGATCGCCGGCACTTTGCGCCCCAAATTTGCTTCACCTACCACTCTCGTATTTCAGTTTTTTTATACATTGGAGACAATTGCATATCTTTTTATTGGGGGTAAGGTAAATGGAAAGTGAGTGAAGTCTCAGTAGCACAATTCACGATCCTCTTTTGGGGTTTTCTTGACTGTTTTCTTTTTCCCTAAGAGACTGATTATTTTTATTGTTGAACCGACATGTTTATATCTTGTGTACATAGTATAACTCTGAAACATGATTGCTAAAACAAAAATGATATCCTGATGTAATGAAAATGATGCATGGCTAGGCACAATAATTGATAAATGTGTGACCCTAAGCATGACATAGAGATATACCACTGCATGACCCAAAATCTAAGACTCGAACTAGGTGTCTGATAATATGGTAGAGTAATGAGATGTCAAGTTAGTGTGAGGAAAATTTGAATAGTCCATTATTTGTAATAAGCTAGAACTTGCCTGCTTAGTCCTGCTAAACGTAAGCTGTAATAGACTATTAAGAAAGGATCATATTCCATTGTTTAATATAGCCAAAATTTATCCTAAATAAATAAAAAAATGAATCAAATTGATCCCTCTTTGATACAATATAATTTGACCTTAAAATAGACCTTTCTTTTTCACCCCAACTGATCTTTTCTGGGAAAATGTGTTGGCCTAGGTCCCTCCTTGGACATGTGCACCTCAACTTATGCCAAAAGCATAAATCGAGGGTCGCTTATGCAATAAACAACCTTTTGATGGCCCTGACCCAACTTTGGGTATTGTGTACTTTAGTTCATGGAATCCAGAGTTGAGGTGGCTCTTAGTGGAAAGCGCTGGAAAATGGGTTGAAAGACAAAGGAGAGAGAAAGACACAAGTAAAGTGACTCAAGAACCAGTTGAGAAGAAAAGTGAAATTAAAAAAAATACAAAAAAAGAAATTAAATAACGTAGTCCACTTACAACAAATGAAGACAGAGGGAAAATACCAAGTGAACAATATGTAAATTAGCGAAATAAAACGATAAAAAGTTGTACGCTTATCCGATATGTCAAGGAGGGAAAAAATTCACTAAAGTATACCTAAATATACCCTACCTAACCCTGAGCCTATGTTACAAGCTAAGAAAGTCCTTTCGTGATGCTAAGAGTTGTATGGCGAACTTAAAGCAATGAAAATAACGACAAGCTTGTGGAAATATGTATGAATGAGTGGAGAATTTGTTCTGAGAGTGAGTGTTGAATAGTAATGTTGATACTTAAACTGAAATCATTGTGTGAAAATGAGGATGTTGTTTTGATGTGAGGATACTAGTTGCAACAACGGAAATATTAGCACCTCGTTGAGTAATTGAAGAGGATAGGTGTCAGTTCATGGTGAATCTGCTTCATGGTCTGGTTCTACATAATTCAACCCTAATAGTAATAACATGCATAAACATGATGAGATTGATCGGGATTACAGCCAAATGACTGCGAAATCTAAAATATGGATACTATTGTATAAAGATTTTGTAGTGAGTCATAGTGCGTTGCTTGAGGACGAATTTAAGTTGAGAGTGTTCATATACCGTGGTTTCACAGTATTTTTAATGCTTTTCCCTTAAGTTTAGTGTGTCTCCAAAAGCCTTTTTGTATTGATTTTTATGTAAGTTTCTCCTTCTTTGTAGGAAATTTGTCCTTAGATAAACGCGGAAGTTTTTGGGCGAGAAATGTAGAAGAGACCACCAACAGAGCTTGTGACGGTCCGTAGGTGGCATCGAAGTGAAGTTGCTGAAGGAATATGGGAAGTCTGACCTAGTGTGGGATTATAGAAGTCCATGACGGACTTTCATAGCCACGACGGTCCGTCCAGCTGGTTTGTCGTGATGATTAGAGAGTAGTCCCAGTACCCCAATTCCAAGATGTTTAAGTATTATGGAACGGCGACCCTCGATGGACCATCCTGCTTGGAACAATCAGCCATACCTGCCGTTGAGGGTAATGAAGAAAGCAGAAGAAGAATTTGTGAAGTATGGGACGACGGAGGCCATGACGTCCCATCGTGACTAAGGCGGTCCGTCGACCCAGACGCGTTTTGACAGATTTTCAGTAATTAGAATCCTTCTTTGATTAGGTTTTTGTTTTTATTATAAATAGTTCGAAAAACCTCATTTTTGGGGTTAGACTTTTTGATAGTAGACTTTTTGAAAGGAGACCTTTTGATAGTTATGCTTTTGGATAATCTTTAGTAATCTTGTTCAAGTATTGAAGGATTAATTTCAGTAATTGTTAGACTTTTTTCTTGTTTTAATGTTGTGCTTTTGTTGATTAATCAGTGAACTTCTGGTTTTATCCTTTCTCAAAGAAAAAGAGTCAGTGACAATACTAGGTTAGTGTATAGTGGAGCGAGGAGGCGCAAGTAGAAAAGGGGCTGGTGAATGTGGGTGTAGAGGATTGATGGGTTTTGGGGACAGGTGAAAGAAAGGGGAAGGGGCATGGGTGCTGTGGAAGAAAAGGTGGTGTGGATAGAGGAGTGCAGAGGAAGAGGGGTATGGCTGTAGTGGGGGGATTTAGGAGGATAAGGGAAGGTGAGAGACGCTTGTTGGCGCGTTTTGTATCAGGAAAGGGGGGGGGAGCTGGGGTCCGGACGGGTAAATAGGTTATGGTGGGCGTTGAAAAGAGGAGGGTGGAGAGCGAGCGTTAGGTTTCTAGGTGAGACTTAGTGGCGGTGGGCAGGGGAGGCGGTGCGATGATGAGAGTGGGATAACGTAGTGGGTGTGCTAATAGGAAAGGTGGTACGAGGATAGCACTGGGGGGATGAGTGGGAGTTGGGCTGAGATGTGATTAGCGAATGGGACAGATGGGATTGGGGATGTGGTGGGGGTGAAGGGTGAGGGGGGAGCCTTGAGGGGGGAGAGGGAAAGAGGGTAGGCGTCTTAAACCGCTGATCAAAGTAAGTGCAGATTTCGTATATTAATATATGAAAGTGTGATTATAACCATGGGTCAACAAACCTCCAATAACTATGGTTGTGGGAACCCTGGGTGAATAATTGAGGCAAACCTAACTAAAATAGCACTCCTATAATAGTGTGTTTGCATTATTGATAATTCTTTCATTTAGAAGTCTTTTTAACAGATACACAACGTTAGAACCTGCCCTTAAATGCTCTTGCCGTACCCACGGAGGTTAATAATAGGAAAAGAATTATCACTATCGATTTTAGTTATACCTATCAAATAGGCTAGTTTCGATTGGTAACGAGTAAATAACTTAGTCAAATATCGAATACAATGCTTAATATGAGTAACGGTAAGGTTAGTATAGCACACACCGTAGCCGGACCAAGGTGCGGGTAAAATTTTCTAGATGTCCGGACCAAGGATTTAGAATACATACTTATCACTTTGCATGCAAATCCAGGAAAGAATTGTTACAGTTAGAATTATCAATTTATGAACTTGTGAGGACACTAAACATAGTTAGACTTTTAATAATTATTAGCTCCAAGATTTGAATTTGTTGATTGTTTTTACTTTAATTTAGTTATTTATTTTCATTAATTTATGAATAATCCCCCTTTATTGTTTATTATTTTCTAAGGAAATAGTTGGCTAAATAATAGTAATAATAGAATATAGTTAAGTCTGAACTATTTTTCTCGTGGGATCAACCCCAACCTCATTAGTTGGGTTCTTTACCTGATACGACAACTTTACTTCTTATTTATGAAGTAAGTTTGAGGGTATCAAATTTTCCTACTTCCTTAATTATGTTGCCCCCATAGGGATACTAGCTAGTTGATCTACCTAGAATGATATGTTTATGTTTTGGTTCTACCTTGGCAAGTAGAGCACCTTCTTTCGGTGTGGGGTTTCATGACACCGAATTCCATGTTTATATCACTTGGTTAATGTCGTTTAAGGTGATTGTTCATAAAAGTAAAATAAATGAACGAATTAATGAAGATGGACACTAACATGGGTGACTTAAGGGGTTCTACTAAGTGTAGGTAGGGGTATGGGACTCTACTTATACATTGCACAAGTTTACATTGAAGGGAGTCCTAGGAGGTTGTTCTTATGCACTTATGTTATGAATGAAATTCATATCTTGACTTAACATGGTGATGATCCTATATGATTTACTTTGATTGATGAACATGCTCCTGGGTCAATTTATATATATATATATATATATATATATATATATACAATATAATTATTACTAACAATGATGTTATGTTTTATGAAGAAAGGCAATATTTATGGTCTCTTTTCTTGTTTTCATTATTGTGTGGGGTTATATAGCTTCACATGAACATTGCACTTGTATGCTTGGCATGGTATTGTTGGTAAGGATCTTGTATGCTTGATGTTATGAACTCTTTTACACGAATTGTTGTTATGACTTTATGTTGAAGCTATTCATGTTGGTATGACCTTATGTTGATGATACCCATGTTGCCATGACTTTATGATGATGTTGGTCTTGTGTTGACTATGGTCTTGTCTTAAGTTATAATATCTCCATTGGCTTGTCTATGTTCTTAATTGTGCATAAAGGCTTTTAAAAGTGACTTAGCATGATTTTGAACAAAATGTCCTTTTAAGCATGATGTAAACAATTTTATATTCATATGTTTCCATACTTAGTACATGTGATTTGTACTAACCCATATTTTTTACTTTTTGTCCAAACAATGTAGGTTCGGGCCATTGAAGTATAGGAGGCCACTTTGCAAGAACACTTGGAACTATTTCCCAAGTTATT
The DNA here is from genome assembly GCA_027704765.1 of Solanum habrochaites. Lineage (NCBI taxonomy): Eukaryota > Viridiplantae > Streptophyta > Magnoliopsida > Solanales > Solanaceae > Solanum > Solanum habrochaites. The sequence continues at coordinate 16,452,756 of JAKWJA010002500.1, forward strand.
GGTAGGTCCTCATGTTCGGGGATGTTACCATTTCTATATTCTAGATATGATGTTGTTATGTCGAAAGACACTTATTTTTTCCTTTATCGTTTGAGTCAATTGTTGTTAGCATGTACGTGGAGTATTGTATTTAAGTTAGGGATATTCCCAATGTTGTTATTCTCGTTAGATGGTTTTAATGTGAGATAAAGTTTTAGACTATTTCTTATGTATTGTTATATTGCCTAAACGAGTATGTAAACTTCAATAAGCGAGGAGTCTATGTAAACTCCATATATGATACGAGAGGTCTATGTATACTTCAGTATGTAAAAGTTTTGATTTTTTTGCATTTTGGATCTATTATATGCTATGAAAAATTCTATGGTCTTGTCCAAGTCCTCTTCTAGGACGAAGACACCGATTATGTCCAGGGGGTGCTCCCAGGTCGTGACACAAGTCAATATGGAGCTAGGGTTGTGGATTTAAATTTAGTTCTTCTTTAATTGCCTTGGTATTCATGTAATAAGGTATAAGAGTTCTTTATCTAAGGTTAGCTATCACATTAGAGCAAATTTTAAGTGATTTAAAAGTTGGTGAAAAAGTTGAATTTTTACTCTAACTCATGGGTTCTTGCATGAAACGATTTCAAGTGATCAAATATGTTATTATTGATACTTAATTGATCTATTTAAGGTTAAACCCCCATGAAACCATTATCCTCACTATATTCCTTAATTTGTCTTATGAAGTGGGTTTATTGCTAATAGCCTAGTGTTGATGAAATTTTGTTTATATTGAGTTAGAGAGTTGACTTCTATTGTCATTTATGCTATTCTAATGTGATTTGTTGGAGAAGTAAGGTATGGTGATTGTGGGTTTTTGCAAATTTTGAGTGACCTAATTTCCTTCTTAATGTAGAATTGATATTAGAATCGTTCTTGTATAGTATGATCCATTTATGGTTGTAGTGGTTACTTATTTTAAATATATGTGTATTGTGATCATAGACCCTTAGGCACTACTATGCGAATTATGGTATGAGCATGTTATGACATACATTAAGGTAGAATTTGAAGTTGGTTATATGAAGTTAATGTTATCTTTTATAGGACGATTGTACATGAAAAAGATTAAGGTTAAAGTGATTATATGATGTCAATGTGATAAAGTGTAAAATGATGATTAATTGTGAAGGGTCTTTATAAGGTGATGAATGTCTTGAATATATAGACATAGGTGCCTTCTCCTTGATGCATGAAAGTTATGTTAAATGTGATCTGTTGACTTGGTAGGCTTATTCATCCTTTCTGGTGAACTAATGAATGAATGAAAGTCTAGGATCGGTAGAAATAAAATCCACTATGTTAGAGATTTTTGGAGGAACCTAATGCATTTGGCTAGGGATGGTTATGTGTTTAACAAAGCTAGACAAGGCATATAACTGCATTCTTCATGCTGAAATTCACAATATAGAGGTCGAATTGAGTGGAGTGGGCTTGACCATCGCTTTAGAGAGTACCCTGGGTGAGAGTTGATTTTCTTTGGATATAAGACATTTAATACACTTCAGGATAGCATGTTTGGACTTGGATGTACTTGTAGAGAGAATGGTCATCAGTCTAAATCTTTTCCCCTACTTGGGTCCATGACCATAGGTACTCAAATATATCAGTCTCGTTGGATGTCATTACCTTTAGTCAGATATGGTGGATTTAGTTTTAGTGCTATATATGTTTAGATTTATGTTTGACATGATCTGTTCAATTTTTCATCAAGCAATCTAGAGGTTGAAGCTCCAATTATTTCATATTTGGATGCAATTTGTAGCTTTATCCTTTTAGTTTTCATTTTGTCTGAACTGGGGTTTTCATGCCTATTGGGTTATTGGACTATTATGGCCACTTAATTTGAGGTTTGTTTATGTATTTTGCATTTTTTAATATATTTCGTTTAGAAGTGAATTGATTAGAATGTGTTGCTTCGATTGCGAGTACTAGGAAAGTAACTTCGAATGTCTTTTCCTTGATAGTCTATTTGTGGTTATGGCATAGTGATTCTTGGTATTCCTTTTTGCCACCTGTTGTGTTCTTTTGTGGTAATGACCATACATGTTTGGTTTGTGGCTAGATCGTCTTCCCTAGTGTGAGTTTTGTTTTTCGTTCGCCCTAGTTTCTTAGGAGGTTAGCTTAATTGTGTAATTATCTTGTTGGTTATTAGATGGAAGATTGCTAGTAATTAGAGTTGGGTGCTGGGTCGTTTCACTTCTTTAGTTCTGGTAGTACTTTTTTGTTTCTTTCTCCTTTTTCCTTAGATTCTTTCAGGTTGTATTGTATTTTTTATTGTTCGACTTTTTTGGATTCATCATTTTCTTGTGGTCTCCGTGTTTGTTTATAGCTAGCTAAAATTTGGAGGATGAATTTTTTTTAATACCATGATTGTTATGTCACGGATTTTGTTAATGGGAGATTGTTCCCTGTCATTTACTAACTAGTTGACTATGTCTAAATGCAACCTATCGGATTGGTATCCCTAAGGATATGTTGGTTAGGTGTGATTTAAGTGTTGCGCAAGTCCATTTTGTTAGAGTATGTCATTGGAGTAAAACATAATGTAGATTTATCATTCACAAAATGGTCTTCCTCAGGAGCGGCATAGCTTTCTTCAAACGGTTGTATTCTTGTTGAATTTGTTTGGTTTTCAGAGTTAGGACTAGATTTTTGGCATAGTACGAAAAGTAATAGAGTAAGTACACTTCTAAAAATGAATGAGATGCCTTAAATAGAGAAACTTAACTGAAATGAGCATAACCTTATACTCAGAGCTTAAAATTAAGCAAATATGGCAGCATTAAAAAGAGAACTCAGAGACCTTTAATTTGGTAGGTCATGGTCCATCTTAAAACTATTTCTGTGCTTAAAGATACTGCGGGTAGATTTGACCCAAAACTAAATTATCATGGGTGACATGTACTAATTTTTCTTTATTTTTTTTAAAAACCTGAGGTGTTACAATATCTCCACCTTGTAAACATTCTTAGTCGAATTAGGTCAAACTAAGGGTGTGAAGTTTATAACAACCCAATTCACGAACACAACATGCAATTAACACAAATCTTCAATAATTTACACAGAGTTAGTACCTTGGTCTGGATTTATATCGAAGGAAAGATATGAGGGTATCTCTTTTTCATGCCCTCCTCAGCATCCCAAGTAGCTTTCTCAACAAATTTATTCCTCTATAAGACTTGGACTGATGCAACTTCTTTGGTTCTCAACTTAAGAACCTGCCAACGAAGAATCCCAACGGGTATCTCTTGATAAGACAGGTTGTCCTTGATACCAATTTTATTTGTAGGTACAATTGGTGAAGGATCACCGAAATACTTCATTACCATAGAGATATGAAATACGATATGGATTGCTATTAACTGTGCCGGTAACTCAAAATCATCAGCTACGTTGAAAACTCTTTTGTATATCATTTAAGGACAAACGTATTGGGGAATGAGTTTCCCTTTCTTCAAAAATTTCATTGCACCCTTCATAGGTGAAACCTTCAGATATACCCAATCATTAACACTCATATTCTAAGTCTCTTCTTCTAACATAAGCATAAGATTCATAATCATTATTCTTTTTTTCATCCTTTCGCGAATAATTTTCACTTACTCAGAACTTGATTAACCATGTTTGGTCCTATAAACATATTTCCACCAACCTCAAGTAAGCAAATAAAAGATCGAAATCTTCACCCATATAGAGCCTGATAAGGATCCATCTTGATACTAGAGTATTAACTATTATTATATTGAAACTATATGATATCAAATGGTTATCCTAATTACCTTTGAAATAAATGATATGTGCCCTCAATATATCCTCTAAAGTCTAAATTGTGTGCTTTGATTATCCATCCATTTGATGATGACAAGAAGCATTAAGGTTCACTTTCTAACCCCAAGTTTTTAATATGACATCCTAAACATAGTAGTGATTTAGTTAACCCTGTCTGAAGTGATAGACGCATAACTCCACGAAGTTAGACTATCTCATGGATGTAGAATCTAGAAACTCTTCTACTGAATTTGTAGTAAGAAATGGAGTTATTTAGTCATCCAATATACAGTCACACAGATCAAATAATTTTGTCTGTGAGACCGCGACAAGAAATTAAGTCCATATTTGCAATTTCCCATTTCCATTCAACAAGGTCTATGTTCTATGACACAACTATTTGTCCTTTGGTGTTTTACGTTGACTTATTGGAATTTTTGGCGCTTAGCAATGAAATCTTAAATAGTTCACTTTCTCATGTTAGTCCACCAACAGACTTCTCTTAAGTCATGGTAGATCTTATGGAAGCACGATAGATTAAATATCTAGAACTGTGGGCTTCTTTCAGGATCCTTTTTTGGAGTTGTTCTACCTTTGGTACACACAAACTACCTTGATATTTCAACACACCATCTTCTCCTTGTTCGAAAACAATTACTTTTTTGCTTATGAACCTTGTTATTTTACCTTTCTTCAGAGAGGGTATTTATCTTATTTCTCCTTTATTTCAGACACTAATGATTATTCGACTCCATTCATCACCACAACCTTGTCTTCACTTAAATCTAAGAAATAGACTACCAAACATGAAATTTTTTAAATTCTTCACCGAATTTTTTTCTTGCCTTCCTCCACATGAGAAATAGTTTCCATAGACAACCTTCTCAAAGTATCAACGACAACATTAACAATGCTTAGGTGATATAGGATATTCCTGTCGTAATCTTCTAGAAAGTCTAATCATTTACATTGTATGAGATTCAGCTCATTCTAATTGAAAACATATTATATACTCTTATGATTGGTGAATAAATCCTTATAAACACCATAGAGATAGTAATGCCATATTTTGAGAGCAAAAACTAATGCTTCTAACTCACGATCATGAGTCAAGTAGCTTCTCTCCTGTATCTTAAGTTATCTGGAGGCGTACGCTATAACCTTACTACGTTGCATCAATACAGAACCTAGTCCATTCCTGAATGCTCTTCTCACAAGAGTAATACCATTGAAAAATAGTTTTTTCTGAGTAAACTTAGTCAATGGAGATGAACTAACATGAAAATACCTCGATGAACATTTTACAGCAACAATCCAACCCAACAAACTTCTTATATTGGTTGAAGATGAGGGACTAAGCCAGTTCTCCACTACATTAATCCTTTGAGTGTCAACTCGAATAATTTTGCCTTATACAATATTTCCTGAGAAATCTACATACTAAAGTCAAAACTCACAGTTAGAAAAGTTTGCATAGAACTTTCAATCTTTGATTGTCTTGAATACAATTTTGAAATGATTAGAATGATTCTCCTCATTACTCTAATAAGATCGTATGTCATCAATGACTATGATAAAAAAACATATGCATGTAAAGATTAAATACTTTATTTGTAATGTCAATGAACATAAACAATGATCAAGATAACGAACATCAAAAGGAACACATAATTAACATATTACGTCTTGAATAATATCTTTGGGATGTCCACTTTAACTTACTTTCGACTCATGATATCCAGATTTGAGCTGTATGATAGAGAATCAAGTGGCACCTTGAAGTTGGTTGAAAAGTTCATCATCTTTTGGGAGGGGATACTTATTCTTTATGGTGACCTTTTTTAATTCGAGGTAATCCATACACATTCCAAGGTAACCATATTTATTCCTGCAAATAAGTCTGGAGCTCCCCAACATGAGATACTTGGTCGGATGAAACCATTATCTTGAATATCACTCAACTTCTCTTTTAAAGTTTTAAACTGAGTTAAAGCCATTCTATATGGCGTAATATAGATAGGTTGAGTATCACGAATAATATCTAAATCAAATTTTATATCTATATTAGAAGACTCCGAGAATATAATGTGGAAAGCTCTATGGTGTATCAACATTGTAGTAATTTACTCTAAATAAGTGAAAGATTCACCCCTTAGACACAAATTTTCAACGCTTAAGGTATGAAATCAAATAACACTTAGTCACTACTCAACTACCCATCCATTCTAAAATTGGCTCATTAGGAAACTGAAACTTTACTACTCAAGTTATAAAATTAATTGAGACATAACTAGCATTCAGTCAGTCCATACCTAGATTAATATCAAAGTCCACCATATCTAGATCAACTAAGTCAGCAATGATTTTTTTTATGATTGACGAAGATGGTACAATCACAATAGGCTTTTTCTGCTAGAATAAAATCACCAACAGGGGTGGAAACATGAAAATCTCAAGAAGTTGTTCCGATGAATTTTTGAACTTCTTGGCTTCATAGGAGTCACAAATGACAAACTCGCAGTGGTATGAAGAAGGAATAAACATCAAAAGCAATGATTTTAAGCATACCCATGGCAACATCGGGTGAGTTCTTCTGATCGTAGCGACTAGATAAACCATATAAATGGTCTGTATCCTCGTTTACTCCTAAAGTAGATCCTCTCTATTTACTTCTATTTGCTGGAGCTCCTGAACAAAGTTGGGCTTTATTTTCAGATTACCCTACCCGTTCTTAAGGAATTCCATTGAAAAATGACCCACATATCCACAATTGTAGCAACCACCTGTCACAACACAACATTATGCAGGATAAAGCTTACCATATACTTACCAAAGAATGGATTGTGAGTAAACCCTTCTGCTACACTGCCCTATGACTAAGAACCTTGAGCTTTAAAATTCTATGAGTTTAGGTTTCTGTAATAACATTTTCTCCTTGGTGCAGGTGCACTAGCAGGTGATGGAGCAATTCTAGACCCTATAACCTTTTATTCTTCCACATTACTATATCTTTGCAATACCCTTTAGCTGGTATGAAATCATCACTATGCGATCAACATCAACAACATACATGACCTCAAGCACCTGGTGAAGCTAATCCACTATGTTTTCTATACCCTCATAGAGCTTCAACATATTGAACTTTAGGGACTCATTATTAAAAAATCTCAAACTCTGGATGCATCATTCAAATTTTGATGGTCGGATCCTTAGATACCAACTTGTGCTTTCACCACTTAAGTCAACATCTGAATTACATTCTTAAATTTAGCATTGGTTAATTCTTCATGAGGGAGTATCACTTATGGTGAATTGGGATCTTCTTGACCATGAGGGTTTAAATTCCTTATATCAAGATATCCTCGAAAAACTGCTCTTCATGGAGAGATGATATGAAAAGATACTCACAAGCACGATTAGAAAGAATTTTTATAGAGATGAACTCTATCACAAAAAAAAGTAAAAATAAAATGAAAACTTTATTGGAAGTCGTAGCGTCCTAATTATAGATGTTGCGCCCTTTACACCGATCAGAAGGGCTCTACATGCAAAGCTTCATAGACACCGTACGACTCTTGAATATAGTGCTTTTATTCTAAGTTTCACACCACCTAAGTCTACACCCTAGACGTAACCCGCACTCAAGAATTATTTCTTATCCCCGAGCAAACCCTTAGATTATGTTACTATGACACACATAACGTAATAGAAGGAAGCACAAACTGATTAGCATTTCGAAAAGTTTGAAATCTTTGTCTTGAAATAATGGACATAAGTCGGAAGGTTAATAAAATATCTTGAAAAACAGTGTAAAATCCTAATTATGATTGTCTGTGAGGACTATAATAGTTGAAGATAAATGCCAGGACAAGATCCATGACACCGAATATATTACCATAATGGAATTTAGAATGGAGTATCCCGAGGCTTCACAAAATATTATCTATGAGTGTAAGGTGATATCGACGAAACACGTGTTTATGATCCTTAACGCATGTATCCACAATATAAAATATATTGGTTGAATAATGTACATTATATATATGAGTATATAATAAGGAGTAAAATAGAAACTGAATTTAATGACTGAAATAAACTCAACTAAATCAATACATAAACATAAAGTGTAACCCATTTGGACCTTACAATAAGATATGCCATAAAAGCATTATGAAAATAATATACTTTCCTTAAAGTCAATAAGGAGTTTCATGACGTATCAATGATATCCTATCTTACGTTAGCGACGTAGTTTTATGGGAATTTCATCTTATAAATTACTCTAACCCAATTCTTTTTTAGATACTACTTACAAAATAATAAACAATATCAATAATATTTATCACCCATTGTAAAGAAAAGAACTGCTACTTTACTGAAGTACTTTAAAAAATATAACTCATACTTACATTTGAACATATTCTTAGGGACTTATGTATTAAGTCCAAGATTGATATCATGTATGTTCACTTTAATTTTGAATGCACACTTTGACACATGATTAAGATATGTAAGGACTTTTGAAGATGAATAGACCTTATATATAGGAGATAGTTTAAAAGACGAAATGTGAGCAACAGTTATAGGCACATGCGCAAGCGGAAACAAAGAAAGGAATAAGCCTAACAAATGTTTTTATACTACTACCACATGGTGGTAGGCCCTAGACTACTAGTGTTAGGCCTTGGCGTCTCACTATTCCATGGTGCACGAGCCTAAACTTAAGTAGTCAGACCTTGACATACTTCTGGTGCGTCACACATAGGCCTAAAAATTAAAAGTTAGGCATTGGCATATTGCAAGAGCATTGCGTAGTAAACTGCAGAAGCTAGGCCTTATGGCTATACCGGGGGCGCAACCCCAGGCAACTCCCCAACAATCCAATAAACTTTTTCGTAAAATTCAAACATTAAACTAGTTAAAAGTTGAGAAATCTCTTCTGGCATATCTTTTATTCTCTAACCACTATGATTAAATGAGAACTTTCATACAATCTTTTTGTAACATAAGTTTTACCAAAGATTCAAAACACAAAAGAATCAAAGCCTCCATTATTAAAAATTTGAACAACAAATCAAGAAGTACGATTGAATCCCTTAGATATAAGGATTTCTTGAAAAAATTGAGATGTAAGATGTGAGATACTACAAGTCCAACCATGTGAGACACCTTACAAACCTTGAAAGAACAACGTTCTTGTTTGAAATAGATTTTATCTTTTGGGAATCTAACTCTAATTTATTTAATTGCTTGGGAACATGAAAAAAAGGATATAAAACTAATTAGACCTTTATTATGGTGAAGAAAAATGTTGTAGGTCTAGTAGGAAAAGGATTTCACCAAAATATCCTTTTAAAACAAATGAGATTCCTTAAATATAGAAGCTTCACTCAAACAAGTATAACTTCTACTCCAATCTAAAAATTATGCAACCTTCGTGGTGTTGGAAAGAGGACTCAAAGACATTCAATTTGATAAGTTTTGGTCTACCTAAATCTTTATGTGCAAAAAGATATTTTTGCTTGAAGTTGACCCAAAACTAAAATTTTTGGATGACGGGTAGAAATTTCTTTTTAGTTCTTTTCAAAATCTGAGGCGTAACATGTATGCAGTATCAAAAGGATTAGGCTACAATTACCAAATATATTGTACAAACTTAAAGAAATAAAATAGTTTTAACCATAGGTGATGTTTTTCATTATCACACACACACTAGTTTTTTGACACGTGTATTGCACCTGATTACCAACTCAGAAAATGTATTTTATAGTAAGTAATATTACTTATTTTAGTGAATATTTGAATAATAAACTTTGACCAAAAAATATTGTAAATTCTTTTGTGAATGTTCAATCTGATACGTCATATATATCGCTTATCGATACGAATTTATGAAGATGGTCGATGAAATAGTTTGTAATTTAAATGCAGTAATTCATAAATTTATTTCAATTTAATGATTTTCAATCATGTAATTAGTCGTTTCTTAGTAATATACCCTTATAGATGATATTTGTTGTAAATTTTTGTGTCATCTTACCAGATGTTCTTTACATGTGTATTCCATGTTAAGCTGTTTAGATTTCATATGAACATGTTAAGAGAACTAAAACTTAAACATATATTTTATTTATGAAATCATATATATAATCACATGTATATCTTACAGATAACAAATATGTAATTCATGTTATTGTAAATGATATTCGGTTTATACAATCAAGTATGATTCATCTTAGGAAAAATAACCACACCATGTTAGCACATATCTTGGGGTAGTGTAATAATCTGAAAATTATTGGTCAAAAGTCAATACAAGAAGAGATCAAAGATAGAAATAATTAATGCAATAATTGTGAGATTTCTCAATATTATAACTAAAGAATGTTAAATAGTGTTAATAACATTTGCATTAATTTGTAATAATTAAGAGAATTTATAATTTTATACATAAATAATTGATGTAAAATAGATGTACTTTTAATAAATTTTATATGTACAGATATAAATATGACTTATAATTAGTGTTACTAATTTTGTTATAGTTATTATATTTTAGTTTAGTGTAGGGAAAAAATGAAAATGTTTATTCCATACTACGTAATATAAAATTTATTTTGTAATTGATAATTTTTTAAATAATTCATTTATAGTAACATATATTCACTCTTGAGAAGTTTTATAATTTTTGAAAAAGATATTCAAAAGCGTATCATAACACCAGAGGAGAAATTGTTCACAAAAAACAAATGAGTTTAGACTACATCATGTTAAATTCAAATATTGGAACATTATATGCTAATTTATATATTATGAAAACAATATATTTTATATTATCAAAATTGTTTTTCTCAAGTACTCGAGGTTATGGAATTTATCTTCGTAAGATAGAATGATTTAGTTCATTAGTTTAATGGGACCTCATATTAAAAAAAACTTTGAACTCATTAAACATAATAAATTAAACGAAATTTTTTAAAATGCAAGAAGATGAGTAGGAGATTAGAAAAATTGTGGTTAAAAATGTCAGGAAGCCCTCTATTTATAGTAAACAAAGACTAGTATGAAAAGGTGTTTTTTGTGTCTTATTTTAAAAGTGATGACCTTATTGAGAGGTCACCACCCTTTTTAAATGGTATAAATATTGAATAATTCAACTCTTTGGAAAAGTCACAATTCACCGAAAAATCACAACCCTTTGAATAAAAATCACGAATTTTTAGAAAAGTCACAACTAATAATGAAAGTAACCTTTCCTAGAAATCACAACACTTTGGAAATATCACCACTTACTGAAAAAGTCACAGCTCTTTTGAAAAGTCACAACTCATTGAAAAATCACTAATGCTTTAAAAAAGTTACAACCTATTTGAATTAGTCAATAGTAAAATATTAAAAAGGATCGCTTTTGTCTTTTACCTCTATGAAAAGCCTAATGATTTTTTATGACTAATTAAAGACTCAAAACAATATTATTTCTATCGATTAATTCACCATTCTCTTCTTTCTCAAACTTTAAGGAAAAACCCTAAGAAAAAATCAACGTAAAAGACTTCATTCAAAAAATGTTTTCTATCAATTTCATGATTCTTTTTAAAGGTAAGTCTTTCCCCAAAATTTCATTCTGTACAAATCAAATTATATGAATCACTAATGAATAAAATATTTCTTGACCATGGAAATTTCAAGAAACTAATTTAGGATCTCTCAAAAAAGGGTTTCTTGATTTTTCTCCTTCATTCTTGCGTTTCGAGGCTTCTAATCAAGTTTTTCATCAAGAGTATCACCTCGTGTCTAAGGCTTTAAAATGATGTTTTCAAACCTAAGCTAATGTAATAAAATGTATTTAGCCAAAACGTCAAGGGACGACCATGACGTCTAGAATCTAGAGATTTTGAACTAGTAAACGTCCTTATGTCTTGTGAAGGTTTGTCAGTACCGTATGAAGTCTAAAATATGTAAAAATACTTTAAATATGTGAAATAATGTTTATAGGGTCAAAACGTCTAGTACCGACCCCCCAAGGACCACAAAGGGTTCTTGAGGGCCCAAACGTTGGCAAGAAGGTTACCAAAGCAGCCTGCAATACCACCTATATATGAGGGTTCTTGCAGGTTGGACAACCCACACTCGAATGGGAATTTTTTCCTTGCCACGGGGAGCTTTCACACACCTCTCTTCCATAAATTGGATTGCTGAAAAAAGATTTGGAGGTTCCCTCTGCGACGTACAACCATGCCCTAGATTTGATCGCTTGTTTTTAAGTAAAGTTGACTTCACAAAAAGAGCAAAGTAAGTGAGAGGTATTTTGGATAATTTAGGGGATGGCTATATATTTATTTTAGGCCAGTCTTATGTCAGTATTACCCACCCAAATCCAATGCAAAATTTAAACCAAAATTTCTCTCACTTCTCTCTAGTTTCTCTCACTACTCCATAGATCCTGAAAGAGGGTAGATTTATTTTTACTGAACACCACCCTAGGCAGTCTTGCAAACGTCTGCAACACTCATCCTTACTTACATTGATTTGACTAAGTATAGAAATACTTAAGCAGCAAAGTTAAAAAGAAAACAGAATGTACTGGAGCTCGTCCCAATCTTTATTAATCTTATAATTAATACAAAGGGAAGGCTTCACGAATTTATCTAAGTCTAGAATCACTCTCTATAGCCTTAAAAGAAATTTCCACCTTTATAAAATTTCTGCACATGGTAGTTTACATGCGGCAGTTACAAATTACACTTGTTCGACACTTGACATCTCAGGATTCAAACTAAGGTTTTCAGCAACTATATTTCTAACAGATAGAATCTAATTCAAATTACATCCTTATCGACATGAAATATTAATATTCTAACACTCAGAATATTTCAGGCTACATTCCGACACTTAGAATATTTTATCCAGCTTCCAACACTTAGAATATTTTAGCTTCCCTCCAACACTTGGTTTTATTTCAGCAATTCACGTGAAATGCCTTTGTGTTTGCCATCGTTAATTCTTCATAGCCTTGCCTTGTCAAGCCAACACGCTGCCTTGCTGATGAATCCAGCCCGCACGTAAGCCTAGCACGTTCAAGTTGCTTTGCCAACACCCAAGCGCCTTGAACATGTGTTGCACTGTTTTGCCCCCATTCAAGTCAAGATCAATGCCCAAGTCCTTTACATGTCTGCACATAGTTTGATCAAGAAATTTATTGGTCTAACAGACCACCCGCACCACTTGAACTCGATGTCCTCATCGAGACTGTTTTGAGATAGTCATCAATTTGAGCATCAAACTGCCATAAGTCTGTTGCCTTCTCCCAAATCGCATCAACTGCACGCTTGCCTTTCAAATGAACCAAGAATTCTGTCTTAGTAATTTTCTTACTTGTGCCCAAAACCCTGTGATCAAGGATCTTCTCAATTTCAGCATTATACTATGTATGTACTGATGGAGGAGCCCTTTTTGACCTGTTTCTGTTCGGATCATTTGCATCTGCAAAGTAAGGTGTCAAGAAACTCACATGGAAAGTGGGATGAATTTTTAACCTTTCTGGCAGCTTTAATCTATAAGCAATTTTGCCCACTTGTTTCACCACTTTTAATAGACCATCATATTTAGGAAACAAACCCCATTGTCTTTTCTTACTTACAATCTGTTTCCAAATTTGTGGAGTAAGTTTCAGTAACACTTTGTCATCCACATTGAACTCAACTGAGCGACGATATTGATTAGTGTACTTCTTCATGCGCCACTGATCCTTGCGCAAGCTATCCTGCGCTTCAGATATCATTTCAAGTCTGTCCCTTGCAACCCTATATGCTGCTAGACACTTCCGTTATTTTTAGATTTGGCAACATCTAGTGGTGTCATTGGCTTTTTGCCTAAAACGATTTCAAAAGGGCTCATTTCTGTTGCAGACGACTTGTGCATATTCTAGCAGAACTGTGCAGTGTCTAACAATTCCACCTGTTTCTGTTGACTTTTTTTCACATAGTGCCTCAAGTATTCTTCCAACATGTGATTAATTGATTCCATCTGCACATCTGTTTGTGGATGATTCGTAGTAGAAAATTTCAACTCAGGTCCCATCATATTGAACAAGGTTGTCCAAAACCTACTTGTGAATTTTGTATCTCTATCACTCACGGTGTCAGCCGGACACTAAAATACTTTACCACATATTTGTAGAATAAATCAGCGGCAACTTCAGATGAACATAGTTCAGGTGCAGTAGTAAAAATAGAATATTTTGAAAACCTATCAACTAGCACCACGATAGATGTTTTGCCATCTACTTTAAGGAATCCAGAAATGAAATCAATGCTTACCAATAGCCACGACATTTCAGGAACAGTCAAAGGTTTCAGCAAACATGTTTTTATCTAACATTCAGTATTGTCAACTTGACAAACATGACAAGTATTGACGTATGCCTCTATATCTTCTTCCATTTTGGAGAAAAATAAACACGAGAAAATAAAGCTAACATCCTTTCAACACCTAGATGTCCAGCCCGACAAAAATCATGTGCCTCTTTTATTAAGTGTTTCCACAATCCACCTTGATTTGGTACAACGATCCTCCACCCTTTAAAATAGAGCATATCTTCCTCAATCCAATACCGTCTCATTGTGGCATCTTGAACTTGAACCATCAATTTAACATACAATGAATCATTTGCGGCACACATCCTGATTTTATAGACGAAATCGGTTTCGAGTTTTGAAATTGAATATACTTCAACAAATACTTCTTTTCTACTCAGCGCATAAGAAACCTGGTTGTGTTTTCCAGGTTTATGTTCCAACATTAAATCATATTCTGCCGGAAATTTTTGCCACCGTTCTTGTTTAGGACTCAACTTTTTCTATGTCTTAAAAAAAGTATTTTCTACATTATCAGTTCTTACTACAAATCGAGTGCCTAGGCGATAAACTCTCCTAACTTGCAGACAACGTACCACAGAAAACCATCTGTTTTTCATGTGTTGAGTATCTCTATTCAACATTATTCAATTTCCTACTTTCAAAGGCCACAAGATGACCTTCCTACACTAATACGCCACCCATTGCTTTGTCCGACGCATCAGTGTGCACTTCAAATGGTAACTCAAAATAAGGGAATTTGAGTATTGGTTGATATGAAATAGCTTCCTTCAAATTTTTAAATGCTTCATCACATCGTTCAGAGAAAACCCATTTTGATTCTTTCTTCAACAAGTCTTTCAAAGCCTCTACACTTTCTGAGTAACCAACAATGAATTTTCTGTAATAGTTAGCAAACCCAAGAAACGATCTCAAATCCTTCATATGACGAGGTGCCTGCCAATCAATAATGGCTTGTACTTTCATAGGATCCATTAGAATTTGATTTTTACTAACGAGATGCCCTAAAAATTTTATGTCCTGTTGAGAAAACTCACACTTTTCCATCTTAACATAAAGTGTGTATTTTCTCAACTTACACAGAACCAAACTTAACTGATTAATATGTTATTCCAATGTTCGACTTTAAATGACAATATCATCCAGATAGACAACAACAAAATCAAACAATACATTATTCGTTAAGTTGCAAAATGTTGCAGGAGCATTAGTTAGCCCAAAAGGCATTACAAGGAAATCATATGAACCATATACAAATACACATGTTTTGGGTTTATCACCTTCTGCTATCCTAACCTGCCAGTAGCCTTCCCTAAGATCAAGTTTTGTGAACCAGCATGCTTTACCCAACCTTTCCATCAAATCCTGCACCAATGGAATCATATATTTATTCTTTATCATTGCCTTTTTCACCGCCCTATAATCTACACATATTCGCAACTTCCCATCCTGTTTCTTTTGAAATAAAACAGGAGCACCATATAGAGCCTTAGATGGTTGAATCAATCCAGCTTATAATAACTCGTTCAATTGTTTATGCAATTCAACCAATTCTTTAGGAGCATACGATAAAGAGCATGTGAAGGAGCAACCGTACTAGGCAACTATTCAATTTTATGATTAGTATCCCTCCTTGGTGGTAAATAATATGGTAATTCAGGCGGCATAACATCAACATGTTGTTTTAGCAATTCAGTAACACAATCAGGCACTTCTATCTTAACATCAGGTATTACTTCGACCAAGGCAACAAGTATAGTGTCATCACCCCTCTTTAGCCCTTTGTCGATTGGCATAGCAAACAAGAACATTCCCTTGTCTTTCTTATTTAAAACTTTATTAAAATTCCCAAATGGATGAACTCCTTTAAAAAAATCCAACATTGCTTTCATTCATGACTATCACTCAATCTTAGTGAGGAAACGGAACAAATTGGATTTTTCTTAGAAAATCAATCCCAAGTATGATCTCAAATTCACCAAGCCGCATCACCATCAAATTATGTTTTTCCACCCAACATTCAGTTGACATAGACACACCATAATCCATGTCCACAATGGCATGTGCCTTAGCATTGGCTGTTTTTACGTAGGAAGGGATTTTAGACAACTTCAACGCTAAAATTATAACAATTTTCACATCTACAACCGTATGAGTGGTTCCTGCATCAACCATTGCCATCGCACATTTTTCTTTAACTGTCATTTCTATATGAATTAGGGAAGCATGAGGATTTGAAGTACCATACATTTCTCCAACATTATTAACCAACGTAGTAGGGTTGAAGGACAATCCCAATGGATTTTCCATTATATCCACAATTTCTTCATCTTCCTCTCTTAGATTCATATTTCCAGCAAGCAAAGCGTTTCGATTTTCACGGTTTGTACAAGACTTCGAAAAATGAGGACCACCACAAGTCCAACAGCCGTTAGAATTACCATCTTTGTTCTTTGGTTTGTCTTTACCGTCCTTAATTTGTTCGTTTCCTTTGTTGTTTGTATTGTCCTTACCACTATACTTTTTCCATTCCCCTTTCTTGTCGAACTTTTTCTTAGTTTTTGAGGTAGACGGAACATCTGACAAAGGATGAGTCGTTCGGAAATCAACCAACGAATCTGTAGCAGCAATTGCCCTATGAAGATCTTTAACATTCTTCCTTCGAACTTCATTTTGAGCCCAGCCTTGCATACCCGAAATGAATTTATGTAACTTATCCTCATAAGATATGTTTTGAATGTCTAACATCATAGAGGTAAATTTTTTAACGTATTCCCTCAATGAACCTGTCTGCCTTAGCCTTTCAACTTGTCCCTTGCAAGCCAGGAGGCGTTTCTAGGAAGAAATTGATCGCGCATTTCATTCATTAACTTGTATGAGATATCAATTCTAGGACGACCACCACTTATATCATGTGCATTTCGAGTTCTCCACAAAAGTTAAGCATCACCCGTCAAGTACATTGTGGTGATGTTTAATTTGTCAGCGTCAGGCACCCTTGCAGCAGTAAAATACTGTTCCATGTCCCAAATGAAATTCTCCAGTTCTTTAGAACTTCTTGCAACACTAAAGTATTTAGGTTCTGGAAGTTTAACCTTAGATGATTCAACACGATTTGAACTCAACGTGTCCACAGCCCGATACAATACAACCATCTTTGCACGAAGGTTTTCATTTTCCATCTGCAGTCCTTCAAGTTGTTTTGTAGTTGTGTTAGGAAAAATCAAGATTTTAGTGATCTGTTCATCAACATTCTGTCGATATGCACCAATATAACCTTGAACTTTCTCAACGTTCAATCTCAAATCAATGAATTGTGTCAACAGATCCACAAACGAAGGATCTCCAAGAGTATCATCTATAAACCAAACGAATGCTTCAACTTTTCGTTCAAGTTCCCACAGTTCTGCGTTTTTCACCATCATTCAATTGTGCTATGATACCAATGGAAAGAGGGTAGATTTATTTTTACCGAACACCACCCTAGGCAGTCTTTCAAACATTTGCAATAGTCAGCCTATCTTGCTCACACAGATTTGACTATGTATAGAAATACTTAAGCACCAAAGTTAAACAGCAAAGTGAATGTACAAGATCTCGTCCCAACCTTTATTAATCTTATAATTAATATAAAGGGAAGTTTTGACAAATTTATCTAAGGCCAGAATCACCCTCCATAACCTTAAATGAAATTTCCACCTTTATAAAATTTCTGCACATGGTAGTTACGTGCGGCAGTTACAAATGACACCTGTCCGACACTTTTCATCTCAGGATTCAAACTAAAGTTTCCAATAGCTATATCTCTAATAGATAGAATCTAATTCAACTTACATCCTTATCCACACAAAATATTAATATTCTAACACTCAGAATATTTCAGGCTACATTCTGATGCTTAGAATATTTTAGCCAGCTTCTAACACTTAGAATATTTTAAGTCCCCTCCAACACAATTTTATTTCAACAATTCACGTGAAATGACTTTGTGTTTTCCATCATCAAGTCTTCATATCCTTGCCTTGTCAAGTCAACGCGCTGCCTTGTTGATGACTCCAGCCCGCATGTAAGCCTTGCACGTTCAAGTTGCTTTGCCAACACCCAAGCTCCTTCAACCTATGTCGCACTTTTTCCCCCATTCATGTCAAGACCAATGCCCAAGTCCTTGACATGACTGCACGTAGTTAGATCAAGTATTTCACGGGTCTAACAGATCCCCATTAAAGAAGAAGATCAAGCTTTATACAGGGATTCAATATCAAGGATTTCATTCACCATTCTTCAAGGATTATCAATGTTAGGAGGCTATTTACTCTTGGGACTCTTTTCCCCAAGAGGCTCTTCAAAAATTTGATTTCAATGTTCTTCAAAAACCTTGTTTTCATCAAATTTCGTGTGTTTACTTTATAGATTGATCTGTGTAGTCATAATTCAATTCTTATTGATGATTTATGTGTATTTATGTGTGTATTGATGTATACCATAAGGATATTATATAAATATCTACAAAGTTCCATGAATCCTCTTCTTCCACTTACCTTAACTTGTGATATAGGTTGGTTGTAATTGAGTAAGATATAATTGAATGTATTCTTGTTTATATTACTCTATATAATCAATGGTGATTGAATTGTTGGGTAAGGATCATTTAATGGAGGGTATGATCTTGGATGATATTCTTGGAAGTCATGGGTAAGACTTTCAAGATCATAAAATCTTTACTTCAATTGTGTTTTTTTATTGATGTTGTTGTTCAATTGAAGAATAAGTATGTGAGTATGATAGGAAGATGATGAGATTATTATGATTATATTATGTTATGAATGTGATGAATTGTGAGATGATTATATGTGTTTTATGAGGGATTGAATTTTATTCCTATATAGATCTTATTACCATGAATATGATGTAAGGTTCTCACTAAATGTTGGGTTTTAATCAAAGGAATTTCTCATTCTAGACCATAATATCTATGATAATGATATACAAGGGGTTAGTATCCTATGACCTATGATATAAACTAATGTTAAGAAAGACTAAAAGATACTCCAGTAAGGAAATATATAGATTAGCACCAAATGAACATGAAAATGAGGGGTGTCCCTTAAAATGAGGAAGGTAGGTTCACTAATATCCCGTGAGATGGAACCTACAGTGTGAACTAGCATAAAAATGGTTTCTAGAAACAATGTCCTTGTTCCATAACTAATGCCCTATAGGAAAACCTAGCTAGTGGATCTACATAGACATTATTACGTTGCATATATCCTACCTTGACAATTAGGATGTCCTCCTTTAAGTGTGAGGGGTTGACACTGAATTTTATGTTTAGCTCACATAGTCTATTGTCAATTATGGTGAAGTTTTGCGAATGTAAAATGTATTAATGATAGTAAAAACATGAATAACAACTAGGATGTGTTCAGAGGTGCACTTGTATAGGTAAGGGAATGGGACTTTGCCTATTCATTGTACATGTGAACCTTGAGGTGATTCAAAGGATGGTTTCCTTTATATACGTATGTTATGAATGAAATGCATAATGTTGATTCTATATAATGTTAATCTCATATTATGTTACATTCACTTGATATACATGTTGTGGTGTATGTTGTCTTGAATGAGATTATGAAAACTTGTTGTGATGCTATTTGATGTAAATACAATGCTTATTGTCTCTTTGATAGTTGATTTAGTTTATGTGGGGTTCTAGGTCTTCACATAGGCATTGCACTAGTTGGCTTGAATTGGGATTATAGGTAATATCTTATAATGTCTTGATGAAATATTGGTTATGTATTTACTATCATGTTGCTTATGAACTTATAATATTAAAATGTCTTATTATTGTTATGTTGTTAACTTGACTATATGATTGGAATGTGCATAAAGAATTTTAAAGTTATTTAGAATGTTTTGAAAAATGTCCTTTTAGCATGTTTCTTAATGGTTAACTTGCATATGTCTACATCCTTAGTATATGTGGTTTGTACGACCCTTATTCTCTCTATTTGTACAATAATGTAGGTTCGGGCTATTGAAGAGTTTCAGGGCTATTTTAAATGAAGACTTGGATAGTTTCAAAGTTGTTGGTGAGTCCTCAATTCTGCGGGCAAAACTTAATATTCTAGTTCTAGCTATTTGAATATGTCTAATACAATGTTCATATATTATCCTTCGGACTTTTTTATAAGTTTTATATGACACATATTGTAATAGCGTAAGGTCTATATCTCAAGCATTGTATTTCTATATAGCTAGTTATGTGTGAGATAATAGTAGACTACATTAATAAATGAGAAGTCTATCTAAACTCCATATGTAAAGTTTTAATTTTTCGTATTTTCTTATTGACCTATGAAATACGATGATTTATGCTAAGGGTTAATCTAAGGTCTCAAAGAGGAAGAAAATGCAAGGTACGACTAGGGTGTTCTCCCCGATCGTGGTAAGCTTTATGTCAGAGCATAGCTTCAATAATAATAGGATTGATGTGTAACTAAACCATGTCTATGTAGAATATTTTTATAATTTTGAAGACTGTCATACTTATGAATGAGAGGCTATGTGATTCTTAATAAATTCTCACTTCTTTTGGTAATCTTAAGTCGTGCCTCAAGAGTCTTAACTCTATGTGTCCTTTTTTTACTACCCTTTTCTTGTGGTTATAGGCTATGACTACTAGAAGGTAAGCCGCAAGGAGAGTTGAAGAAGAGATTAATAATGTGGGAGTTCCTCCCCAAGACTACCAAGCTTCGGTCAATCCTCCGGCTATGACATATGGAGAGACAAGGACAACTTTCATCAACTTGGCTCAAGCCATGACCACTTAAGCTCAAGTCGCAATTTCCAAGCTCAAGTTATGCCGGCTCAACCAAACTGAGAAGTTTCACCCCATGTAAACCTAAATGCTAGTACCATGGTTTCTCGCTTGAGGGACTTGTCTAGGATGAATCATCCCATGTTATTTGGGTCTAAGGTGAACAAAGACCCTCAAGACATTCTTAGTGAGGTTTATGAGATTGTGTATTTTGTGGGTGTGAGTTCAAATGAGAAGGCTGAACTAGTCGCCTATCAACTCAAGCATGTGGCCCAAACATGGTACGCTTGATGGAGAGACAATAGGGCTATGAGACTGGTCCCATAAGTTGGGAAGTCTTTAGGAGGGCATTTCTTGATAGGTTTTTTCAATAGAGAAAATAGAGGAAAAAGTGGAAGAGTTCATCAACCTTCTTCAAGGATACGTGAGTGTGCAAGAATACTCTTTGAAGTTCACTAAGTTGTCCAAATATGCCTCTTCTTTGGTGTCAAATCCTAGAGATGAAATGAGTCGTTTTGTGATGGGTGTGTCCAATGAAATTGAATAAAAGTGTCGTGCGATAATGATTCATCACATGGACATGTCTCGTTTGATGGTTCATGCTCAACAACTTTAGAAGAGTAGGCTCAAGAGAAAGAATAGTAAGTTTAAGAAGGCAAGGCCCGCCCCAGGATGAAGGTACTTCTAACGGTAGGTTTGATATACAAGACAAGACAAACTTCAAGAAGATATTCTCCAACAAAGTTCCTTCTAATATTTCAAAGGTTCATAAGGATAGGGTATCTACCCCTAGGTCCCACGGAGGGAAAGGTGGTGGTTCACCAAGTGGGGTTGCACAATTTACCAAATTTGGTAAAAAACATGTGGGTAAGTGTTTAATGGGTATGGATAATTGTTTTGGTTGTTGAAAGAATATTCATATGGTTAGGAATTTTTCCATGGCCAAGAATAATGGAAAGGAGGGAAATCAATCACAAGCAAGTTGTTTAGTTACGATTCCCTAAGAAGAACCGCTTTCATGCTCTCAAGTCTATGGGTGATCAAGAGTGTTCTACCGATGTTGTTATTGGTATATTGCAATTATTTTAAATTAATGTGTACGAATTGCTAGATCCTGGTGCCACTTTATCTTTTGTGACTCCTTTAGAGTCTATGAAGTTTTGTGTACTCCTTGATGTCATAATTGAACCTTTTTTGGTTTCTACTCGATGTGAGACTATATTGTTGCTAAAAGAGTCTATTGGAGTTGTCTCATATTATTGTCCAATAGATTTACATTAGTTGATTTGGTAGAACTTGATATGTTAGCCATTGATGTCATATTGGGGATGGAATGACTACATGCTTGCTTTTTTTAAATTGATTGTAAAACAAGGGTAGTTAGATTCCAATTTTCTAATGAATCCATTTCAAAACGGAATGGGAGAAACTCAATCCCTAGATTTCAAATCATTTCATTTGTAAAATCTTATAAGATGATCTATAAGAGATATATCTATCATATTGTGATATTTAAGGACCTTGGATCTGAGACTCGTCCTTCAGAGTTAGTCCCCATAGTGTAGGATTTTCTGGAAATATATTTCGTCATAGACTTAATGTTGGACACTCAACCAATATCAATTCCTCCTTACAGAATGACTCAGGCCTAGTTGAACGAATTGAATATTCAACTCAAGGATTTTCTAGATAAAGGTTTTATACAACCAAACATTTCTCATGGGGCGCTCTAGTGTTATTTGTGACAAAGAAAGATTGGTCTCTTTTGATGTGTATTGACTACTGACAATTGAACAACGTCATCATAAAGAATAAGTACCCTCTCCCTAGGATTCACGATTCGTTTGATCAACTATAAGGAGCAAGTTACTTTTTCAAAATTGATTTGAGGTTGGGTTATCACAAATTTAGGGTGAGAGGTGGTGACATTCCAAAGATGGTTTTCCGAACTAGGTATGGTTATTATGAGTTCCTAGTCATGTCTTTTGGTCTAACTAATGCCGCAATGACTTTTATGGACCTTAAGAATAGAGTGTTCCGGAAATATTTTGATTTATTTGTAATTATCTTTATTGATGATATCTTGGTATATTATAAGAGTGGAGATGAGCATATGGGCCATTTGGGGGTAGTATTGCAACTCCTCAAAATTATTAACTCATTGCCAAATATAGTAAATGTTAAATTTGGTTGAGATCAGTTGTTTTTCTTGTTCAAATTATTTCAAGTAAGGATATATAAGTTGATCCAAAAAATGCAGGCAGCTAAGAATCAACCTACACTTTTGTCTACAATTAATATGCGATGTTTCTTGGGTTTAGCCGGGTATTATAGGAGATTTGTTGATGGATTTGCATATATTCCTTCTCCTTTTGACAACCTTAATCGAAAAGAAAGTTAAGTTTGAATGGTCGGAAGCTTGTGAAAGAGGCTTCCAAGAGTTGAAAGAGAAGCTTACCTCCACTCCCATTTTTACTTTACCGAAGGGTACCAAAGGGATTGTGGTGTATTGTGACGCTTCTCGAGTAGGTTTGGGTTGTGTTGTCATGTAACATGGTAAGATGATAGCATATTTCAGTATGCAACTCAAGGTGCATGAGAAGAACTATCAAAGTCATGATCTTTAATTAGTGCCTGTACTATTTGCTTTGATGATATGGAGACACTATCTATATGGGGTGCATGTGGATGTGTTCACCGACCATAATAGACTCCAATATGTGTTCACTAAGAAAGAGTTGAATCTCCGATAAAAAAGATGTTTAGAACTCTTAAAGGACTATGATATGAGTTTCCTTTACAACCTCGGAAAATCCAATGTGGTTGTGGATGCATTGAGTCGAATGACTATGGGTAGTGTATATCATGTTGCAGATGGTAAGAAGGAAATCGTTAAAGATGTGCATAGATTGTCCCGATTGGGTGTTTTACTTGAAGATTCTCCAAAACAGGGTTTCATGGTCCATCATAGCTCCGAGTCATCTTTAGTGGTTGAGGTGAAGTCTAAACAACATCTTGATCCTTTATAAAATTGAGTTGAAAGAATTGGTTCTTAGTAAGTACAACGAGTCATTTTCCCAAAAGCGGATGGTGTACTTAGGTACCAAGGAAGGTTATGTGTACCGTATGAGAATGACTTAAGGTGACAAATTATGGAAGAGGCTCATGGTTCTCGATATTTCATTCATCCAGGTAGCACAAAAATGTTTTATGATCTTCAAGAGGTCTATTGGTGAAATGGTTTGAAGAAAGATATAGCGGAGTTTGTGGCCAAATTTCCTAATTGTCAACAAGTCAAAACCAAACATCAAAGACCGGAAGGGTTAACACAAGTGTTGTATGTCCCTACTTTTAAACGGGAAGAAATAAAAATGGATTTTGTTGTGGGTTTGCCCCGTCCCCGAAAACAAAATGATTCAATATGGGTGATTATTGATAGATTGAACAAATCTACCCATTTTTTCCCGTCAAAACAACTTATTCATCGGAGGACTATGCTATGTTGTACCTTAATGAGGATGTGATTTTGCATGGAGTTCCCTTGTCAATCATCTCCGATAGGGGTCTCCAATTCACTTCTTGGTTATGGAAGGCTTTCAAAAGAGGTCTAGGTATCAAGGTGAAACTTAGTACCTCATCTCATCCATAAATGGATTGTTTGTGAGAAAGAACAACCCAAACCTTGGAGGACATGTTTAAGGCATATGTTATTGACTTGAAGGTTAATTGGGATGACCATCTACCATTTGTTGAGTTTTCCTACAATTATAGCATTCATTCAAGTATAACCATGTAACTCTATGAGACCCTTTATTAGAGGACATATGGATCTCCAATTGGGTGGTTTAAGTTAGGTGACATCGTCTTGATAGTTCCCGAAGAAATCTATGATCCTGTGGAGAAAGTCACACATATAAAAGATCATTTGAAGATGGCCCAAAGTCGACAAAAATCTTAACTCGACAATAGAAAAAGGCCCCTTTAGTTTTTTGGTTGGAGACATGGTCTAGTTTCAGATATCACCTATGAAAGGGTTGGGGATATTTGGTAAAAAGGGAAAACTTAGTCGCCAGTATATGGGGCCATATGAGGTTGTAAAACGCATCGGAAAGGTCGCCTATAAGTTGAAACTACCTATGGAGTTGGCTCCGGTCCATCCGGTTTTTCATTGGTCACTACTAAAGAAGTGTATAGGTTATCTGGTGTCTATCCTTCCTCTAAATGGCTTAAAAGTGAATGCCAACCTTTCTTACAAAGAGGTTACGATTGAGAACTTAGATCGGTAAGTAGATAGGTCGAGGAGCTTCCGTGAAGGTTCTTTGGAAGAACCATCTAGTGAAGAATGCTACTTCAAAGGCCGAGGCTTCATGAAATCCCGATATCCTAATCATTTTCCTCCTCTTCTAATCAAGGTTGAGATTATTAACTCATCTTGATTTTTTTATGTTAAAAGGTTCTTAATATGTTTTTAAACATCTATGATTTTCCCTTCATTATGTATGATTTTGTGAAAATTCCATGTTTTGTATATGTATTAAACTATGTGTCTTCATACTTGATAATACTTGATTACATGTTTTGGTATATTGAGATATGTGATATTTGTTGTGAAATTATCCAAGTGTCAACTGATGAAAATTATGTAGTTCTTCTTGTTGAACATATTAGTAATTTGAAAAGGAGAAGGTCATCCCTCCTTTCAAAAATATGAAATAATGAAATATGTGTATTCTGATAGTTGACATAATTTCTATCTTACAAATGGTACATTATTGTGTTGAAAAAGGAGTGAATGTTTCCTCCCTTGTTATAGGATTATGTTTATATATCATAGGTTTGTTTTGCTGCTAGTGTTGATTCATAATTAAAAAAATATATTTAAAGTGTCATTCGAGGACGAATGTTCCCCGGGGTGGGTGGTGGGTGGGTGTAATGTTACACCTCAGAAATCCAAGTATATAGGCTTGAGTTTCACCTAGTGTATAAGGATTTAAAATGATGTTTTCCAGAACTATAATGATGTAATAAAATTCATTTAGAAGTATTAGAGCCAAAACGTTAAGCGATGACCATGACATCTAGAAACTAGCAACATTAAACTAGTAGACATCCTTATGTCTTGTGAAGTTTTGGGAGCGTCATATGAAGTCTTAAGCTTGTAAAAACACTTTAAATAGGTAAAATAATGTTTATAGAGTTAAAACATCCAGTAAGTATCCCCCAAGGACCACCCTAGGGGTCCTTCAGGAGGGCTCAAACGTTGACAAGAAGGCTGCCAAAGAAGCCTGCAAAACTGCCCATATATGAGGGTGATTACGCGTCGTGCAGCCCACACTCAAATGTAAAATTGTTACTCGCGACTAAGGTCTGTCATGAAACTCTCTGCCTCAATTCGGATTCCAGAAAAAAGATTTGGAGCTGCTCCGTTATGCGCAGCCATGTCCTAGGTTTGATTACATCATTTTTAAGTCAAGTTGATTTCACAAAAAGACCCAGTTAAGTGAGGTATCTTTTGGGTAAATTAAGGGATATCCATATATTTATTATAGGTCAGTTTTAATTCATTATTAAACTCCCAAATAAAATTCCCAATTGAAACCAAAATCACTCTCACTTCGCTCTAGTTTCTCTTACTACTCCATAAATCCCTATAGAAGAAAAAAACCAAGATTTTTCTAGGGCTTCAAGATTAAGAATTTCCTTCACAATTATGCAAGGATAATCAATTTATGGAGGCTATTCACTCTTGGGACTCTCTTCCATAAGAGGCTCTTCAATGATTTATTTCAATGTTCTTCAAAAACCTTTTTTTCATCCAATTTCGTGGGTTTACTTTCTAGATGGAATTATGCAGTCTTAATTTAATTACTATTGATGATTTATGTGTATTTATGTGTGGATTTATGTATCCCCTATGGCTTTTATCTAAATCTCTACAGAGACCCACCAATCCTCTTCTTCCTTTAACCTTAACTTGTAATCTAGGTTGGTTTTGATTGAGTAAGATATAATTGAATGTATTCTTGTCTAGATTAGTATCATATGATGATGGTGATTGAATTGTTGGTTAAGGATCATTCAATTAAGGGTAAAATTTTGCACGAGATTCTTGGAATCCATGGGTAAGACTTTCAAAATCATTAATACTTTACATCAACTATGTTAGTCTATTTCTGATGTTATTTATCACGAACGGAATCTACACCTCAGACGAGATCGGCCTCATTGACCTCTCATAGATTGCAAACAACCCTAAAGACGTCATTCTTACTTCATATATGTTAATTTTAGCAAAAAATTTGAAACCTTTTTTTGGTGACATGCTTACTAAACATTCTACTACATACGTAATTGTTCACCATCAACAATGTAACATTAAGATCATCAAATGAAAGAAACATTTTATCATAACAATAAAGATGTACTTGCAAAAATGGCACCAATACAATGTCTGAAGAAAAAAAGGAAAGAAACGCTATTGGAACATACTCCACTAGATCAATACTACCACTAAGCTAGAATGTAAATGGGAAAGCATCCTCGAAAGCATAAGAGGCTACCAAGTTAGGATGAATGCTCAACGTACGGATAACTACGGCATTGATCTTGTAGATCTTGCGTCTACCTGTGCCTACACCTAAAAGTTTAGAGTTGTATACTGTTAGTACACACTTGTATTAAGTATGGGCATATGCAAGAACACACCAAGGAAATTCATGATTAAGAATAGCTCTAACCTAGCAACATGATTCTAGCAGGTCAAGTCAGTGGACTTACCAAATTGAGATTAGGAAAGTGAGTGAACTTTCCAAATTTGGATTAGTAAAGTTTGTGAGCTTTCAAAATTTTGATTAGGAAAGTTATTCCATGAGAGTAAAATGCATTATCATACTTAATATTTTGCACACAGCACAATATAGCGTACACATAGCACACATCATTATTCCTAACACAACGTTGTTCATATCATTCATTCGTATGCCATGAGAACTTGGAATCATGGACTTGACATTAAGACTTCCCAAAAATGAGGGATGAACATATGGGACCTCAACTAGGGAGTATGCTTGAGCAATCACAGAGTCTACTTCATTCAATCATACGTACTTCATTTTATTTTATTCATGGGTTAGTGTAAACACCAGCTTTATCTAGGATTTAGTTTTAAACTTTCATCGGGTTCGTTGTGCAATGACCAAGAATGACCTATTGTCATTACATGAATCTAACTCACCTCTTGATTATCCTATCCTAACACCTTTGGTATAATTCGTTTAATTATGTGCATCATTTGAGGCTCGCCTCATTCATTCATTGGGAACTTTAACTTTAACCGACATACATCATTTGAGCATTATGAAATCCTGTGTCAAGATATCCTACACGAAAAAGAGGACGAATCACCGGCCAAAGCTACCCAAAACATGCTAGCATACATGAAAATTGAACCCCGCCAGATCCCTATATTGGCAGTATAGGTTCAAAGAAAAGGAGATATAAGGAGACCAATACCCGGCATGCTGGATAGTCTCATCTCATGAGAGTTACGTGAACCTCCGCCCTTCAGAAAGAAGGCATCACCGCTCATAACTAGTCTATCGGTTCTCAGTATAAAGTTCCATTACATTCAACTCATACGTCATGCAACATGGCTTCTAGTATGAGGACATCATAGCTCAATAGATGATTTCTCATCTCATCATTAGTATTAAGTATGTTAATGTTAATACTTTCATTACACTGTTCATGAAGACTGGTCTCTTCATTAACTTTACACTCTCATAGGTGAGTACGTTTTTGTAACATTTACTTAGGCAGATTTGAGATTGCTCTAATATTTTACATTAGTCATATCATGATGTCACAACATTCATTAACATTAGAACTTTTGCCCTAAATAATTATTCACCCCATTTTACGTGAATGTTCATTTGATCAGTGCACTTGGCCATTTAGTGTGTTTCACACTCTTACTTAACCCTTCTAGGGTTTCATCATTTCATTGTTCAGTTCATCATTTATTTGTTCATTTTATCATTTCATTTTTCATTTAATAATTTCGTTATTCATTTCATTATGTGCCAATGCACTTGGCCATTTAGTGTGTTTTGCCCACTTACTTAACCCTTCTAGAATTAAATCATTTCATTACATACATCTTAGGTTCACTTATTCTTAAACGTATGCTAGACTTATGGATCTATATATACAAGCCATGAGGCTTCATTCATTGTTCGTTTAAGTGAATCATATCTTCCTAATATTATGTAGTACAAGACTTATGCATCTTGTATGTATGCCAAGATCTCAAGTTCGATCTAAGTAGGCTACATTATTCTTGAATATTTAATTCACGTATGACTTATGTATCAATACGGAATTTGGGCAAGGGAACACGGTTTAAAAACACTTGGACAACACTTTACATTTTTCTTTTTATTTATTTCCTGTCCACGTGACATTAGGACCCTAGATCGAGCCCCAACATCACCATTTCGTTTTTAGTTCTATCCTTTAAAAATTCTCTTTGTTGGCTGAGGGGTTGTGGGATCAAACCCCCACAACCCCTTTTATTTTTTTAATTTATTTCTCCTTGTCTATATCGCGTTACCTATGAGGTTGTGGGATCAAACCCCCACAACCTCTCTTTATTTTTCTTTTATTCTCCCCTTTAAATCTACATAAGAGATCGTGGGTTTCATTTCCACATGCCTCCCCATTTATTTTTCTTTTATTCTACTCCTTAAAATCTGCCAAAGAGGTCTTGCGTTCGATTCCTACAAGCCTCACCCTTTATTTTTATTTTATTCACCTCCTTAATCTGCCAAAGAGGTCGTGGGTTCGATTCCCACACGCCTCTCCCTTTAGTTTTCTTTTATTCTCCTCCTTAATATTCCTAAGAGACCGTGGGTTCGATTCCCACTAGACTCACCATTTATTTTTCTTTTATTCACCTACTTAATCTTCCTAAGAGGTCGTGGGTTCAATTCCCACATGCCTCCCTCTTTAGTTTTCATTTTTTTCTCCTCCTTAATCTGCCTAAGAGGTCGTGGGATCGATTGCCACACGCCTCTCCCTTTTTTTCTTTATTCTCCTCCTTAAATATGATTTAGAGGTGGTGGGTTTGAATACCACTACTCTCATTTCTTATTTTTTTAAGTTACATTTTCCAAACAATACCATGGTTCGAATCCGCTTCACCACATTTATTTTTACTTCTTTATTTTCGTGGTTTTTAACATGGTGAGGTCACGGGTTCAATCCTCCATTATGTCACTTTGTTTTAATTCATTTTCTTTTCAACATTTTGAACCCCCTTTGCTAACCGAAATTCATCACTAGAAGCTGGAACTTTTCTTTTAATTTTTTCAGCATCCTTTCATCAAGCTACACCTTAGTTCTTAGGGGAATTTTGTAGTGCATTTAGAACATTTTAGGTACGTTTTGATGGATTCGTTTAGACAAGAGATTATCCCTGAAATCAGCCACATTCAACTCATATGAACATCACACTTACATGTACATGAAATAAAAAGAACTATCATGCCATTTCAAGTCCTAAACCATGAACAATAGCCACAACAACATACACATACACACGTAATTATATTTTCGGAAATGCAAACATAAGTCACATACTTCCAAACATTCATATAAACATATAATCATAACAAAAACATGTTTCATACCTAGTTTTCTACCATCAAACATAACGAACCTATGATTTAATGGGAGCTAGTGACAGGTACATGCAACGGGAAACAATCATAGTTTTTGAATTGATTCGTCTGAACCTTAGCGGGTCTCCTGAGAAAGGGACCAAGAAGGAAGCAAAAACATACATTTTTACCTTAAAATATTGACTTGATATCCAAAAACATCACCCAATAACACGTCTAAGACTCCTCAGTATCAACTCCACTCGAATGACAACATCCCTTAGCCTAGTGTGCGATTAACGTTTGTTTTCTTGTGATTTCGTGTGAGTTATTCCAGGGTGATCAACTTGGTTTATTTTTATTCTTTTGTATATTATTTTGGCAGAGAAAAAACGTGATAATGAATAAGAGAGATTGAGCGTAAGAGTAGAGAGATAAACGTGAGAGAGTGGGAGTTGTAGGAGGCTTAGAAGTCTAGTTTTAGGTCTTAGTCAATAAGGTTTTGTTTATTTAATAAAAATTTGAATTTAATTTTTTTTAATCAGATAATTAATAATTATTATTAATTAATTATATTAAGTCAATAGCTTAAATAAAATAATCACTTTAATTCATTGCTTCCACCTCGGTTCGAACCCGGGTAGAGCAAGACTTCACTCCAAGAGCCAAATTTCAGCCCTCTCTCCCAAAAATACAACTCCACCTTATTAATTAAATAATTAATTTGTATTTAGGGTAATTACGATACTAACCTTAACCTGGAAAAATATCATTTTACCCCTAGCCCCTCCAAACCTAAGGATTTCCCTTTTTAATTCCGGTAAAGTCTCCTTCAAGTAAATCTTTGTATTCGAGATCCCTACATGGTTGGACCCAACATTTCCAAGCTCAGATAACTCTATAAGTTAGTTGTCTTGGCTGTAGCAAGGGTTCCGAGGTCTGGTTCTATGCGCATCAATCCATGTGAACCCTGGTCTAATCATAGGCATCCTTGACACATTAAGCATTTCTTAACTTATCCATTTTTAGTGCTCTTATATTCTTGTTCAATTGAAGTATGAATATGTTAGTATGATCGCAAGGTGATGAGATTATGATTATAATAGCATATTATGAATTTGATGAATTTTGAGATGATGATAGGTGTGTAATTATGAGGTATTGAATGGTATTCCTATATGCATCTTATTACCATGATTATGATGTAATGTTCTCACTAAATGTTGGGTTGAAAGGAAGTCCTGATTCTATACTCAAAGAGTGATGATCATGTTTTACAAGGGGTTAGTCTCCTAAGACATATGATATAAACTAATGTTTAGAAAGACTATAAGATACTTCAAAAAGGGAATAGGTAGCGTAGCACCTAGTGAACGTGATAATAAGAGGTTTCCCTTCCAATGATGAAGGAATAGGTAGCGTAGCACCTAGTGAACGTGATAATAAGAGGTTTCCCTTCCAATGATGAAGGTAGGTTCACCAAGTGTCTCATGAGATGGAAACTAAAATGAGAATAAGCATAAAGTGGGTTTGTAGAAACAATCTCCCATTTCTTTAACTATGTTCCCCCATAGGAAAGACTAGCTAGTGGATCCACGTAGACACCATTATAATGTATATGTCCTACTTTGTTAAGTTGAATGCCCTCCTTTTGTTGTGAGGGGTTCACACATGATTTATGTTTAGCTCACATGGTCTATTGTCGGTTATGGCGAAGTTACCCAAAAATAAAATGAATGAATGAATGTAAAGAGATGCATAAAAACTAGGATGACTTTAGAGGTTCACTAGTGTAGGTAAGGGAATGGTACTTTACCTATACATTGCATATGTGGACCTTGAGGGGATTCCTAGGATGGTATTATTTATATACATATTTTATGAATGAAATACATAATGTTGATTCTATGAAATTTTTGTCTCATAAGATGTTGTATTCACTTGACATACATGTTGTGGTGTATGTTGCCTTGAATGAATATTAGGAACACTTTTTATTTTGCAATATGATTTAAATGCAATTTGTATGTTCTCTTTGATAGTTGAGTTACATTATGTGGGGTTATTGGGCTGCATATAGGCATTGCAATTGTATGCTTGAATTGGGATTAAAGGTAAGGTATTATAATGTCATGATGAAATGTTGCTTATGTCTTTACTATGATGTTGCTCATGAACACATAATATGAAAATATCTTATTGGTGTTATGTTGTGAACTGACTATAAGCTTGGACTGTGCATAAAGACTTTTAAAGTGATTAAGCATGTTTTGAACAAAATGTCCTTTGTAGCATGATTCTTAATGGTTTACTTGCATATGTCTTCATCCTTAGTACTTGTGGTTTGTACAAACCCTTATTCTCTCTATTTCTACAATAATGTAGATTCGGGCCATTAAAGAGTTTCAAGGCTATTTCAAGGAAAACTTGGATAGTTCCCAAGTTGTTGCTGAGTCCTCAAGTCCGAGGACGAAACCCACTATTCTAGTGCTATCTATTTATGAGGACGAAACCTACTATTATAGTTCTAGCTATTTAACTATGTCTAAGACAATGTTCATTAGTTATCTTTGAGACTTTTATTCTATATTCTATATGACACATATTGTAATAGTGTAAGGTCTATGTCCAAACTTTGTATTTCTATAATAGATGGTTATGTGTGGCAAAATCGTTGACTATTTTGATAAATAAGAAGTGTATGTAAACTTCATATGGAAAATTTTAATATTCCGTATTTTTTATTGACCTATAAAATGTGATGATGTATGCTAAGGGCTAGTCTAACACCTCTAAAAGGACGAAGACTCTAGTTAAAACAAGGGGGTGCTCCCCGGTTGTGAAAATTCTTCAAGAACCTTGTTTTTCCTGGTATGTAATACTATTATTGTTTTGTACTAGTTTGTCTCCACTCCTTATATCAGCATAAAGAGTGATATCATGATTTTGATGTATTTGTTGTACTTAATGTAAACTTTGTTTTAAAATGTGAAGTCAATAAATATGATACATAAATTAGTAAGATACATTCATTATGATATATTAAAAAAAACCTTTATTAAATCTCAAAAAATATCTTCAAATTAATAAATATTAATTTATCGAATAAATATTATTTCTATAAAATAATAAAATTTCATGGTCCCACCTATATTAATTTACTAAGGTTACTGTATCTAGGATTCTACCCCTACATTTGAGTATTCTTGAGATAAGTTTTTTTGAGTTTTTGAATTACAGATTCTTCTTGAAATTCTTTCCCTAATTGTTGAATTAATAAATGTTACGCATGAAGATTCTCGCGTTGATCCGTTAATGTCTCTATTTCAGTATGAACCCTAGGAGTTGAGTATTTTTAAATAAGTAGGGTTTTTGAGTTCGAAGTTTTGACTCCTCAGTACTGAGTTTCCATATTGCTATTAAGATCCCTGAGTTGAGTCATTCATGTCCTTAATTCCAAATGAATCCTATGATTTGATTAATTAATATTGAGATGTTTTTTTAAAGCCAACAATTGATTTTTAAACTGTGTTTTTGAGAAAGTAAAGATGAGTTTCAAGAAAATAATTTCTAAAAATTATTATTATGACAATCGAGTATGCCATCACTGTATGAGACATATTCTATGTACATATACCATCAATATTTATGCAGTATTACTTCCCATCAATGATCATATTAAAATACGATTTTGATATGTTTTTGAGAAAGAGTTTTCATGTATGAATTGAGCAAGAGTATATGGGGGATATGTATTCCTAGAGGTATCAAATTTTACATTGTTAAAATAGAAATTGAGATTTATAATTGAGTTATGAGTTTAAATATATTACAAGAGTAGTATCCTCCTTTAAGAGGGTAGTTTGAGCAATTATCTCAAACTAGACGAAGAGTGTGTTTTTTTAAAGATTGAGCATTAGTATATATATTATTGTTTAGAAGATCAACTCTGTTGAGGATATTTTATACCCCAGTAAGATATAAGATAATTCTTGCAGTGTGGGTGAGACAATGTATCATCACGTAACTCATAGTGATGGTTGTCAGTTAAAGAATCTCCTAATATTATTAAAGTGTATTTTTATGCATCATTTATTATGTTGAGTATAGACATGAGAAATATTTTGTAAAGCTTTACAAGATTTTAATCTTTTATTTCATTGCTTTCAACTTTAGTACATGGTTATCTGTTATATTCCTTTATTTTAGATATTTGTTATTCAACTATAATACATACTCGTACATTCGATGTACTTATGTCATTCAACCTAGATACATGATCTTAGAATCCTTAACAAGAGTCTTCTTAGATCACTTCAGCCGCTTGTCTATTTTTGAGTAAGATATCCTTTCTATTAGAGTGTAACGACACGGGAGCACCCGCTAGTCATCACACGGCATATTCGACCTCTCGGAGGTCTCATGAAAGCCACATGGATCTTTCATTTCATACGACACTTTAAAATAAGTAAGAATTGAAACAATTTTCACACACAAAGAGTATAGTTAATAATAAGCAAGCGGAAGACTTCTAAAACATTGAAATACACAATAAGTTTGTCTCATAAATTATCTAATACTTTAGAGTACAACACACGGATTAAGACCATACCAAACATAATTAAATACTAAAAGACATAAAAAGGAAAATGTCAGGTATTATCCTCGAATCAGGAGGACTTCGTAAATGAGTCCTTTCAACACCTAGAAACCAATCCCCTTCCAGCATGATACATTATACAATCCCTACGACTGTAGGAGCAAAAAGGAATATGAACGGGTTGTTACCACAATTTAGTATAGTATGGACACCATTCAAAAACTATGCTAAAAGGGACATTTAGTATATTAACATGATTTCATGACATTTTGTTTTAAAAAAATTAGGATTTTAAGAGACATAATACAAGTCCACATTCACATATAATGCCAGTATCAAGTAACATCAAAATATAACACAAGACATAGCCATATTGATCAAATAAGAATTTCATCATTTCGACCTTCAACCATAGGTTACTCTAAGACCCACCTATATAGGACATGAAAGGGAATCACATACAACCTTTTCAAGCACAACTATGTGTTCCTCAAATCCACCCTACATAAGAACTTTTCTACTTCGACATACTAGCATTAAGGTGAACATTTTTACTTAAGTCATTTGGAAGTCAATCATTCACACAGGGGACTTCACATAATTGTCGTAGGAAACCTAGGGAACTCACTTTAACATCTTAAAGGCTTACTTGTTCTATCTGTATATTGCACCCCATATTACACCTATGCGTCATAGAACCTATCCAACTACTAAAATGCACACCCCACAAGATGAGAATAGCCTAATATGTGGAGGGTGTTCTACTTTCAAAGGGTAGAAATAGGACACATCCCATGTTGTCACGTGGTTTAGAAGATATCAAGGGCTTATTTTTACTCTAGTCACATTCTCAAGTAAAGATACTACCATAAGCATATACACTTAGTTCTTTTCTTTTTTTCTCATAGATTAAGTCCATTCATACTAGTGTGTTAGAGAGAGTGTCATTTCTAAGCCTATCCACTCACAATATCATTACAAAGAAGGACAACACAAGGATCTACCAATCAAGTCTAATTTAGGACAACTCTTATGACTTCCTTAGAGATGGTTCTTATGCAATTCCATCACACCTACCTCTAAGTCCATCATTCCACTCAATAAGAAGGAACAATTAAGTTCTACCGCTTCAAGGCTTCATAATCAACCTTCTTTTCTTCCTAAAGGTTTCATATTAGTCTCTAATAGAAGGTTACCTACTTTAGGTCTACGTATCCTAGACTTTCTTTCATTTATGGAAGAGCACCAACATAGGTTTACCAATCCTAGACATTCATTCATATATACATGAGAACGGTGTCTATGACTACAAAGTCAAGAGATCACATTGACATAATTTTCATACATCAAGGAGAAGGCACCTATGTCTACCAAGTCTAATGAATTCATAATCTATAAGCATTTATGTGTCAAGTAGGGAAAATTATGTCAACCTAAAATCCACCATATCAAAATATAAGGACCCTCGTAGTACCTCATCATAACATGTAACCGTTAGAGAAATACACTATTCCTCACATTATGCCAACATTGTATAAGATCACACACATATCACATCATCCTTAACTTTATACATTCATATATTCCCTAGCACATTCTACATGAGCACATTAACTTCACACAACTGACTTCACAAATCTATAACCAGCAACAAAAAATCAATATTCCCACTTCATGGTGAAATCTAGAGAATTTGAAAATGCATGGGTTCATCGAATTTCATGTCTTAAAACCATTAATAATAATTAATAACAATATAAATAACAATGTAAACCCATTTCATCCAAGAACCCATGCATAGATTCAAAATTAGGGTTTTTAGGATTGTATAGAACTTTTAAAATACTTTGAATTGACTCTTTGATTTAAGGAGGAATTAAAGATAAAGAGTCACATATCTTATTACAAGAAACCCCAAAACAATGTGAACCGCAACACCTTTTGAAGAAACCCTAGCTATATCTCCAGCTTATGTTCATCTGAGTTTCAGAGGTTTTGGAGCGGAGGTTTGGTTTTAACTGTTTTGTTTTTTTACGAGACGGGGTAATGAAACCCATCGATCTATCTCCATGTTCTTGTTCATCCTTGAGTTTTTCAGAGAGTTTTTTGTGAGGGAGGTGTTGGTTGTAATGTTGTGTTTTTTATTGGCGACTGGAATGGGTTTGTAAAGAGTAGAGCAATATTAAAAGACACCCCCAAAATACCAACAAAAAACGACATAGTTGACCTTTCAAAACGTATACTAACTTTATTTTCGAAATTATCATCACGGAACAAGTCCGCGTTGAGGAGGTGTTCCATGAAGTTTTACGAAATTCAAATTTTGGACAGAAGGGTCCGTGATGGGTGTTGGAGCTAGTCCGCGATGTGGACACACTCCCTAGAGCTACTGGCGCACTGCCCATGGCAGCTTCTTAGCCAAGTGTTTGGGTCCTCCTCAAGGACCCTCAGGTTGTCCTTAGGGAGTCGTACCCGAAAATTTTGACCCTAAACATGCCCATCTAGGTTTCAGGGTCATCACCTCTGACTGTAGACCTCAATAAATACACTAACACTCAACAAAAACATGTAAAAACACACTAGCATACAAACAACTAGTCTTTCAACGTCTTTGTCGTTCCTTGACGTTTGACCGCAACACAACAAACTAAAACTAAGCTACTCATTACTATTAATAAACAGTTATAAACTTAAAAGCACATGTGAGGCTTAGTTCGTTCTATTAATTTGCGAGGTTTCATCTAAACATTATAAAGGACTCAATGACTCACTAGCAGCCCACTACATAGAACATCATAGTCATTGCACCAAAATCACAAGGAAACATCAACTTTACGTTAAAGTAACCTACATCTTCATGCAATTCAAGTAAGTAGAAACACATCTACCAACTCTTTATGCATCATTCTTAACTATTTCTCAAGCTATCGGAGGAACTTTGTTCTTAAAGTAAAATCATTATCATTTAAACATAACACAGAAAATCATGCAATTTCTCATCAAAGAAAAATCATGCAACACTTTCAATAAGGCACATTCAAGCAATGTTCTCTAAAAGGCTCAATATGCAACTTCTCAAAAACACATTACATATGTTCAACAAGTCAACTCATGCAACATTTAGACAACTCATTATAGATGCATATCAACATGGGGAATATAACTTCCTTTTGAAAACTCATTTTCTTCATTAACAAGAATTCAACTAAGACATGAATAACATAAGGAGAATATTTGGAAACTCATTTTTTTTCCTACAAAACACTCCATATGATGAATCAAGTTACTAAGGACTCTTATCTTTAGGGTTGAATAGGTAGATAAAGAAAATATAAGAATATCTCACTCCCAACCACCTTACTATTCACCATACTTCCTCACTTTGGAGAAACCCATCTAACATCAACATGAACATACCTTAAGAATCTCAATCAAGAAACGATTAACCTAACTAATATCGTTCTCACCAAACTCTTCAATTGACTAACCTCTTGAAATAACAACATAAACCAAGCCTAACTCATGAACATTAAAGACTCTCAAAAGCCTTATTTTCTGATCATCCTATCCGCCCCGTCCACATAGGAGAAACTTATATTGTCCCTTTCAAACATCACCTCCTTCCATTCTAAGGCTGACCAAAAACAACATCTAGTCGTCTTACTCATCACACCTATACATGTCTACCACCACATTTACCTTCTCCTTCAACCAACCTCATAATATAACATACCTAAGTCGGATTCTACCAACAAAACACAACATCAACCCATTTACATCATAAGTCATCACAACCTACCATTTCACACCTATTAATTCACAAGCCATAGTAGTAAGCAACACCAACCTTTTTCTTTCCCTCAACCTTTACGCCCAAAATTTCTAAAGGCCACACTCTAAGGAGCATCATATAAAGAACAAGGGAAAGACATCATAAGCTAAAATCTTAGGCACGATTAGAAGAATGAAGAAGTAAAAGTTTCTTAAAACCCAATAGCCTCATATTCATAATGTGGTGCCCTTCACATTATCAACAAGACTCTACTAGATGTGTTTTTGATATGACCTATGACCATACCGAAAACCTTATGGTCTAATACCAAATTTGTAAAAACCCAGGAGGGCAGAACACCCCCCCCCATGTAACACGGCCGAATTCAAACTATCGATGAAAGTCTCATAATGCACTACGGATCATTCATTGCATACGACACTTAAAAAATAACTAATAATTTAATACTTTCTTCGCGCAC
Source organism: Solanum habrochaites (assembly GCA_027704765.1). Classification (NCBI taxonomy): domain Eukaryota; kingdom Viridiplantae; phylum Streptophyta; class Magnoliopsida; order Solanales; family Solanaceae; genus Solanum; species Solanum habrochaites. The sequence goes on from JAKWJA010002500.1 coordinate 16,492,279, forward strand.
AAAGAATAATTTCATTAATAAGCACACATAAGACTTTAAAAACATTTGACTATACAATACGTATGTCTCGTAGAGCATAAAATACTTTAGACTACAACATTGGGAAAGCCCACACAAAACATAAAGAAATACTGAAAGACATAAAAAAGAACATGTAGGGTATTGTCCTCGAATCTATGAGGTACCAAATCTTAATATTCAACTAATAAGAAACCTTATAAACCTCCATGGCGTGCAACATATCCAATCCACACACTTTAGTCAAAAAGGGGAAGAAAGGGGTTAGCATAATTAAGTACTAAGTATTAAGACCATGGAAAAACCATGCTAAAAGGGATATTTCGTGTAGAAACATGCTCTAAACACATTTTTGATAAAATCTTTATCATAGGATTTTAAGATACTCAACACAAGTCCACATTCACATATAAAGTCATTTTCAAGTAACATCAACAAATAAGACAAGATATATCAATATTCATCAAATAACCATTACATCATTCAGACCAGCTATCTAAGGTTTTACTTTAATACCCACCTAGGTAGGAATTAAAGGGCCTACAATGTAACCTTTTCAAGCACACCTAAGTTTTCCTCAAAGCCACCTTAGATAAAAACCTTTGTACTTCGACATGCTAATAAAGTGAACATTCTTTAGTAAAGTTATTTGGAAGTCAATCATTCAATTAGGATACTTCACATAATGATCTTAAAATACCTAAAGAACTCACTTTAGAATCTTCAAGGCCTACTCTTTCCATGTCTAAATAGCATCCCATAATACTAATTACACGTCATAAAACCTATCCAACTACAAAAGTGAACATCCCACATGATGAGAATAGACATTAATCGACATAGAAAACACTAGCTAGGTGTAGAATCTAGAGTCTATCCTACTCGATGGAGGGAGTTGTACTTTCTAAGGTACAACTAGGAAACATACCATCTTGGCACATGGTTTAGGGGGTATCAAGGGCTTACTTATACTCTACTTTCATTCTAAAGTAAAGTTTCTACCACAAGAAAATCCTCTCGGTGCTTTGACTTGTTTCTCATAGATTTAGTTTATTCATCCTAGTGTATTAGAGAGAGTGCCATTTCTAACCATATTGTCTCACAATAACATTACCAAGAAGTATACACAAGGATCTACCAATCAAGGCTAATTTAGGATATCTCTTATGAGTTCCTTAGAGATATTTCTTATGTCGTTCATCCCACCTACCTCTAAGTCTATCACAAGATTCAAGAAGAGGCCACCATTAAGGTCTACCGCATCAAGGCTTCATTAATAACCTTCTTTTAGTATTGAAGGTTTCATATTAGTTTTTCATAGAATGGTACCTACTTTAGGTCTACCGATCATATACTTTCATTCATTTATAGTAGGGAACTAACTAGGTCTACCAATCCTAGATAGTCATTCATTCATTCATACATACATACATGACAAGGGTACCGAAGCCTACAAAGTCCAGAGATCACATTCATATAACTTCCATAAATTAAGGAGAACACACCTAAGTCTACCAAGTCTAAGAGTTCATAATCTAGAAGCATTTATGTATCAAGTTGGGACAAGTAGGTCTACATAAACAAGACACCACATCAACATATAAGGACCTTCATTGTCCATCATCATCACATGTAAACATTAGAGAAATACACTATTCATAACATTATGCCCACAATAGACAAGATCACACATATATGACAACATACTTCACTTTATACATTCATATATGCCCTAGAACATTATACATGAAAACATTAACTTCACACAACCGACATCACATCATACCTTCACATACACCCTAACAAGACACTATAATGTCAACAAGGACATGATCATAACATATGTAACAATTAAGCACCACCACCATCAGTGCATCATATGACACAAGAAATATTCAATTATAGAATAAAGATTAGTAAGGGTATTAGGTCTACTTACCTTCTTCCAAAAGCCACCATCATTATCCCTTCATTCTCCATAATTTCGCAATAGAATAACATAGATTATAGTCAAATTAAACTATGCAATTAAGCTAAACATTATCCAATAATTAACATAAATATCATATCATTCAATTCAATATCAATTCTTCCAAAATCAACATAAATAACACCATATATTAATAGCCCACACCAATTCAAACACAAATATATAACCATCAACTGAAAATCAATACACCCACTTTGTGATGAAAATTAGAAAATTGTAGAAAACATAGGTTTAAGAATTTTGTTTCTTAAAACTGTCAATAATCATTAATACCAACATAAATCACCATTTCCAACCATTTCATGCAAGAACCTATGCATAGAATCAAAATTTGGGTTTCTATAGTTTTTGATAATACTTAGAATTTTCTTTTTGATTGAAATAGGAACCAAAGATAAAGAGTCATCATACCTGATTAAAAGAAAACCCACGAAAATTTGAAGAATAAAGTTCTTGATATGAAACCCTAGCTCCATTCATCTTCATCTTCTTCCTTGAGTTTTTGATACAGCTTTTGGGAGATGAGGGTTTTTTATTCGGATTTTTGTGTTTTCGATTGGGAATGGATGTATAATGACTTAAAATAAATATATAATACACCCCTAAAATACCCAAAACAACCCTAAATTATTTGTATCTTCAAATGAAAGTCTAACTTAACATTAATTTTCAAATTTATCGTCGTGGAACAAGTTCCCGTCGCGGAGGTTTCCCTGTTTTTTATGAAATTAAATTTTGGGACAGAAGGATCCTCAATACTCGCTGAGATGCGGAGACATATTATTCTCATGGATGGATATGGATCGCGAGATGGACACACTCCCTCGAGCTACTGGCCGTGCTACTCATGGCAGCTTCTTCCCCTAGTTTTTAGGTCCTCCTCAAGGACCCTTAGAGTTGTCATTGGAGAATCGTGCCCAAATTTTTTGAGTCTAAGAATTCCCATCTTGGTGATACGTTATACCACTAACTTTATATCTCAAACAACACATTAACGTTATATCAAAACACGTAGCAAAAAACTAGCACACAAACAAGTAGTCTCCAAATATATTGGTCGTTTCTTGATGTTTGACCTCAAACACAACCAAACTGAACTATAAAATCATTTAATCACTAATTAACAAGTTATAAGATCTTAAAACACATGTGAGGATCTAGTTCATCCTAATTCATTGATGGTCTTTCATGCCAGGACTCAGTGTACGAGTTGTTATTATTAGGACATCTATGTACTGCTTGTTCTTGTCAGAGCAACGTTTTTTTATTTTGCCAAATATTGAGCCTTCAAAGACACACAATTTAGGATGGTCTTTCACATTAGAGAGCTGTGCTTAAACTTAATTATTAAGCGATATTACCTCGTTGAGATTCAGTAATATTTTCACAACTTGTTATTCATTCGATGCTAAGTCGTTTTAGTAGTCATACATGTATGAATTAATTGAGGTTAACTTGATAACCAGTAATGGTTTTTAATATAGAAGGTTATTCTTTCTCGGAGGTGGGGCTTATCTTTAAGACAACAATGTTGAAAGATATTTTTATATATTCTACATATGATTTTTAAAAGAAAATATAACGTCTTGCAATTAGAGGAATGTGAGAACATATAGCATTGGATTAGTTCAACCACAAGCAAATCCTAACTTGTTTCAGAGAATTTAAGTCTTTAATGTTTTAGTTAATTCTGGATGGATTGTTTGAAGTTTTTATGTACTTGCTTCGTGACATCTTGTCAAGGAATTTTTATTGGATCAGTGTTGTATGAGGTCGATTTGGAGTTGAATTTTTGATACTTTTTAGCATATAATTGATTCAAAGTGATTGGGAAAGAAAAATTTAAATAAGAGGGTTTAAAGATGAAAAACAATGATGAAAAGTCGGGGAGCACTTAGGAAAGGTTCTGGGGAGTTTCCCCTCTTAGAGGCACAAGATGCGGTCATGAATTTTTACCTCTGACGCGCTGCACCATCTAAAGCGACTCAAGTCATTCCCTGAATTGTAAGTGTTGGTGCCCCGCGGCGGGGACTCCAGTTCATCCCATTTCTTCCGCATCTTTTCTCACTTGTTCCATATACCAATATACCTATTTTTTCTCCTTTATTTTAACACTCTAAGGTAAGTTTAATAATCATAAAATAATCCATAAATATTCTATCATTAACCTTCAATCCATAATCCAATTCAAGAAAAGTTAAGATTAAAGTCAAGACAAGTAAGAGTCAAGTCGAGAAGAGTTCTTAGAGTTTTCCAAATGTTTAAATTTTTTTAAGATATAATGTTTAAGATTAGTAAAGAGTAAAGAGTAAATATTGAAGTTAATATCTTAAAATAAGTATGTGAGGACCATGTATTCCAAAAATGGTTATTAATGTTTAACATTTGAGAAAGAGTGGGAAATCAATTCCAAGAGAGCCATCATGGGTAGTAGAGGGTCATATTTTTTAGACGAATTCATAAATATAATTTTTATCATATACAAGATGATCAACTTAGTTAAGACATTCTATATGACGGCAAACTATAGGATATTTCTGGTAGCATGGGCAAGATGATGTATCACCACTTAGGCTTATAGTTGTGGTTGTCGGATACTGAAATTCCACAGAAATTATATTACTTTATTACATAAATAACGTTAAGTTTGTTATTGTATTTTATTTAACCATTTAAATTGTTTTCCACTGTTTTATAAGTTGGAAACATTATGGTGTTGTTGTTTATTGTCTAGATTGAGTTCAGTTCTTCATGATTGAGGTCAAGTAGTGTTGCTTCAGATTGTTTTAAAGCCTATGAATGTTGCATTCCAACCTCGCAATATGACATTAATCCCCCCCATTGGATGCTAGTGTGTGAGCATATCATTTATGATGAAATTGTAGGTAACAAGGATCAATCACACAGTGCCTCGTTGATCCACTTGAGCAATAAGAGTTAGTTGGTGAGCCTCCTTGCATTCTGAAGGACTTCTCTTTCTTTGCTTTCAGTATTTTTTTTACTAACATGATTATGAGTCATTTCCTAAAATCCCTCTTTGTATTTGATGTTTAAAAGACGGTTAGCAGCCTATGCTTTTCTATTATCATTTAATATATTAATACATGAGTTTTCATTGTGGCCAAGATGAATGTTTGACCTTGAAATAGATGCATGTGTATACAATCGGGAGCACCCTAGAAGAAAAATGAAGTTACGGGTTCTCGGAGGTCTAGAAAGACCATAGTTATAATGGATCACATTTGAATAGTTAATTTAATGAAAAATTTAAACTTTCTAGCACATTCATACTAGAAACTTATAGTTATATATATATAAGTCTAAATATTTAGACCTAGACTCTTGCATCTACTACTCAAACAACAATAGAGTCCATCAGGGACACGCCCTTTACACATAAACATAAGTACAACATGATAACTTTACAGTAAGGACATACGAGGATCTTGAATTAAGGATTCCTTCATAGCTTGGGATTATCCTCAAGATCTCACCAGTTAAGATATCCATTATTATCCATAAGCGTAACTGTGTATGTAAAAGGTAGAGAATCATGGGATTAGTACAAGCATGCACTAAGTATGGCAGCCATGCAAAAAAACAACTTAAAAGGGACATTTTCTTGAAATCATACTTCATGCCTTTTTTAGTAAATCTTCATAAAAAATTATTTACAGTAGCATTTATATCATTAACATACTTCATATAAACATATTCAAAGGCCAAATTTTACATAGTATCATATATAGAATTTATTACATTTTTAAGGCACATTACAGTAAGTTATTCGTACTTTACAGTGAATGTTTCGTCCTTTTATTCATTACACTCCCATGTAACCCTCTAATGATACTTGGTTCAATGAATCACCTTAAATCCACAAGGAAACATAAATACAACCTACATAAGCCAACACATATCATCATATAAGCATAATATATCAAAGACACATTTGAGTCAAGACTACATTGGCTTTACAGTAAGCTACTTCAAGTTTTACATATTTTTACTTCTTTTCACATATACATCTTTATGAGACCTTGTTCATGACCCAAATTTTAGTCTACTAGTGCAATGGACATGTGAAACTCCATAACCCCACATATGCTTAGTGAACCCTTCATGAGACCACAACTTTAGCATTCAATTCATATATCAACAAGTAAGTGAAGGCAACTTCATTCATCTCAATACAAGACCTTCATCATATAGACATTTAGACAAACATAGTTCATATAAGGATAACATAACATCTCATAGATTCATACCATGCACATCTTCATAATAAGTAGACAAATACTATCGTACTATGCATATGGGCATAAGCATAAACATGCACATTAGGTCATCTTCCTAGGACTTCCTAAGGAGCTACTTGTGCAATGTCTAGATGGGTCAATTTATTAAACCTATCCTATGTAACCTCCCTTAAGTACTACTATTTAGGATCCTATTCATTTACTTCCATTGTCCATTTTACTTTAGAGAAACTATAGCCTTAACAAACACTTACACCATGGGTTCTAAGCATTGAATTTGCTGTTGTAGAGTCTTACACCAATGGAAGGTGTTCCTACCTAGCCAAGGTAGAACATTAAAACATGCTATTATACTAAGTGGTATCACATTGCTAGATCCTATGTGGAAATCATAGTTATGCAACTCAAAGATACATGTGAACACCCTCTTTTTGACAAGATGGAGCATTATGGTTATTCACTTATGGAAACCCTTGTGGTTATCCACCTCATGAGATTTATAGTATACCTTCCTTTCAACATTGGAAAGAGACACACACTCATATTCAAGTTCACTCGGTGCTAAGCTAAGTTCCCTTTATTAAAAGCCTTCATTGACATTACTTATAAAATATAGGCTTAGGATATTAATCCCCCCATATGCTTAGCTCATAGGTCATAGAAGAAATTTCATCAACCTAAATCATGTGAGAAGATCCTTTCACATGGACATAGCATATGTATTAGCACTATCAAGTTTAGGATGCACCTGAGCACACCTTTCAAGGTTCCTCTATTGACTAGATCATCATTCCTGTGTGTGTATACATATATGTGAGCAAATCTTTCACATAACAGAAAATGTCACACATGTACATATATCAATGCATAAGTCTATATGTGTGCCTATATGAGCAATCGTTTCATATCAACACTCCATGAAACTGTGGACATTCATGCTTCATCCAATCATATACTTAACATCATAGCATATAATTCATATACATAACATGTTCATACAATCCTATGTATGACTTTAAAGACCAACCTAGGAACTATCCCATCAAGGTGAACATGTGAAATACATAGTCAAAGTCCCATACCCTTGCCTATGCTCGTACATCTATCAAGTCATCCTAGTGAATAATTCATTACACCAAATCATATAATGGTTAGCATAACCTAAGACTCATTTATTTAAGATATCCAACATTCTTACAGTAATCTTTAGTCTTTATGTACTAAGATTATCTTTACATCGCATATAGCATTATAAGACCTCAGTATAGGCAGAAATTACATGTAACCTTAACATAGCCATTTAAATGATCATCACAATAGTAACATCACCTATATTCACCACTAGAGAATAAGACTAGGCACAAGTTACACATGAGGTGATCATCATAATAATTCCTTCATATAATCATCATTGTTCCTTCAAGGTTATGGTAAACACATATATAATAAGAATAAAGTAAGCACCACCACCATAAGAGGGCCATACAATACAATGCCATACAAGGCTCCATCAACTACATTAATATAGAGAAGTAGAGGAATCAACCATTCTTACCAATTCATCAATATTTGACCATCATTGATCAATGCATATTTATCATCGTTAATACATTATAAAGTAGTATCTATATGTACTTAAATCATAAATTAGACCATGTACTAGTCTTTACAAGATCATGATACAACTAGTGCACTATATCTTATATATGGTAGAAAGTAGAGAGTCATAGATCATCAAGTAACTACCCTAGTTTTTCTCATCAATCATCATGTGTCAATAATATACATTCAGGGCAGTAGATAAATTCATAATGATCAAGACTAAATTATGCTTCATCTACACTAGAATTAAGATCACATATTGTTCATTAATACATTCAAATTTTAGGCTAGAAGAATCTAGATCAATTCATGCCAAGAGTCATTTACTTTGATCATCAAAAATTCATACCCACAATTCATTATTATTATCAACATAAGGAGGTAGTTACGGACAACATAATCTACATGAAATCCTACTACAATTTGACATAACCTCTAGATCACAGTGAACAGGCTATTTGAGATATCAATGAAAAATAGAAGAATCATTGGTGATAAACATGAATCACTTATTTCCAATTCATCAATAATATACAAGTAATACAGTAGATACAACCATCCCTAAACAATTGAATTTCACATTAAATAATTAAGAGGCCAATGTTACAGTGAACTATAAAAAAATAATCTAAGCATGTTCAAATCTTCATACATTGATCCACATGGATTCTTCATCATCAATTCAACATCAATTCACGTAAATAACACTAGATATAACCACTTCAACGTAATAGAATCACAATTCAATCGATAACAAGTCAAGATCACAAAGCCCATGCAAAGACTAAATCAATTTAGGGAGGGAACATGGATTCATTATGCAATTGGATTGTAATAACGTTAAAACCAATTCATAAAAATCAATTCAACATGATTTAACCATTTAAAGTGTTTGGAAAAAGAACCCATGGATAGATTAAAGAAGAAGAGATTTGATCATATTTTTCTCTTTGAAAACTTTGAGATTAACTCTCTCGATGAAAGGATAACTATACAAGAAGGACAACCATACCTTTATATACATTAAGACCTCTAAAACATGGTGAATAAATTATAGGAATCCATGCTCCAATCTGTTCTTGAGATTCAACAACAATGGAGGTTTCTAGGGAGAATATTTTTGGAGGGAAAGTTTATTTTCGTGTAGAGGGGATTCGGACTGGGTTGTTCACGTGTTTCATCCTTTTATACACCCAAATATATGTAACTTAATAAATTAGAGTCAGGTTAGTATGTGGGGTGAATTTCCCATTCACCCCTTTAATAAAACAGCACGCAGGCAACAACTGCAGGCCACCATCGACGGACCACCATCGACTGGTCGTTGGTAAATCGACTTGCTGTCCTTTGGCATCCATCGATTGGATTTTGGCCTATTTTTGGTTTTATACCTGCCCATTTAAGGTTTCCATTGACGAAATCTCATCAACGGTCCGTTGGTCAACCAACTTGTCGTCGTTTGGTTCGTCAATTGACACTACAAAGGTAGTGTCTTTTGCGGGGCCCTTTAGGAGTCGTACCTGGACGTTTACTTCATATATAGAACCCTTAAAAAGTTATAGACCTTCCACATAAGTTTCACCCAAAACAAATACATATAATAGATCCAAATCACCTCAAACTTTACTGCCTCTAAACCATATTATAATTCATTTAGGACCTTATAACCTTAATATTTACATATTAGTATCTAGGCAACCTAACTCATTTTGGGGGTCTTACACATTGAATACTCGTATTTATGCTTTTAAGTCTTCCACTGAGTAAGTACCCAAGCTAACGCTTGAGGCCAACCATGGTTTTAGAGTGCCAGTTATGTCCGAGGTGTAGGCTCAAGGCATTTCAATTTTTGTATCATATGTTAGAGTTCAAGCCTAGGGAGTCTATGAATTCGTGATTGTAGAGTCATTATTTATGTGAAGCACCACAAAAATATAATTAGGAGACTGCAACATTTAGTAAAATTCTCACTTCTTTAACATTCATTTTGTGTTTTATAGTTTAATCTTTGAAAGATTTCTTCTAATTCGTGCTTACACGTGTTTTAAAAGAATTATCCCTCCACGAAGGGATATCAGAGGTCGTTCATCCAGGCATAATATAATTTTGAGAAACAAGGGTACCCAATTCACCTAAATTGAAACCCCAAGGAGAAGTTAACATTGATAATTTTTTCAATACTATCTGAACGTTGAACAAAGTGGTGATCAACAAAGTTGGGCAACAAAGAGGAACTACATTGGAACTGACTCATACTTCTAGGATCCAAGAAGTCTTGATGATGAATCCCCCATGTTTCAAAGCTTCAAGAATTACTAAGGATGATGAGAATTTTATTGAGGAACTGAAGAAGGTACTTGAGGTTATGTATATCGTTCATAATGAGTGAGTTGAACTAGTTTCATATCAACTGAATAATGTTTCTAAGACTTGGTTAGATCAATTGGAAAGAGGGTAGAGTTGATGATGCACCACCTCCGAATTGGGCTTGTTTTATGGAGCCCTTCTTGGGGCGTTCATTCCTTGGAGAACTAAAATAGGCCAAGGTATGAGAATTTTATTACCCTTAAACAAGAGTCGCTAAGTGTTCATTAATATGAGTTGAAGTTCATCCAACTATCCCATTATTCTCCGAAGATTGTTGCAGATATGAGGAGTTGAATGGTATTTTTATTGATGGGTTATACCATCTATCAAGCAGAGAGAGTAGAGCTGCAATGCTAATTGGGGACATGGATATATCGATCTTTATAATTTATGTGTACCAGGTTGAGGAAGAGACGCTAAGGAATAGGGAGAAATTGAGAAACAAAAAGGCTCACACACGGAGTTAATTCAGAAAGCAGAAAAGTAAAGTGAACCGTTCGACCTTTCAGTAAAAGGAAAAAGGGACCTGCTCCAACATGTGCTAGTGCAGGAGCACCCAAAACATAGGTGAGCATAATATAAATAATTCCCAACATGTTAGGGGTAGACCTGCACAATCTAAGGGTAGTGTGGTGCAAGGAGGTAACTGAGCTCATCCATAAGCTAAGTGTTGTAGAACCCACCCTGGTAAGTGTTGTGATGGCCAATCAGATCGTTTGAATTGGGACAAAGCGTGGTTACTCCCCTCATGAAAGAGTGTTCCTAAGAACCACTCGGGCAGGTAGTTGAAATAAGGGTGTATGATGTCCTAATTCTTTCCTTCTTCAGTTCTCTACATGATTGAGCTGCACCAAGAGAGGTTAATCCAGGTAGTAGCGGAGGAACAAACTGCCTTTATGCCATCACCAGTCACCAAAAGCAAGAGGTTTTACTAAATGTTGTAACTAGTAGGATCAAAGTCATTTACTCTAACAGATACTAGGATTTTCTTAGATTTGGGTGGCTACCATCGAAGGATTATAAACTGGTTCCCATCAATTTCTTATCCTTTGACCAAGTTGACTTAGAAAATAGTGAAGATTCAATGGTTTGAATCTAGTGCGAAAAGATATCTTGATTGGAAAAAGAGGTTAAGTATTGCCCCAGTTATGACCTTACCCCACGGTACTCAACCTTTTGTGGTATATTGTGATTTATATATAGTTGGTCTAGGGTATGTTTTAATTTGGAATTGCAAAGTTATAGTTGATGTCTCCATAAAATGGAATATTTATGAGAAGAATTACCCAACACTATCATAGAGTTGGTTGTTGTAGTATTCGCTTTGAATATACGACATCATTCCTTGTATGGTGTTAATGTTGATGTACACATTGAGCACAAAAGTCATTAATATGTATTTACTCAGAAACAGCTTAATGTTATGAAAAACATGTGTTTATAATTACTCAAGGATTATGCCACGATATTCTTTATCACCCTAGTAAGGCTAATGTTGTTGTTCATGCTTTAAGTAGGTTGTCGATTGGTAGTACCTTCCATGCTTAGGAAGAAACAAGAATATTAGCGAAAGGTATGCATAAACTTGCACACTTAGGTATCAAACTAATGGATTCCACAGAAGTAGGAATAGTGGTGATGAATGGGGCTGAATCATCCTTAGTGTCAGAAGTGAAAGAAAATCAAGTCCAAGACCCAATTTTGTATGAATTGAAGGAAAATTTCATAAGAGAAAAGTAATATCCTTTGAGCATGTTATAGATGGTGCATTGAGGTATCAAGGTAGGTTGTGTGTACCAATGATGAATTGACTCAAAGAGAGGATCATGGAGGAAGCTCATATCTCCAGATTTTCTATATCATCCACATGTTAATTCCACCTAGATATATTGTTCTATCCGCGAATGATCACTGAGTAGGCATACACAGAAGGGCATGGTAGAGTTTGTTGTTAAGTATACGAATTACCATTATGTTAAAGTAAAGAACCAAAGGATCAGTGGTTTGACTCAGAATATAGAACATTCAGAATTGAAATGGGAGATGAGTAATATTGATTTCATCACATGTTTACCAAGGTCTCGCATATAGCATGATTCTATTTGGGTATTTGGGTGATTGTCAATAGACTGACAAAATCAGACCCTTTTTTGCCAGTAAAGACTACCCATTCAAAAGATGATTATGCAAAGTTTAATAGTCAATAAGTATTTAGACTTCATGGGGTTCTAATCTCCATTATTTCAAATAGATATGCCATTAGCATGTTACCGATCACGTTTTTGCAAGTCTATTTTAAAAGTGCGCGGGTTACATGTTAAATTTGAAGTACTCACTTTCCACTCCTTATAAATAATGGACGAGCCGCACTATTCAGACCTTCGAGGAATATGATTTATGGAATTCTCCGATTGATTTCAAAGGTAATTGGGACCTCTCATTAATTTTGCATAAAAAATAGTTACCACTCTAGTATCGAAATTGATCCTTAGGAAGCTCTTTATGGTAGAAGATGTAGATGTCCTATTGGTGGTTTGATGTTGGTAAAGATGTGTTGATAGCACCATATTTAGTTCATCAAGCTATGGAGATGATAAAAATGATTGAAGAGAGGTTAAAAATAGTTATGAGTCGTTAGAAATCCTAAGATGATGTTAGGATATGAGATTTATAATTTGAATAAGATAACTGGTTGTACTTAGAAATTTTACCCATGACAGACGTTATGAGATTTCGTAAGATGGGGAAGCTTAGTTTGCATTATACTAAAACTTATCGAATATCAAAGATAATTGAAAAAGTAGCTTATGAGGTGGAGCTACCACAAGTTTAGGAGAGGTTTTTACTGTATTTTACATCTCCATAATGAATAAATGCATGGGAAACCCTTCATTTATCATACCAACCGAAGATATTGTGATCAAGGATAGCTTGATTTATAAGAGGATTCTTGTTGAGATTCTAGATCGCCAAGTTCTCAAGCTAAGAATAAAAGAGGTACCATCAGTCAAAGTCCATTAGAGGAACAAATTTACTGAGGAGCCTACTTGAAAAGTTGATGATGATAAGAAAAAGATATATCCACATCTCTTCGAATCCGGAGGAGTTCCAAATTAAGGTACTAATCATTTCATGGTATTTATGTATAAGTTGGCATGTTGTTTTGCATTTGCATATGGGTGATTGAACTGAATGTGGCATGTTACTCCCTTATCCTAGTGAGAGTAATCTCACTCGAGGAAGAATTTCTCTAAGGGGGAGATTTTTTAAGATCTCGCAATTAAAAATAAGTAGGAAAAGCAAATAATTGGAAATAGTGATTTTCTGAAAGAATAAAAATCTGGAAAAAAATTGTTTAGGAAAAATTTTGTTTTTGGCCATCTTCAAACTTCAATAAGTCCTACATCAGGATGATTTATGTATACTTACAAATTGTAGGAAACTGATGAGTCCACATATTGGACTCATTTAGGGCTTCCTTTTAACAGAAAGAGTCTCTTGAAATGCTTATTTAGTCTCAATATCTAATGAAAACTCTTAAGTTTTAGTGAAAATAGGGACATTTATGCACAAAACGGAACAAAAATGCTAAAAAGAACAAAGAAACTGAAGCTTGAGTATTGCTGAGTACACTATGCGAGTCGTCGAAGGAATGTACTCCGCCCTTTATTCTAGTATGTAAAGCCCTGAAGGAAATGGATCAAAAAGCATATAAAAGAGAGGTCGGTGCTTCACCAAATTGTTGCGCTAAGCAATGATATACCTCCCAATGGTCCAGAATATGAAGATGCTAAAGGCAAGAACAAAATGGACATGAAATAGAAGAAGGTCGATTCGTCGAGTAATTCAGCGATCTCGACTAATCTCGTCAAATGGTCCGCATCAGCACTTAATCTGAAATCTATAAATACTAGCCTTTGTTATTAGTTTTATGAGATTCAAACATTTTCATAGTTTTAGACTTCTGAATATTATTTCCTTGTATTTTCTATGAGTTCTGCATATGATTTTGGGTAATTTCAAGAAAGATGGTTTTCATCTTCACCATGTTGGAAGTAAGTCTTCTCCATTTTTCTTCCTTGGCTGAAATAAAGGTTTAGTTTCTTACACCCATTTTATTTTACTATCACTTTTAGGTGTATTTTTTTATTGCTGGATAAGTTCCTAAAAACCCCATCCTTGGGGTGTGATTTATCAAATATGAGTTTATATTATTGTTCATTATTACTTGTTGAGAGGTTAGATGTATTTTAATGGTTATTTCACCAAGTGCTTGTTGTTTAACTTATGGGTTTGTAGTTGCACATACAAACTCACCCATGTGTTTTTAGCGTGCCCGAATGGGAGCTCGTAAAAGTAAGATTAATGGCATAAGGGGTGGGTCGACATGAGCTTCAACCAGAAAGGGTGACACCTAGACCCATATCCTAACACTTAGCTCAAGAGAGTGAGTGGTATGAGGCGTAGGATGTCTTTCATTCGGGAAATGGGTGTCTAAGAGGAACACATTTGAATCGGGGTAATTTTCTTGAGAGAACTTATTTCCAGATGAAGTTATGCCTAGTCAACATTATCTTGCAAATTTCCTATTAAAAGCATGTACGCAATGATTTATCTCCATTTGTATTGCGGTCACACCCCTAAAAACTTTCCCAAACTCCTCAACCTTGTTGTATCTTATTTTTTTACATTACTATACTTGGGACGAACCGCACAAATCGACATTGACACTTTTTTGTCATCCTCTCCTTTGATTTTTATATGTCACGACCCAATCGGATCGTCGACTGGCACGTCCACGACTTATCCTCTATGTGAGGCGACCACCATCTAACCTTAATCATTCATGTATATCAACAGAGAAGTAATGCGGAAGACTAAATCATTAAATAAAACCGATGTCATAACTTCTAAAATTCAACATCTAATTATTACCCCAGAAATCTGGAAGTCATCACCACAAGAAATCTATGATCAAATTCTAAACTAAGAGTATTCTAAGAACTAAAATAACAAAATCTTAGTCCATGCGGAGACTTCAAAGGCCTGCACGACATGAGGAGAAGATCCTTTCCAAGCTAGAAGGGTTTAGCTCACCCTTAAATTCGGTTAATGAAGATCTGGCTATAGTGCGGTTGAGTGCAGCCGACGTTACGTTGCTGGTCCCTCCACAATAACAAAGAAGAAAACATAAAAGTTAGTGGGGGTCATTACAAACACAAGTACTGAGTAGGTATCAATCACGTCCAACTCAAAATAGAGAACATTAATATATCCAGTAACATCATAACATCACTAATATCCCTTACATGCTAGCATTACAATCTACCATAATCCTTGTTACCACACCAAGCAACATCAATGAGGATCACGCCTCCTCATCCACACTCATTGGGAATTAGGTTTCATTAGATTGGAGTATATTAAGCATCTTTCAAGATTGCATATGTTATTTAGTCTCTTGTGTCGGTTCAGGCGTGACCCTCCGCTCCATCCTCCATTCGATCCTGGTACCGGAACGTGGCACCCGTCCATACTATCCTGGTGTCGAACGTGACACTCCGATCCTCATATTCTAGTCATGGGTACCTGGAACGTGGCACCCTATCCATTACTAATCCGGTGTCGGCAAACGTGACACTCCGTATCCTCATATTCTAATCCCTGGTACCGGAACGTGGCCTCCCGGTCCTATATACTATCCTGGTGTCGGAACGTGACACGCTTCCGATCCTCATATTCTATCCCTGGTAGCGTGAACGTGGCCCGATCCCGCTAATCCACTACTTTCGTTCATTAAAAGCCTTCTTATATCAAGGCAATTATCATTAAGCAAAGTAGATTAGGGTTCTTCTCTTCAAGATTTAAGATTTCAATAGCTTCATCATGCTTATTTGTCACCATCATATATATAAAATCAATCATGCATACGATCACAATTAGGCATATAGAAGACTTAATAATATCTACCCTCGACACATTCATTCTCTTATTACGTAGTTTACTACGAATAGTGTGAAAACCGTAACCTACCTCCACGCGAAGATTCGTGAGCAACGAACAAATTCCTCAAATTCTTGTTGTGCTCTGTCGTTTTCTTTCTTTCTTTCTCTCTGGCTCGATTCTCTCTCGTCTTTTTCTGTCTCTCTTTGTTCTTCTATTTTTCTTTATTCAACCTCTCTTTCTTTTATCCCTAATAACCTATAATTAAGTATAAAAGATGGCTATATAACCCACTAATTACCTAAGGTTACCTCTTTTAACCCGCACGTATTAGACTTATTCATTAAACCGGCGACTCACTTTATAATCAAAGCCGGGAATGTTCCAAAACGCCCCTTAAATAAATAATAGAATTCCGACGGCCTAGCCTTGGATTGCGCAGCCTGTGGACGGGTCGTTGTGCCTGCGACGGTCCGTCTTCTGTCCGTCACACATGCTACATAAACTTCTCGATTTAGGATGGGCCTGTGACGGGCCCGTCGAGCCTGCGAGCGTCCGTCTGCCACTTCCGTTGGCGAAGTTCAGAGAATCTTTTCAGTACTCCAATTCAGAATTCAAGTTTTCTGGGACGGGTGACCATCCTCCACGACGGCCCGTCGTGACCATGAACGTCCATTCTGTCGTGGCATTTGCTTCCTCTGCCAGTTTTTTCAGAATCAAAATATGCTACTCAAAACGACTAAACAGGTCGTTACATTTAATGTGTTTATTCATTAATTTTTTTAGCTACGACTAACTAGAATGAAATTCTAATTAACTACATCTTCTCGAAAATTCTCCACTAGGACATGACCTCAACCCTTAGTTGGGTTACTAAACTATCAATGATCGTAAAAACTCATACCATAGATTAGTGTCGTTGGACACAATAAGCCATCAAAGGGGCGCTACTGTCGGGGACTTGTGTTACGTTAAAATTTTCTTGAGTAGAATCTTCATTTTCATTAGTTATAGTTTTGCTAACCTTACTTTCGATTGTTCTTCGTAAAAATTTTTCGTTGAAGCAGAATGTAGGTAAATTGAGTGCACGTCTACAAGCTAATGAGTTCCCCTGCTAGAGGCAATGAGGGTCCTAGACCGTATACGGACCTTCAAGCAAACAGAAGGGGAACAAATACATCAATAGTGGACAAGGTTAAAAGGGATAATAGCTCAAGTCCCTAACCATGGCATCCCCAATATGGTCAATCTCGACTGCTTCTACAAAAGCCTCTTCCATAAAAATAACCAATTAGTTGTTAGACCACATGGATAACGCTGAGTAATAATTGGAGAAGGATGATATGGACATAACTGAATGATGACACGGGTTGCATGGATTTGGGCAAGAGAGTGAGAATTATCGAATACCACAAAAAAAAACAAAGATAAATTGGCCTCTTGTTGAATCGAAAAGAAAAAAAAAAGACGGAAGATAGGGGATCTAGATTTGCATTCATTGATGAAATGCTCTCAACCATTTTACATAAGTAGAAAGAACAAGATGGAGTACTGGAAGATATAAAAGAGAACACTGAAGGTATGAAGTGAATATTTTGGTCTCACTCCTAACCGTCCAGCAGCTAGAAAAGCTTGTGGAGAAAATATCGCACCATGTTCAGATACAAGAAAACCATGGGCTATCTAATCATGATGTAGGTGGCTCCAATAACAAAGCTTGAAACAGTGACTTGCGTCATGCCACGACAT
The DNA here is from genome assembly GCA_027704765.1 of Solanum habrochaites. Classification (NCBI taxonomy): domain Eukaryota; kingdom Viridiplantae; phylum Streptophyta; class Magnoliopsida; order Solanales; family Solanaceae; genus Solanum; species Solanum habrochaites. Next base: position 16,510,207 of record JAKWJA010002500.1, read on the forward strand.
TAACTCAGGAATTGTTGGGGAGGCAGCCCAAAACCCCATAGTATCTTATATTTGTGTATCGATAAAATAGTAGTATGTTAATTTGGCAAATTGAAGTGTGGTAGGTGCTAAAAAGTGAACAATTGCAAGTAGCAAACCCAATTTGCGAGTAGCTGAAGACGAGGACGGTCAAGGTTGTTCTTATGTTTGAATCAAGTTACCCTCTAAGCCATGAGTCTGTAAAACTCTAGTTGACAAGTCAAGGAAAGTGTTGACAATGTTCCCACATGATCGGCAACCGCAATTGTCACCGCTGTTTTGAATATTCACTATTGTTGAGATGTTCTATAAAAGTTGGAAAAGTAAATATTTGTTCAACAATGTGCCAAATCACTCTGAAGTCAAATGTTGTCGCTGAATGGGACTTAACTGGATAAGCTGCAAGCTAGCGCACAAAAAGGTAGCTGATGAATCATGCGAGAACCTGAGTTGAAGATAGGCAGATTGGACTGCAAAAAAAAGTTGCACAAAGCTTGATGAATCACTCAAAAATGCACCCAATGTCCCCACCGTACCTTCTGTTTAAAAAAACATCAACGGAAGGACTCCAACACGAGATAACTACTTAACATGGACTATTTTGTAGTTGTATCTCTGTCTTTCTTTAATATGACCTATGTATTATTGTTTATGTATTTGAGGACAAACATTTTTTGGTTGTGGCAGGGTGAATCTCACCTTCATTTGCTTGCTAGGGATATTTGTATCTTTGTATATATTTAAATTGTCTATTTAGAATTGTTTTTTTATAATTCTTGTGCCATTGTTTGATATTATGGTTCCTCTTTTGGTTTAATTGCACACGATTTTGACCGTTCTGAAAAAAAATTGAAAATTTTTGCCACCTCTTGTTTTGAAAGTGGTTGTTCTCGTACAAATTTGGGTCTCGATTTCGATCAATACCAATGACTTGCATAGTTCTCTCAATAGAACAAACGTGAATGTGCGCCAACAACGAGACCAAATGAAGGTACATCAACAATATGTGAACTCTTTGCATAGGGTTTTGATTAACATGTAGCAAATTGATTTCTCTTGTGATGATCGTTGTACACTAGCAAAAGTATGTAGTCTTGTTTAACGTTAGTATCCATACCGTGTCTGATTAGATTCCTTTGAACCATGCATTAATAAATCGATAATCTTCCCTGTTAGTCCAATAGATTTAGTAGGTATGCTCATGAGATGCTCTTACGCAACTTTAAAGAGTGAGACTTTTTGACATATACCTCTCTTGTGACCTACCAGTAAGAATGTGAAACTCTTTAGAACACCCCTTGAGCCTTACCCTTCATTGGAATAAAACTTGTGGAAACCTAGAACTTTGTTAGACAACCACATATAATAGTCATCATTTATGATTTGATGAATAGCCAACTTAAGTTTGGTTCTGTGGTTAAAAGGAAAATGAGAAGTCAAAAAGTGCAAGAAAAGTCTCATTGAACCATATAAAAAATGGAAATTGTGGAATAAAAGATTCATGGAACCATGATATTGGAAATAAATGGAAACCCTACATATAAAAAAGAAAGAAAGAGAAAATAAAAGAATGAAAGATTAAAAAAATGTGGAATAAAAGTCGAAATGAAATTTAGGTTCCCCAGAAATCCACGGAAGCAAATAATAGGATGACTAAGAAGCACTAGAAGAAAAAATGGTTGAAGAAGGTGGAGAAAAACAGAGTTTGTGAGTTCCAAATTCATGAGGATTTATAATCACTAAGCCAAAATTACTTTATCTTTGCACTCAACCCCATTACAAGCCTTTGAAATACCTTTTTGATATTAAGTAATCCAAAACGAAGTTGATTGGAAAATATGGTCAAACCTTTGGGTGAAAACATGTATTCTGTTCCTTTTTTTTATTGTGAGCATTGCATCTCATTCATAATGTTAAAATTGTGTAACCAATTTGCATGAATATGGAATAAATCTTTGTGTGAGGGCATTCTAATACAGTTGGTGATCTTGAACTTGCATTAGTAGCAAGTTTAGTGAGCGTAAGAATCATTTATAATGGAGTATAAAAACTTTGAGTACACAATTGATCTTTGCATGAGTAGTTTGAGTCTTGTTGGTATGTCTCCTCGATTGAGCCAAATGGTAGCACTTTTTAACATCCTATTCTAACTACAACGGAACTTGATTTGGGACAATGGAGGAAAACAAAAAATATTTTAAGTTAAGGCGTTGATGAGTCCACGAATTGGACTTATTTAGGGCTTTATTTTAATAAAAATAGTATCCTCAAATGCTTATTTAGTCTCAATATCTGATAAAAAATTTTAAGTCTCGGGTATTTGAAGTTTGACTGCAAGAGTTGACACTTACGCGCAAAAGAGAACAAAAAGTCTAAAAAGAACTAAGAAACTTAATCTTTGGCATTGCAAAGTACACTTGTCTATTCATTGAAGGAACGTACTCCGCCCTTTGTTCGAACATGATAAACCTTGAAGGAAGTGGATAAATAAAGCAATCAAAGGAGTAGTCGGCTCTTCACGAATCATTCAGATAAGCAACACTATACCGCCAAATAGTTTAGAACATGAATATGTTGAAGTCAAGCACAAAACTATGTTGATATAGAAGAAGGCGATTCACCGAGTCATTTGGCGATCTCAACTTCTCTCGCAGAATGGTCCGCCGCAATACTTTATAAGAAAACTTTAAATAGTATCCTTCGTTATTATTTAAAGAGATCTGAACATTTTTATAATTTTAGATTTTAGAATATTATCTGCTTGTATTTTTCTGTTATGTTTGGAGAGGGTTTTGGGAGATTTCCATCTTCCCCATGTTTGAAGGGGATCTTCTTCATTCTTATTCCTTGGATTTCATCAAGGTTTAATTTCTTATACCCATTTAAATTTACTATCATTTTAGGTGTATCTTGTTATTGCTTGATGTGTTTCTATAAACCCCATTCTTGGGGTCTGATTTAAAAAAATAAAAGTTTGATATTATTGTCGGATCTCTCTTGGTAATAGGTTAGATGTATTTTAATGGTGACTTAACCTAATTTTTGTGGTTTGACTTAATGGGTTTGTAGTTGTAAATACAAACTCACCCATCTTTTTTTTAGCTTTGCGCCAGAGGGTAGGTTCCTGAAAACCACGACCCACTAGTACTTATGACCTAAGGATTGGTCGACATGTACGGTTCAATCCTTCAGAGCGTGTTAGCCCTAGTACCATATCCTAAGACTTAGGTCGAGAGAGTGACCTTCATGCGACAAATGGGTGTTTGAAAGGAACACATTTTAAATGGGATAAGTTAATCGAGATAGAACTTATTTCCACCAAAAGCTTAGCCTAGTCACTATTAACTTGCAAATTTTCTATTGAAGAATGTACCCAATGATTTACCTCAATTTGTACTGCGGTCCCACCCCATGAACTTCTCCATGTACTTTATTTTCATTAATTCTTATTGTTCTTACTATACTTGTGACAAACCCCCATCAATACTTGACACTTTGGTATAAAATCCTTTGATTTATAATGTTTTTATTCATTAATATCTTTAGTTATTACTATTTAGAATAAAAGTCTAATTGACTGCATCTTTTTGAAACCCCTGCCTTGGGATACGATGCAAACCCTTTGTTGGATTACTAAAACTATAAACGATCGTAGACACTCATACCATAGGTTAGTGTCATTAGAGACGATAAGCATCATAAATCTCTTCGAATAATCTTCCCAACGCCGCTGAGTTTGCGCGATTCAGAGTTTGTATGAGTAAGATATTCCCTTTGAAGTTGGATAGCTTATATAAGGAAAGTCCAATCCGGATTTTGGAAGGGTATTTTACTCTTTTACTTGAACAATTGTTTTAATTCGTTTTTAGGAGTTTAATTGGGGTAAAATCAAATTGTATTTAGTTTAGAAAAGTTGAAGTTCATGCTAGGACTTTGAGAAAAGAGAAATAAGGAGAAAAGAGAATAATGTTAAAGATTTGTCGATAATTCTGATAGAATTGCGTATGGATTTCATCAAGGGGTTATCCCAACAAGGAATGTGAGATTACATAGCTTTAGGTTTGTTCTCCCACGCTCCAATCATGATTTATTTCAGAGTATTTAAGTCTTTCAATGTTTAAAAATTGAATTCTTCATGGGTTTGTTTAAGTTCCTTTGAGTTCTTTATTCGTTGAAATTGTTTGGCATTTTTTAATCTGAATTCATGTAATTAGGTGTGATTTCGAGTTCAACATTTAATAATTCAAACTTATAAATGTTTCCAAGTGTTTGGGGAAAGAACCAAGTGAAATTATGGGGTTTATTAATAAAAAAACGAAGAAGAAAAGGCGGGGAGCTTGTGGGGAGGGTCCTAGGGCATCACCCAACTCAAAAACCAAGAAGGGGACTGTAAATTTTGACCTTTGGGTCACCACTCCAGCCAGACAGCGCCCCAAGTAATTTTCAGATTTTCAAGGGCTCACGCCTCTCTAAGCGCCAGGGACACTAGTTCTACCCATTTGTTCCAAATCATTTCGTATTAGTTCCTTAGCAACTTACCTACATGTTCGAGTATACTCCAATACTATAAGGTACATCTAAATATCATGAAATCAACCCTAAACAAGAGATCATGAACCTTGAGTCAATAATTAAATTCAAGGGAAGTTATGATCAAAGTGATGAGAAGTAAAAGTCAAGTCAAGAAGAGTTCTTAGAGTTTTCCAAAAGTCTATTACAAATGTATTAACTTCATTTTAAGACTAAAACTTCAAGTTCATTAAAGAGTAAATAATGAATTACATTTCTTGAATGAAGTATATGGGGACTATGTATTCCCAAAGAGTTTATAAATGTTTTCATATTTGAGAATAAAACGGAACATCGATTCCAAGAGAGATTTTACGCTAAGTTTTGAGTAATTATCTCAAAAAAAAGAATGAAGTTTTTCATAAACACACATGAGGTAAGTATATTTTCGGAGTAGTATTGAGCAAGAAGTTTGTCATCAACACACATACAGTAAGTATATTTCGGAGTAGTATTGACCACTTATATGGGGATACAGGTTAATATTAACTCAAGTCTCCATAAGACATGTAGCCATCGTGAGTAGTAAAGGAACTTACTCCTTAGATGAATCCTTGAGTATAATTTTAGCATACACTAGTGAAGCCACTTATTTAAGGTGTTTTATATCACGATAAAAAGCATAGGATAGTTCTGGTAGTGTGGGCAAGATGTTGTATCACCACTTAGTCTTATAGTGGTGGTTGTATGTTAGAGAAACTCCTACAAAAACTATATTACTTTATTACATAAGTAAAATTGAGTTTCTTTTTGCATTTCTTTAAGGAACTAAGTTGTTTTCTACGGTTTTACAAGTTTTACATATATTGCATATGATTTATTGATTTATATTGTTGTAAATTATTCATGATTTGAGAAGAGACAACGGTTCTCTTGGGTCAAATGGTTCTCGAGTGTCAACCACGTCCGGAGTGTCGGCTCGGAGCGTGATAGGAAAGTCTTTTCTTTCTAAAAAAAACATTAATGTAAAAATAAAATTAGACGGATGTATATCTTTTTTATCTATCTTTTATACTACCTTAATATAATGAACAACTTGACTTGAATATTAAATTATTATAATAACCTAAACTTAAAACACCAAATGTAGTAGATCTTCTTCATTCTATATTGTATCATATTTTTTTATGTATATTATACTATATAATATTAAACTAAAGATAGTCATATTTTCAAATTAAAGGGTTGTGACATTCTCAAAGAATTATACCTTTTTGATGAATTATGACTTTTTCTAAGGGTTGTGACTTTTCTAAAAAGTTGTGAATTTACCAAAGAGTTGTGACTTTTCTGAAGGGTGGAGACTTTACCAAAGTGTTATGACTTTTTTGATGAGTTGTAACATTTTTGAAGGGTTGTGACTTTACTAAAGGGTTTTGATTTCCTTTTGATAAGGCCTATAAAATCCAAACAAACGACCCAATAAAAATGGGAACAAGATACACGGTTTTCTCCATTCACTATCCTTGGTTAACTATAAAAGAGTAGGTTTCTCAACTTTTAAAACTATGGGGGTAAGGAATTGAGTATTTTTACGAGTGTACTAGAGATTTTAGAGGCTATACAATTTTTTATTTAATACTTATCACATTATTAAAAATAGTGTTATATATATATATACACACACATATATAATTTATGATCAACCTGATTTTCCTTAGAACTAATTTTCTGGAGACGTTATACATATTGTTTACCTGCTCCCTATTACCTTCCTACTTATAACATGCTGAAATTTTATAAAGTATATTTTGTTTGTAAAAATAACATCTCTATGAAGGCTTACTCATGATTTGAGTAATAATATGGGGGTAAAGGTAGAAGTAACTCGCTAGACTATGACAAAATCTCAAAGATACAACCATAACTAAAACTATGGTTCGATCAACCCCCACCCCTCCCGCTAAACGCTTTTGTTTTTGTAATTTGTAAGTGCACTTTAGCTTACTTGAAATAAAAATCTTTCCCACGTTCCTCAATTGCGTGAGTTACGGGGTGTTAAGTCAAAAGGTGTACAATGTTATATATAAAAAGACTTCAGGGCGTAATGTGACCTTAGTTTAGTTAAGGTGTATATCTTATATTTGTAAAAGATATAGTATATGTAAATATAAAATATCACAATAATTATGATATTGGTTATTAATGTAGTGAACTTATCAAATTTCAAGTACTAATATATAAGAGAAAAATTGTACTTAAATTATGTTCATCATATATAGTAATAACTTCAAGAGGAAAGACTAATGTTGACCTTTTTTATATTGATATTATTTTTCTATTTTGTTGGTTAAGTTTGTTTTCTAAATTGAGTAAAGAAAACAAACAATATTACTAAGAAATGTAACTTTATTTCCATGATTATATTTTGAATGTATTTTGAAATATTTCATTAAAATCGAGTCATTTTGGTCTCCAAAAATAGTTAGATGTATGACAATCTGTATTAATCATTTAAAAGCACTTGTGTAATGTTCTTTCAATTTATGATTATTTACTAAAAGAACTTTAGTTTAGTAATATTAATTTTATTTTACAATATTTTTTATTGTATAATATGATATGCATTTGCAACGCACAAGCCATAAGACTAGTTATATATAAAACTAATAAATGTTCTAGTTTATAAGGTTAGACATTCGTTTGTATTCCCTTTTTATTTGTACATGATATTTGAAATTTCCAAGAATATATCAATAAAATTAGTAGCCTAAAACCAAATCATAACAAGAGGTATTAAATATTTATATACATGCAAAATTATATTACTTCGTCTATCCCATTTTATGTGAGGTAATTTGACTCAGCACTGAGTTAAAGAAAGGAAGGAAGACTTATAAAACTTGTGGTATAAAATGATTGAAAAATGTTTTAGTCATAAATAATTGAAGTAAGGGTAAAAAAGACATTTTAATGTTAAATTTATTTTTGTATATAGTAATATGTCATTTTATTTTAGACTGACTAAATAGGGAAATAAGTCATATATACTAGTATAGAGATGGTATTATTTTAGAGTTATTTTTTTTATTCTTACATACTACTTGTTTTTTAGTTTATATTTTCAAATACAATAAGCATTTAACTTCACGTAATATTATTATTTATAAGATTAAGAACTAGTTATAGTAAATATGATGTTAGGCATTTGTTTGGGTTGCTTTTTTTATTCCTATAAGTTTTTAAATCATCTGAAAGATGGTCTCCAGTAAAGTATTCAGCCTCAACCATATTTACAAAACAGTACAAAAACTATTAATTATTAATTTAGATGTGAATTTCAATGTTATTATTATGCAACTAAGAATAGTTTTTAGTTAATAAATTGTGACATTTGGGGGTTTGGGGTTCGCCTTTTTGTTTAACATGTTTTTGAATTCGTACCGAGAATGTCTTAATGGAATCAGTGGCCTAAAATCATGTATTTATCCACGTACACGATAATATTTATTATTAATATAGACATGCATTCAGATGAAGAAAATTAGTCTTAATCATTAAGTGTTCATGTCTAGAGACAACATCTTATTCGTTCAACATGCATAAAATTGATATATCTTTATTTTAATCAAAATAAAGAAGGCCTTAGTGAAGGTTTAGTTAAATCCTATAGTGCTTCATTTCATGGTTTATTGCACATTTTTGGTTCGGGTTTTTCCATATAAAATATTATGTGTTTATGTACTGATCTTACTACTTTTTCGGAACATGTTAGCAAACATATTTCACACTAGGTAAAAGTTGAGTTAGTAACTTACAAGGTCGAACAGACTAATAGTTGAAAATGTATTTTAATTGATAATGCCTTAATATATCCTATGTCAAAGTAAACATAATGAGTTCACATCCATTACCTATGTCACCGTTAAAGCTTTGATGAAGATGCCCCTATTCAACATCCCAGAGCTTTATAAAAGTGTCACATGACGCACTACTCAGCCAAACAATGGAACAGAACAACTAAGATCAAAGAAATAAACAGTGAGGTGCAATACATTGAATCAACATACACAAAAAATCAAATTTCTTGTATCTCTCATGATTATTTTTACTCATGTTGGGAATTATAGGCAAGAGTGCAATCATTCCAAACTTTGAAACTCAACTCATGTGGCTTTAAAATTTATTAGGGCTTTAAGTATACCTTTGACAACATTGTACCAAAATCTTAAGAGGTAAGTCAGTCCCAATGCACCTAAGGTTGTAATTTATAGACCAATAAAGTGAGTAACGACCATGGAGACTAGATTTTACCTACTAAAAAGGATTTAAAAAATCTTTAGTTTATTTCTTCCTATCTACCTAAAATTTGATAGTAATAGCAAAGGTTTTTTTTCCTAGTGGAAGGTAAATCAGTCGGATTAGAAAGGAATGAATTACAAAAGATGAGATTGGGCGGGGGTGGGGAAGGTGAACAACCATTGAGTTTTAATGCCATGGATCAGGAAGAGGATGATGAAGAATGAAAGGGATAATATGTAGAAGGGGTTAATTTATAAATAAAGGATTTCTATCCCAACTCAATATCCTTCAAAAATGAAACAATCAATAACTACAGGGGCATGATGGGAAAAAGATATGCCTAGAAAAAATAATGAAAATACTTTTAATGAATTTATTGTCTTAAAAACTAACTTTTATAATGTATCCTCATGTATTTGTGACCATTACATAAAATAGTATTGAATATATCAATATTGTGATCAAATCCAGTTAACTTATTTTTATTCGTAAAATTGCAATGAGAATTTCTAAATAACCTTTAATTTAGTAAGTCCTGTTATGTGTCGTGATCTTAGAGATCTTTTTTTCTTAAAGACTCTCAGTCGTATATGAATTTCCCTAACTATATTTATCAGGCTTGGCAAAAGGAGCCTCTTCCTCATTATCCTTCTAGAACCCACAACACAAAGTGGGTCTCCATTTTGGACTTTTTGTTTAACAATTATTTGCGTTCAATATCGTCAGCATATATGAAAGGTAGCTATAAATAATTCCAAATCTTTTTCTAATTTTATATCAATATATTTCATTTATTTTTTAAAAAAGGGCCCATTTTCTTGCATAGTTAAAAACAAATAAATGTTAAAAAGAAGGTTATAATTAAAAATGAAATAAAAAATAAGATTAAAATGAGAATGAAAGATAAATATTATGTGTAAGGACCTATTCCGGTCGTTATGGAAACACATGTGGAGAAGGAATTGGTCCAGAGAACTTCTGAGTAGTAAATTTGAAATTTGTAGCCTAAGTTTGACTTGGATGAAATTTACGTTAGGTGAGGTCTACGATAATCTGATAGTGGATGATGAATTTAACTATAAGTTTGATCATGTGAGTAGATATCCAAGACGATAAGGAGTATGTACAAATTTATAGAATTAAATTTTGGCGAGTAGGCCTCATGAAAGTAGTCTTGGTGTGAAAAGGTAGTTTTAGAACATCCATGTTTAAAGACATGCTGCAAAATTGGACCATGGAAATCAAATTCCGAGTTTTTTTTCCATCCAAATGTCGAGGAGGGATTTATCCCGCCATGGTGGGGCCGTTGTAGAAGAATGGGGCCCGTCTTAGTGGTCTAGTCGCGACTTAAATCGAGGAAATACCCCAAAACATTTAGTTTTTGCAAAACTTTGTTCTTAAGAGATAAAGGAAGACCATGGTAGTTTATTACAAGATTCCCGCAAATTCTCGCGCTAAAGGTACATTAGTTACTCCCTTAATATGCATTTCAATCCATAGAACATGGAATCCTCATTAATTATCGTTGGGGAGGGTTTTATGCTAAAAGTAATAGTGGAAAAGACTTAGTTAAAGGATTGATAATTTATATAGTTCGGGTAAATTAGGACTTGATTATCAAGACTTGCTTAAATTACCCGTTTTATACAAAGAACAAAAAGGACTCTGGAAGGGGAAGGCTAAAGTGTCTTAGGAGTATTCAGGCTAGGTTTCTAGGTAGGTTATGGTTAGACTTCCTCTTGTGATATATACGATTGTTAATTGCTTCATTATATGAATTAATGTAATTGAATAGGAAAACATGATCCGAACCTAAGAAAATGATTAAGTATGAACAATTACATTCCATGAACTTGTTACTGGAATGTGTCACTATGTGTACTTTTCATTATGGGTGTGATTGTGATTATAGTTGTGCTGACTAGATTGGGTACCACGTTTAGACACATGTACAAGATCGTGTGTCACGTTCCAACATATATATTGGACCGGGTTTAACATTCTGACAAATATATATTAGATCGAGTGTCACGTTTTGACACACCAATAATTTGGGTGTTGGTTACATTAGAGAACCACATGTGATTTGTACATTTATATTTACCTATGATTGATGTTGGGAAACTGTATGTCTCTTAAAATTATAATTGAATTTTACATTTTGTATATGTGTGTTTACTGTTTTGAAATTACTTGCTTATATTGGCCTAACCGGGGAAACTACATGAACCTAACAGTACATAGTGTCTTCAAGTACTTATATCGCAGGTTCTATTTCTTTGTTGAGTACAGAGCATCTTCAAGCGGCTATTCACATACCTCAGTTATGATACAAGTGAACGAAACTAAATTCAAAGGTGATCTAGTTCTTTCAAGTCGACATGGATCCATTATTAGTTTAATCTATTCTCCCAATATGTTTAGACTATGTTTATGTTTTAGTTTCAGTGATGCACTGCCTTTTCATATACTTGTTGATTAATAGTGTTTTGGTAAAATGAGTTTAAGTTTCGGGAGTTTGATTTCTATGATAGTTTTTGTTAGACTTTTGTAATTCATGGGAACTCCGATCCTTGTTTATTTTATCATTTGAAATTTCTTTTGTATCTTTAAACTATTTAGTTTTCTTTAAGTTTCTTACTCGGGTTTTAGTGGAGGTTTTTCTACCAGAAAGTTAGTGTGGGTATCAATCACGGTAGTCAATGTTGGGACAATGTTGGTACCATAGCCCTAGGTTTGATCATATCATTGTACTAAAATAATTCTTGTAGAGTCTTAAGGAACGGTATGGAGATGTCTGTAGTTCCTTTTAGAGGCTACAAGACTTCAGGAAATCTCCCTATCTTTTTCTCCTTTTTGTGCGATGACTTGATTCCAATTTGTATTTGGTGATCCAAATCAATACCTAATATCCTTCACTCTTTTATTTGCAGATGGTTAACATGTGATACAACAACGTTAGGCCTATATTTCTAATAAATGTGCTAGGAGAAGAGACTACAAGAAGAGATCGCGGTTAAGGTAAAAAGCAGATGCAGAAGAAAGGGTAGAAGCCTCCATAGGTGGAACCTTAGTTGAGAATATTCTGAGGGAAGAGACAACTCCTGCAACCCAATAATAGGTGGAAGAGAATGTATAGATAGAAGATGAGTATGATGTTTGACCAAGGAAGGATGTTGAGGCTAAGAATACTAACATTCCTCCATTAAACATAGTGTTAGCTCAGTAGATCATAATTTTTCTTAAAGGGTTGTCCATCCATGACGTCCTGCACATAGGGAAAGTTATTCAACCTCTGACCAACCGCCTCATTGCTGCTACTAATCCCATGGTTGATGAAGAATTAGGCACGGATGATTTCTTTCTTACATATTTGATCCTGTGATAATTGGTATGGAGCATGAGATCTTCACAATGTTTTTGAATCTAAAGTCATCTGTGTTCCATGGTTTTGAGAGGGAGAATTCTCATGAGTTCATTCTTGATTTCTATGAGAGGCTTCACAAGTTAGGCATTGTATACCAGTATGGAGTAGAGTTCGTGACCTTTCAACTTCAATGCGAGGCTAAACAGGTGTAGATGTCCCATGTATTATGCAGATCGCCAATCTTTCCCCCAATCACTTAGACTCAATTCCATGCTTTGTTCCTTGAGAGGTATTTGTCCCAGACGTTGAGAAATCATAGGAAGGATGAGTTCATGACCTTGGAATAGGGTTGTATGATTGTAGGTTCCTATGAGGAAAAGTTCCATGTCTTTTATAGATTTGCTACCTAGTTAGTGACTATAGAATATGAGAGGATTCCTCTATTAATAAAGGGATTGAACCCCAAGTTGCAAGTAGTGTCGATTCACGTGACTTCTGTAGATAAGAGTTCAATAAGGTGACTAAGTAATTCAACGTAATGGTCAGGCTAAGGCTTCGGCTAAGCCCACAAAAACTTGTAACTCTTATTATTATAACTAAAGAGGTTTAGGTAGGCTGGCACTCGCAGCCCGACCAATTAAATGAGCTATGCCTACTTATACATGTGAGAACACATGAACTTCACCACAAAATCCTATTTAAGATATATAGGGAGCCACACCTTCATCTATAAGCAAGACATCTTTTACTGTAGTTGTTACATTACTGGAAACCTACGCATATGGGGAGAGATTGTCCCCATCCATACATATCTGACACCGTGCAGCAGCAGAACAAGGCATTTGTACTAGCAGACATAGGTGGTAATGGTAGAGGATGTCCAAAAGGTGGACGAGGAGGGAATGAAGGTAGAGGAGTAGTGCATCTAGACAAATTGGTTTCCTGTCAAGATGACAGCGCTCACTTCTATGACTATCCACACAATACTGAGGTTGAGGTGTCTGATATAATGATCACATATACTATTCTTGTCCATGACCGAATGACTACTATTTTGTTTGATTTGGATTCTACTAATTTATATTTGTTAGTTCAATTTGCATTGTGATTTGATGTGGTTTGTCATGTTATTCGTACCCCCGTCCATGTTTCTACCTCTATTGAAGAGTTTGTAATAGTTACTAGTGTCTATCATGCATGTTTTGTCATGTTTATTGTTTTTCTGGGTTTTCATACTTCGGTTGATTTTGATATTCTAGATATGATTGATGTTGATATAATCATAGGAATAAATTCGTTGTCCCCTTATTATGTTTTGCTTTATAATAAGGAATGTTGGTCAAATAACTTATGAGTAGTAACTTAGGTATTTCTAGCTTAGGCCAGACTTGGACGAATTATGAGTCAGGGGATATATAGGGAAATACGGTAATGGATGTGCAATTTAATTATTATTTTGATCATCTGAGTGGATATCCATGATGCTAAAAAGATTTTATAGCATTATAGGATCAAATTCGGGTGAGTACAACTCTGAAAACTAATATTGGCATGAAAGGGTAGTTTTAGAACGTCCTGGTTTGAATGGATGTTATGAAATGGGAGCTTGGAACTCATATTCTGAGTTCATCTCTCTATGCAAGACGCTAAGGCTGTATTAATCCCGCCAGGGTAGAGCCTCCAGAGTGGGGCCACCATGGGGGCTAGTCGTGAGTTTAATTTGCGGAAAAAACCTAAAAATGTCATTTTGCTCATAAATTAGTTCTTAAAATCTAAGAGATGACCCATTGCAGTTTTTTATAAGATACCCACAAATTCTCTCGCTAAAGGTAAATTAAATATTCCCATAATCCGTATTTTGATTCTTAGAAATTAAGATCCTCTTAAAGTCATTGTTGGGGAAGGTTTTCGCCTTAATTTAATGGTGGAAAATGCCCTAATTGAACATTAGGATCATGGGTTTGGACTTTGGTTGATATTTTGATATAATCTATATAAATTAGGCCTTATATATTGATCCTTGATTTAATTACCTATTTTAGACCAAGAATAAGTTGAAAGACTCCGGAAGGGGAAGGATCGAGTGACTTAGGAGTATCCATGCTTGGTATCAACGTAGGTTTTGGTTTGACATCCTGTTGTGTTATATATGCTTGTTAATTGCTTCATTGTATGCATGCATGCAAATAGGAAAACATGAATCGAACCTAAGGAAATGAATATGTGTGAACCATTTAATGCTATGAATTTGTTACTTGACTGTGTGACTATGTACACTATTCATTATGGGTGTGATTGTCATAATGATTGTGATTGTGTTGAATGGACCGGAATTCAGGTTCTGATAGATCTATTGGATCGTCTCTAAAAATCTGAAACATATATTGAACAATGTTTCACGTTCCAACACATATATTGGTTGGTGTGTGACGTTTTTACACACTAACAGTTTGGGTGTGGGTTCAATGAGAGAACCACGTAAGACTGCTACACTTATATTTACCTTTTGATGATGTTAGGAAACTGTATATTTCTTCTAAAATGATAATTGAATTATGCATTATGTATATGTGTGTTTACAGTACTGTAATTACTTGCTTATATTGCGCTGACTGGAGTAGTCACGTGATCCTACGAGTACACAGTGGTTTTGTGTACTAATACTGCAATTACTTTTTCTTTGTTCATTAAAGGTCATATTCATGCGGCTATTGACAAACCTTTTTAGGAGACAAGTGACCTAGACCGGATTAAAGGGTGAGCTTGTTGTTTTAGGCTGCCATAAATTCATAAATAGTTTAATCCATTATTCGGACACAAACTATAAATTTAGAATTAGTTTGTTTTTTAATTTTGGGGTTGGAAACCCTTTTTATTAATCTTGTTCATTGATAGAGTTTGCTACAATGACGTTTAGTTCTAGTGGTTGAATATCTATTATAGTTGGTTTATAGAATTCTAGAGTTTATGGGAACACCCTATTTATTTTTTCAGTTATACCTGCTTCCATATATTTAAATACATTAGTTTTTTTTAGTTTCCTAGTCGGTGGTAGTAGTGGTTCTCCTACCGGAGGTTTAGTGTGGGCGTCAATCACGTCTATTACGGTCGCGACATTTTCTTTGAGAGAGAAACAAGAAGAAAGGTAAATTATTTTTCGTAACATATAATGTATTCATTGTATATATTATGATTAAGAATTTACTTTTATAAATTATATATTAATCATTTAATTTAATTTATATCATATGTAAATTATCCAAGCAAGAAATTGCAAAAACAATGAAAAAAGAACTTTCAGGTACAAAGCAATTGTACCACATGTCACTTTACTTATTTTTTATTAAAAATATTGTTTCTAAAAATTATATATATTGGAACTAAACTAATAAATTTCCCTTTTAGTGATTCACTAACCTTAGAGTATTGTTGATTGGTAATGAGCTCATGATTTTAATGCAAATATTCTTTTTGATAATAAACTTATTGGACCATAAAATAATTCCCCTAGTAAAAATTCATTGAATCTTAGCTTTTAGCTAACTAGTTAGAGTATTGACTATAGATATTTTAGTCATTCATTCAATACTTATTTTTTCTAACTCTTTATTAGTGGACCAAATTAAATGTTTTCTTTTAAAAATAGCTATATAAGTCACTCTTTCTCTTTTCTTTTCCTTTTTATTTCACTTATTGAGTCATCTCTATATACAACAAGTGGATTCAGTTGAGGTAATCTTGGATATGGTGTAGGAAGAAGTTATGGAGACGGAAGAGATGGTTGAGGAAATGATTGTTTTTATTGTTGATACTGTGACCACTTTTTTTAGGGTGTGTACCTAGATTTAAAGAAAATGGAAGTGGAGGTGGTAGATACTCCAGTGGTGTCCATGGTTGCGGTGGACCAATTGCTGGTGGCATTTGCTAAAAGTGTGGTAAGGATGATCACTATGCATGTGAATTAACCAATAGTTGTCACTGATCATAGTTTAAATCCCTAACTAGTGTTAAAATAAATTAACAAAAGAAACATGTTGAATATAGAGATGACTAAGTGAGAGAAAAAAAAGATGAAGACTGATTTATATAGCCATTTCTCAAAGGATACATTTAATTTGGTGCACTAATTATCAATTACATTTGAAAAAAATTAATTTATTGACTAAGAATAAATAGAGTCAATACTCTAACTAGTTAGGTGAAAGCTAAAATTTCATAAATTTTGACTATTGAAATTTACTTATGATCCACTAAGTTTATTTATCGAAACGAATATTTGCATCAATCATAAGTTCATAACCAATTAATAATACTCAAAGGTAAGTGTATCACTAGAAGTAAAATTTATTATTTTAGTTACAACATATATAATCTTAAGTATCAATGATCTTTCTTTTAAAAAATAAGTAACATGACATATGGTTTAATTACTTTGTACCGTTGAGTTCTCTTTTGGACCAAAGTTCTATGTTCTCCGTTTTTCCAATATGTTGCTTTGATTATTGACATATCATATAAATTCAATTTGACGACTAGGATTTAATTTCTTAAAGTGAGATCTTAATGATAATTAATATCATAAATACATTATACATTAGGAAAAATAATTTACCTTCCTTCTTGTTTATCTG
Source organism: Solanum habrochaites (assembly GCA_027704765.1). Classification (NCBI taxonomy): domain Eukaryota; kingdom Viridiplantae; phylum Streptophyta; class Magnoliopsida; order Solanales; family Solanaceae; genus Solanum; species Solanum habrochaites. The sequence continues at coordinate 16,527,034 of JAKWJA010002500.1, forward strand.
TCACGTAGAATATTTATCTTTCATTCTAATTTGAAGATTATTTATATTGTATTTTTATTTGTAACTTTGTCTCTAACATTTAAAGAATTTTAACTATTCAAGAACGTCGGCCCTCTTTTATGAAAATGCATAAAATATATTGATATAAAATGACAAAAAAGTTGGACTTATTTTAGTTTAATATAGAGTATTTAGTCACTCTAATTTTGTCACTCTTATTTATAGAAAAGAGTTGGATTTGTTTAGAACCGACAACACATATAAAATAATACTTTAAACATGACAAGTAGCAATAAATAAAATACCTTGTTAGCAACAACTTTTGATTCAAATTGCTTGTACCGGCTCTAGTTGGTCTCAATTTGATGGCAGATATCTCCTAAAAGGACAAAATAGTTAGAATCTGATGTATGATTTGTTTAAATAAATCAACAAAGACCACGCAGTCAAAAATAAAAAATAAAAATAGGATACCTTGCAATATTCTCTAAAACCAAACAAGCAAAACATTCTATTTCATGTTCCATATATGCACAAAAACAATCAATTATTGACCAATTATCATTGATATATTCTCTGAAATCATGCAACCAGACCTTTTTTTTTAAACAACACAACAAAAAAATTATTCCAGCAAAGATTTCAGGTAAAATTAAAGAAAACTTAAGGAAGAACAAAGAACCAAACACCTAAATGAAATTTAAATTGTTGCATCCAGTAGCCAGATTTCACATTCCATTGAACGGTAGTTCCATCAACACTACTACTAAGAAGATAGTTAATATTCTTGTTCCTCTTCAAATATAAGAGTTTCCCTTCATTCTTGTTAAGAGTACTAACCAATTTCCCCGGATGAAAGGACATTTATAGGATTTTTCATGGCTATCAATAATAAAAACCCATAAAGGACATCATAAAATGATAAATGTACCGTGAACTATAAATCTCAAGAAAACTAAATAGAAGTTTGACAAAATAATCAAGTGTTATGACACGAGGAAACACAAGTGATGTGGAGGTATGAGTATGCATGTTTGTTCTTGATATTATTGATTGAAAACATACTTGCTTCAATGATGTTGTATATTTTTCATGTTGTTGGTTGCTTGTTGATTATCTCTTAAATACTTTTGTAATTATCGTGATCAAGGACACTAGCCTACAGTCTGAGTGTATATGAATCCACACTAGTTTAGTAACCAAACCAAGGGTTGGCGTCATATTCGAAGGGAGTGGTAGTTAAACTAGTAGCTACTTAGAATTCCGATCTAAATAGTGATAGTTCAAGACATTTCTGAATATATTGCATTCCAATGCATTGCAAGTTTAGTAAATCAACCTAGGGTTGGGATCGTGTTCTAAGGGAGTGGTAGTGAAACTAGTAGCTACTTAGAATTACGTTCTAAATAGTAATAAATTAAGACATTTTCGAATATATTGTATTGCAATGCATTGTTAAACAAAGATAAATTTAGTTTGTGACACTAATATGTCAAATATCAAGATTTGTTTGTCACGAGTAGTAAAATATCAAATATTAAAGGGAAAATCAAGTATGGGAGAAAGTTCTTGGGGTGCGATCACTGTATGTGAAGATAAAAGTGGTGGGTACATGCTTTCGGTAGCTTATTTCACAAAACTATGGTGACTAGACTAAGCTTTAGGTGAAATAAAGTTCCCTCTCGTGCAACTTACCCCATATCAAATGGGTTCCACTCGTACACCCACTCATCTAAACTAACCAGACTCTTTCATGTCAGACCCTTATCCACACTTGCTCTTTTGATGGGAGTGCTTGATATGGTACTAGGGCTCCCCCTCTCGAGTTGAAACTCATGCCGACCCACTCCTTAGGAGATCATTCTAGTGGTCTTAGTTTGCGACCTCTCTCTCGAGCAATATGAAAACACATGGATGGTTTTGGAACTATAAAAACTACAACCACTAGGTGAAATCACCCCTAAAATGCAATCTAAGATACAAGCAAGCAAAACCCAACAAATATATCAACCCATAATTGTTAAATCACACCCCAAGAATAGGGGTTTTAGCCATACATCAAGAAATAATAAAATATACTTAAAATGATAAAGGAATCAAGTGGGCATAAGATATTAAACCTTAAAGTAGCAAAAGAAGGTAAATGTAGAATACCTACTTCAAAAATTGGAAGAAGAGCGTGTTTCTTCAATCTCCCACAAAAACCCTCTCCCAACTTGACAGAAAACATAGGAACAAAATATCAAGTGTAATTGTTTCACTCTCTTTTTTTCTATATCTAAATAATAAACGAGTTCGGTATTTATCGTTTTGCGAAGGTATGATTAAGATACTCATAAAACCAAATTGTTATCGAGCATCTACATTTAGGCTTTTATTTTCAATTGTTATATCAGCTCTTAACCAATTTGGTGTATCATCTGAAATTAAGGGATTTAACCAATCTTTCATGTTATCAAGAGTTTCCTATCTGGTTAGTTATTTGCATGCATCCTTCATGTTTTAGGATGACCTAAGATAGCATTAATATTGTCGGGATTGAAACGGACTGCCTCCCCCGTACTATTACAGAATCAATTGGTTTGACTACTTCTACATGTTTCTTTCCCGATATAAATCGAGATTTAAAGAATAAAACTCCCGAACCAAAGTTGGAATGTATGAGCCACACGACAAAGTGAAAAGCTGGAAGTGGTGATACCTTAGTGTGTGCTCATAATTTCTGGGTATCTGTCAATCACCCCATCTATGGACACGAGTTTTTCATAAAGAATAGTTCTTAACCCATCAGCCTTTGCCCTATTTGATTATTTTTGAAGTGGAATCTGCATCTATTTACCATTACTACGTGCATCAATTTTCTTCATTTGACTTTATCTGTGCGTATTTGTTCAATATGTGTGACCGTAGTTGTTTTCCCTTGAGCAGGCATTAATTTTCCTAAACATTTAGATTTGTCCATGCCTGCAATCACAATAATATAGAGATATTGTTAGTAGAATTAAACTGGGATTGGGTTGATATGTAAGCCAAATTAGTTCGGCAAAATGTATTTAACATTCGGCGAGCGAAACTTCTATGCCGACTTTTACAGTATAACAAGCATTCTAGTTGTAGGCAAGGGTGATATATGACTCCATCAGCTGGAATAACCGTCGAGTGTCACAGCGTGCCAGATCTGGCTCCTAGACTAGTTATTGCCATATTTGTCATTACAATTTTCCAAAATTGACCCCGTAACCCTTTGAAGTAGAATTTACCAAATGCTCTACTCAACTTTTAGCTAGGTTCACACAGTTGTGGCCTAGGATACTCAGATTTCTACTCATTCCCATACTAGGAAGGCTTAGCATACCTTAGTGGAGCAAAATGTATCTCCATAGAGCAAATACTATAATTGAAGGAAGGCTATGAACAACTAACATTTTCAGCTGATCTGGTGAAAATTTAGGCAACAAACGGCAGACAGATCTAGATCCAAGCACTAATTACTCAACTAAAAATACTTATTAGATACCACAATGTTGTAAAGACTAAATAAGTGTAATTTTTCTAGAGTCCACTACAAGAGTAATGTAATAAGGTGGAGGATCAAAGGCAGTGATTATATACGACATCTCAAGATCTCATCCAGTTGGTGATGTTAGTTGACTTTCGTCTCAGCTACTTGGCGGTACGCCAAGTAACTCCTTTCTGTGATGATTTGTACAGAACCTACAACTGATTTTGAAAATCCAAACAACGGAAATTATTGCAATCGCCAATCAAGTTGGCGCTTAGCCAACGTTATTTGTTTGACTCGTTCCATTCCTTTCAGAAGACCTCCACTCATGAATTTAAAAAATTAAAACACTCTTATTTTAAAAAATATATTAAAAACACTTCATGGATTTTGGGTTGTCTCCCAAACAACGCCTTAGTTTATGTCGTGGCCCGACATAAAATTAAAGTTCACGCTCCATTTTTAAGGTTGGCTTCCCCATTACTAGGCTGCTTTTCATTCGAACTTTGACTGGTTTTGATAAGTACATATGTAATTTGAGTGCTTAATAATTGAATGAGCATGGCATGAGTAGTAGTCAGCATGTTGATCACTAGAATATCCTCCATAAGATTCTTTAGTATCCTATAGTATTTACCGGATTGCTGGACTAGTTGTGCAAGAACCTCCTAGATATGTCCATCCTCTCTATCCTTAACTATCTTTAACTTATGTGGAGGAATATAATTCTTTGTTTTGGGACACTGCATTTCAAGTTCTTCAATCTATTTCGTTGGCTCATATAATTGATTTAGAAGGATCAACCAATAATATATTTTGCATAGCTTCATGCTCTAGATTACTTAGATTGTCCAAAAGTTTCTTTGTCATCTCATAGGGACTCTTTATCTATTGATTTGACGTATTTAGGTCGGCAAACATCTTGTTTGATGAAGTGAAACTTCGGTAAGAAAATTCTAGAATAGTTCTGGGAGTCCGAGTTGAGAGCATTTTCCAAGGAGTGCTCTGAACCTCATCCAACCTTCATGCAGTTGTTCGCCTTTTACCTATTTAAAGGTCAAGATACAGTTTATATATATCATTATTTTAGGTGTAGGCCATTCCATCTCTTTGTAGACAGTCACATAAAGTATTTTCCTCCTAAGTAGAAACACCAAAGAGAAACACAACTAAAAATAAAATTAGTAGAAACCATACTACACAGAACTCAAAACTATAAGTAACTACATTTTCACGTGACACCACTCCCCGACAGAGGCACCATTTGTATTAGTTTTTAATTTCATTTGAAATTATCATCATCAATGACACTAGCCCACAGTCACACTATCTATGAATCGAAGCTAGTTTAGTGAAAGAAGTAGCTACTTAGATTTTTGTTCTAAATAGTGATAGTTTAAGACATTTTCAAATATAAAGATTTGTTTTTCACGAGTAGTATAATTGAAAAAATTAAAGAGAAAATCAAGTACGGGAGAAAATTCTTGGGGTTTGATCGCTATGTATGTGAACATAAATGTGGTGCATACATGCTTTCGATAGCTATTTTCACAAAACAATGATAACTAGGCTAAGCTTTAGGTAAAATCAAGTTCATTTTTGGGAAACATACCACAATATAAATGGGTTCCTCATGAACACCCACTCATCTAAACTAACCATCCTACCCCTTCTCCACACTCGCTCTTTCGGTGGGAGTGCTTGGATATGGACTAGGTCTCGCCCTCTTGGGTTGAACTTCCTATAGACCCACTCCTTAGGATATCATTCTAGTGGTCATAATTTCGTGACCTCTCTTACGAGCAAGCCAAAAACACATGGGTATTTATGTATTTGAAACTACAAACCCATTAGATTAGACCACAACCACTAAGTTAAATCACCATTAAAATGCAATCTAAGCTACAATCAAGACCCGACAAATTAACCAACCCATAATTGCTTAATCACACTGCAAGAATGGGAATTTTTAACCACACACAAGGAAATAATCAAATATACTTAAATGATAAACAAATCAAGTGGGTATAAGAGATTAAACCTTAAAAGTAGCAAAGGAAAGTAAATGGAGAAGACTCACTTCCATAATTTGAGGAAGAGATTCTTTCTTCAAGCTTCCTCAAAAACCCTATCCAAACTTGAGAAAAAACTTAACACCAAAATATCAAATGTAATTGTTTTAGTCTCTCATTTTCAATATCTAAATAATGAAAGAGTTTAGTATTTATAGACTTCAAAATTATGTTGGTGAATACTTTCAGTGGAGTTAGTCCTGATTCACCTAGTGTTTTGGCGAATTTCCCTTCGTTCAGTTCTTCATCACTTGCATATTACCTTCCTTTTCTATGTGTTTTGGATTGATGGACGGAAATCTTCTGCTCTGTGGAATGGATCAGTGAAGTACCAACTGATCCTTTTCGTCACCTTTTTAATCCACATCCTTCAGTTCTCACTAGCTATAATAGAAGGCGGAACTTTGCTATATGGCGGATCGTCAAGTGTGCTTTGTGATGCGCACCTTTGCATCTTCAGCACTTTTTGTCTATTTTACTTTCAGTTTGTGCCTAAGTGTCCATGCTCCTACCAAATCCTCAAATAATTGAAACATAGGAAAAATTTATCAGATATTTGGACAAAATAAACAATCAAGGATAACTATTTGTATTAAAATACGGCCCTAGGTGGGTCCAATTTGTGGACTCAACCTGCTACGTACTATAGTTTATTTTATACCATAACCTATTACATATTAGTTTCTATTTTTAGTAGACCAATAATATGTAATTAGTACATGTTTCCCTATACTGACCAATACTTCTGTTTTTCTTCACTTTATTTTGTGGGGTACAACAATAGTGAATTTGACTCACCCTTAGCTCTATCTAGTCACCAGTACATCATGTTTTGGGGTAGCCTATTCCTTCTAGATCATGCTGGATTCTCTCAGTCATCATATGATGTGATTAGTATTAAGACAAACTATATTTCTATTTATTTTTGTTTCTTTGGTACACTTAAACCTGGTCTTTTTAAAGATTAGATGTCTTTATTGTGATTACTTTTAGGTTTTGGGAAGAATATGTGATAGACTCTAGTGGATTTGAGTTTCATACATTAATATATTTTGACCTTCCACATTATGGTTTTATTCGGTAAGAAATAAAATTAATGTAAGTTGGGATTTGAATCTGTTGGTTCACCCACATAGAAGGTTAAGTGTGGTGCCACTCATGACTCATTTTTTATCGTGAAAAACTTTGTATTAGAGTCAGGGTTTGGTGATCTCATCACAAAAGGAAATATCTAGTGGAGTCTTGTGAAATTATGCGAGGACATCTTTACTTTTCTTCGAGAGGCTAGAGGAATTCATTAAGTCTCATTTCACTACAAGAAACTTGATCGTCAATGACTACATCTCAAAGAAGGGACTAAATTGCGTTGTTATAAGTGTATTTTTAGAGAAAATATATTTTTGGACATTAAAGATAATTTTAAACCAACATCAATGAGGGGATAATATTTAGTTGTTAAAAGTACAATAATAGGTCGCTAAGACTAATCTAGTTAGTCAAAAATTTAGAGTTTATTGCTTAAATCATCCCTGAAGTATAACTTAAACCTAAAGGGCAGTGCAATGTTGGTTTATTACGAAATAGGCACATATTAATGAGGTTCTCCAGGCAGGAAGATTTTATCAATATGATATATAAACCAAATACTATATATTATCAAGGTATGGTTATTATTATATGTGTGACCTTTGATTTATGATTCTATGTTTGAGATTGATGATGAAACAACTCAGGCAATGACATGGATCTCTTTTCTGAACTTAAAAGTAACTTCCTTTGTTAAAGAATCCATTTTTCTTATCATCAGCCATAGCAAAACCTTTAAAACTAGACATGGTGACGATCAATAAGACTATACCTAATTGTACTAACATCAAAATGCAAGTGGATCTACTAGCTAATTTCCCCAAGGTTGTAGATTTAGAAGTTCTGAATGATGAGACTAAGACTTCTAGGGTGGAGAGTATTAAGATTCAATATGACATCATTCCGACATATTGTAAGTTATGTAAACTGTAAGGGCATGTAGAAAAGAATGTAGGGTTCTATATCAATAACTCAAGGATCACAAGTAGGAAAAAGGGAATGAAGATAATGAAAGGATTGTTGGCAATGCACAACAAGAGGTAGCCCTAATAAGTGCGGGCATGCAGATTAAGACATGGCATGCTACAAAAACAAAACCCAGCATGAAGAGAATAATTGAAAGGTAGAAGATGAGGATGTTACACATGCAATCCATTTCTAGTCCAAAATAATAAAGTTCATGATGAAGAGAGTAGTACACATAATGCAATTATGGAGGATCAAATAAATGAAGATAATCAACACATCACTTCTACAAATGTTATATATGAAGCGCAAGGAAATAAAAATACTAAATAGAAAGATATGGGGAATATTTATAATGAGAAGGAGAATGTACTTGCAAAATAGAACGAAACTCAAAAAAAATTGTACACACAAGAAAGGACAGGGCATAAGGACAAAGTAATAGTGTGCAGAAGTTTATACCTAAATAGAAAAAGATGGCAGACATTTTAGGGCTCAAACGCAAATAGGAGATCTAGATCTAGATGATCTACAACATACTCAATTCGGCAGGACTACAGGATAAAATTAACAAGATAAACAAGAGGAAAAAGAAGAACCAAATTTCATAGATGATAAATCATAGAGAAAAAGGATCCGTGAAACTAGTCAAATTATGGATTTATAAATTGTAGCTATACAAGAAAGTGGAAAGGACATGATCTTGAGTTTGAAAATGTTTAATATCATGTACCTCAATAGCAATCAACTTTACTAGATGGGTCTCAACATCCCCTAGAGTTGTTGAAGTTAGGTCACTCAATTCGTTAAACATTAGTTCATGTCATCACTGAAAGTCAGCTTCAATAGAAAGGTTGCACGAACTAGTGACACACAATAAATTGATTAAGTAACTCGTAAACATGAAAATTCATAGAAGATAAAAGAAGTGGAATATACTAAAAAGAAGAAAATGACAATATGCAAAACAATAGTAAAGAGGCGGGGCTATCATCACAGATGTCCTAGAGAGTAAGGAAAGTGAAGGTTAAAGGAGATAGTAATAGATTAGTGCCTAAAAGAATACAAACTAGGAAGGGGAGGGGTAATATCAATGTATAAAGGAGTTTCAAAGCTTTATTTAGGAATATTAGGTCTTGTTGAACACAGCATGCCTTTTGTAGGGTACAAACTCTACGTAAACATTACAAAATTGTAAGATTGGTTTGATGGAACCATTTTTAAAGTACTAAACAGATTTAAAGAAGAGAAAGAAGATTTGGGATGCAATAAGATAATTATAATACCAATGGGAAAATTTGGGTGTTTATGAATCATTATATTTATGTGGGTGTGATAGCAATTTTTAAAGAGTAGTTGACTTTACAACTTACAATAGATGATGGAAATCGGTTCTAACTACTACGGTTTATGCTAAATTCTCTAATATTGAATAATAAGTCTATGGGAAGACATATCCTCAATTGATTATCCTTTCAATAGTATTTTGGATTGTGGGTGGTGATTTTAATGTGATCTCATGAGATGAGGATAATATTTGTGGATTGCTTGTTTATCCACATGAATATGAGGATGTTTCCCTATGCTTTAACTCATGTCTGTTGTCTGATGTTTATTTCTTAGGAAATCCATTTACTTGGAGGAATGGCAGAGTTGATGAATCATGCAAGAGACTATATATGGTTGTGTTCATTGATTCATTACTTGATATATATTGCAACACTGGATTACAACACCTAGCTAGGATAGTGTTTGATCATGCCCCCACTACACCTTACTTGTGGGGTGGGATAGATTCATACTTCTATGCCTTTCAAGTTTTTGAATTTTTTTACTAAACGAGAAGATTTCAAAAATGTTGTTCAACAAAATTGGTTGTCTGAAGGCTGAGATAATATTTTCATTCAGCTGAGCAGAAACAGAAAAAGGACCAAGAAGGCCTTTGCTTAGAGTAGTGACAAGTTTGGAGATATTTTTAAGCAACTAACCATTAGAGAAGAGATTGTGAAGATTAAAAAGAGATTTTTCCAAGAAGACCATTAAAAAGTTAATGAAACAATATTGAAAAGAGAACATGCAGATTTAAATTCTATATTTATTTAAGAAGAGTTTTGGAGACAAAAAGCTAGTGTACAATGGTTTGAGGAAGGGGGTAGAAATACTAAAAAAAATTATGGGCTTGTTAGCGTAAGAAGGAAAAGGCTTACATTGAAAACAGATCTCAAGGAAGATAAAACATAGAAAGAATTTGATTATTAAATCATAAGGGAATGAGTCTGCTTTTTTTAAAAGAAATTCACTAGTGGATATATAGCTAAGAAAATGCCTAAGTTATAGGATATCCAATTACTAAATTTTAGGAAGATGATGAGTTGCTTAAATCTCTACTTGAGGCAAAAGAAATTAAAAAAGCTGCGTTTGATTTAAATGCTTATAGTGCGTGTCATCATGGTGACTTTACGGGATAATTCTACTAGACATGTTGGGATATTTTACGTCCTAAATTTATTCAAATTGTGCATGAATTTTTCGAGGGTGTTCCTCACCAAAAGTCTATTACTCACACCTATCTGGTTATAATAACTAAAAAGGATGTTACCCGGTCCTTCTCAAATCATAGACCAAATAGCCTGAGTAACTTCTTAAACAAGATCATTACCAGACTGGTTCATGATAGGATTGAAGGTTATCTATACTTGATATCAAAAAATTAATTTGGTTTCGTAAAAAGAAGGAATATCACTGAAAATATGTTGTTGTCGAGGAGGTTATATTTTATATAAAGCTAAGGGATAAGTATGATAATGTTGTTATAAAGTTGGACGTAGAAAAATCATATGATAGGGTAGGTTGGAGTTGTTAAATGAGAGTCTTGGAGCGATGTGTTTTGCTTCTAAGATTCTAGACATGATTTTGAGATACATTGCTAATAAGTAGTATTTTGTTCTTATTAATGGGAAAGCTTGTGTCTTTTTCCTCTCTACAATAGGGGTTAAGCAAGGAGATCCTTTATCACCTGCACTTTTTATATTAATAGCAGACGTGTTATGTAGATCTATGAATCCACTATTTGAGAGATGTGATTACAAAGTAATGTATATTCTAAATGGACTGATAAATTGAATCTATGAAGATGATAAAATTAGTTTTGCGGTTGCAGACAATAAATCTTCACAAATTATAATGGGAGTTTTGAAAAGTATAAGGAGTAATAAATACAATTGATTAGTAAAGATAACAACTCATATTTTTTACATTATAAGGCAATACATGTTTCCCGATAGTTCATAAAGGTGATAGGTGGTTTTTAAAGAGGTTTAATTCCATTGAAATACCTGGGATGCCCTATTATTCTTGTGCAATGACCAAGAATGACATAATGTCATTAACTGAATCAAACTTATCTCTTAATTATCCTATCCTAACATCTTTGGTATCATTCGATTCATTATGTGCATCATTTGAGGCTGGCCTCATTCATTCAGTGGGAACTTTAACTTAACCGACATGGGAATAGAACCCCGGCAGATCCCTATATTGGCAGTATATGTTCAAATATTAGGTGATATAAGGATATCCATACCTGGCATGACGGACAGCTCATTCATGAGAGTTTATGAACCTCGCCTTCCCGAATGAGGTCACGCTCATAAGCTAGTCTATCGGTGCTCAGAAAAGTTTCATTACATTCAAACTCATTACGTCATGGAAGCTGTCTTCTATTATGAGGACATAATAGCAATAGGTGATTTTTATCTCATCATACTATAAAGTGTGTTAATCTCAATACTTTCATTAGAGTGTTCATAAAGACTGTCTCTTCATTAACTTACACTATATAGGTGATTTATGTTTTGGTAACATTTACTTAGGCTCATTGGAGATGCTCTCATCTTTTACGTTAGCTCATATCATAATTTCCACCACATTCATTAACATTAGGCACATTGATCTTCATAATTAATATCCTTTTACGTGAATGTTCATTTCATCATTTGCATGCCACTGGGCCCTTTGTGTGTTTCACACTCTTACGTAACCCTTCTAGGGTTTCATAGTTAATTGTTCATTTCAATATTCATTGTTCATACGTCATATCCAATGCACTTGGCCATTTCTGTATCGTACACTCGTCTTAATCTTCTAGGGTTTCATCATTTCATTAAAAATAATCTTAGGTTCACTTTGGTTTTAATTGAGCTAGACTTATGGTATTACATACAGACATGAGGCTCATCATAATTTGTTTTTTTAATGGCTATATCCTTCATAGATTATGCTAGTACAAGACATATGTATCTTGTATGTATGCAAGATCCAATTTTTATCTAACTAGGGGCATTATTCTGGAGGAATATTTAATTCAGTATGATTTATGTATCATATGCAAAATTGGTCAAGGAACCCAAGTGGCGAACATCCTTGACAATACTTAATTTTTTCCTTGACTTTATGTTTGTCTTCATGAAATTTAGGACCCTAGATTCGAAGCCCCATCATTAACATTCTATCTTTATTTATCCTTGGATTCTCATCTTATTTAGCTAAGGGTTTGTGTATCTAACCCCCACAAACCACTTTTTATTTTTCATTAAAAATTGTGTTGCCCAATTCTCCTAGACAAAGAGGTTGTGGGATCAAATTCCCACAGCCTCTCTTTATTCACTCTTTATTTCTCTAGTGACAGGTAGGTTGTGGGTTCGAACCCCCACAGCTTTCTTATTTTATTTTTACTTAAAATTTGACTTATTATGCGTTGGCACTGAGGTTGTGGGATCGAGACCCCATGGCCACACTTAATTTTCTTATTTATTTATCCCCTTTCCCTTTTCCAGCCTTGAGGTTGTGGGTTCAATTCTGACGCCTCAAACTTCCTTTCTTTTATTTTTCTTTACCTTCATTTGCTGCCTGGAGGTCGTGGGTTCATTTCCCACGCCTCCCATTTTATTTATTTAATTTTTGCATTCTCCTTTTTCCAGCCAGTATACCCATTTCGATCCCCATTGTCCCATTTCTTTTCTTGGAGATTTCAAGCAAGGAGACAGTGAGGTTACTGGTCAATCCGTGTGCCTCACACCTTTCTATGATCCAATAAATTCCAAATTATTTCCTCTAACTTTATCTAAAACTAAGGCTTGGAAGTTGACTGGAATTTTAGTCATTTTTTAGCTATTGTCACAACATTGTGTTCGAGATGGTGAAATCTTTTAGGGTAATCATAGATCTGTTATATAAACATTTTTGGGGTGGCCATTTGCCTAGATTCGTTTAGCCAAAGTTATTGATAATAAAATCATCCACACTTCCCATTTAATGAACACCATGATTTAATAGGTTTACACCATAAAAGACCAACCAAAACAATATCAAACTTGAAAAATTAACCTTAGACCTCCGTTACATTCAACATTTTTGCACATGCACACACTTGCAAAAATTTCGGAAAATTGCTTGTCTTTAATTACGATTTCAAGTACACCACACATCATCATATTTACACAAAAAAACATAATATTATACCTATTTCTACAGCAATCATACCCAACAACATTCATTGGGAATAGGTGAAGGGGGGAATGCCAAAGAGGCGAAACAGTCATAGTTTTCAAATGAATAAGATGAACCTTAAGGGGTATCTTGGGAAAGGGACAAAGAGAGAAAAAACCACATACTTATTTTGGCTTCAAACCTTCTGCCCGAACCCTTTCCATAATAACCTCACTTCAACGCCAAGTTTTCAACACAAAACTTCGACAGAAAAATCCTCTCTTTATGTGCATAACAGTTCACTTGCTTGTTTTCGTAATTTTCGTGTGAGTCTTCAAGGTGTGAGAACTTCGTTTTATTTTTATGCTTTGGATCTTATTTTGCAGAGAATTTTTTTTTATTGAAGAGGAGGAAGAAGATTGAACTTGTTAATGGAGAGAAAAACGTGAGAGTTCAGTTTGGATTATAGAGAGACTTAGGGTCTAGTTAGGACTAGTCAAATAAGGTTACTTAATTCTTAAAAATCGCTTTTTATTATATTTAATTCAATAATAAATATTAATATTATTAGATTACATTAATTTACCAACTTAAATTAAAACAATTTAATTCATTACTTCCACCTAGGTTCGCACCCCGGTGGAGCAAGACTTCACTTTGAGAGCCCAATTTCGGCCCTCTCTGCCCAAAACTCCCCTCCACCTTATTAATTAAATAATTAATTATACACTTAGGATAATTATTATGATACCCTTAGCCTTGAAAAAGACCATTTTACCCCTAGACCCTCTAAACCTAAGATTTCCTCTTTTTAAGTCCACTAAAGACTCTTTCAAGTAAATCTCCGTATTCGAGTGCCCTAAATGGTTGGACACAACATTTTATAGCTCAAATAACTCCCCAAGTTAGTTGGCTTGGCTGTATCAAGGGTTTAGAGGTCTGGTTCAACACACATCAATCCGTGTTAACCCGATCTAATCGTACGCATTCTAGATACATTAAACATTACTTAGCATATTCATTTTTAGGGTTGTTACATTATCCCCCCCCCCCCAGGAACATTCATCCTAGAATGAAACTACTCTTTACGAACAATAAGTAAGTCATGTATAGAATGTATGCCTACATAGGTAATTCAATACTCCCCATTGGTGAATATGATTCACTTATTAGAATGATGGTGCACATCCTTGAAACATACTAGTAGCTTCACATTAATTGACTAAGGAAATCTTTCCTAAACTAGTCTCATCAAAGCATACAACATAACTAAACATGTAAGTCATACAAATCATCAACCAACATGATGACTCAAACATGTTAACCTCATATTAGTGCATAAACACCAATACACAGTCAAATACATGAAAGACTAATTAAGGCTATGCACCCAAGACTTCACTAGAGGTGCCTTCTCCTGCACCCCTAGACTTGTGTGCGAAGAATCATTGCCTCCTTAGAGACTCTTCACTTGGACCATTAGGTTGAACTCTCCCCTTCCTTGTTCTTGACTTCTCCTATTCGGACAATCCTTCACCATGTGACCCGGTTTGCCAAAACTGTAATAAGCGTTAGAGTCCATCATACATTCTCCCCCATGCAAGTGTCCTCTCCAGGGCTGTAAAGTCTTACAAACCTCAGGGAGTAATCCCTGACTTACATCAAGCCCTGCATAAGGTTGATGAATTCCTCAACCTTAGCCTCCTTCATTTATTCAGGAAAGAACCGCCCTACAAAAGCCATCTTGAAAAGAACCCAAATAATACGACCCCCTCCTAAGGATCTGCTATCCTTCCACACCTTATACTAGATTGTGCTACATCCTTTAGCTAGTAGGATGCAACCTCAGACTTCTGCACATCAATCAAACGCAATAGCCTGAGCTTGTGCAGTTCTAGCTTGCGCCATCTATACAAAAGTTTTCGTTACCTCCCCATTTTTCAACCCAGCTGGGTTAACAGGCATATCTATTCCAATAGCTAGAGCTTGGGAAGGAACCTAAATTACTCCAGCAGTTGTTCCTCCAGTCTCTTCGCCTGCTTTTTTCCTTGTATTCATATTTTGGAAACTTCAAGAGTTGATGTTAGATACGCTATTAACACCAAGAAAGTCGATATTATAGAAGGCACGATAATATTAGAAGAAGATAAATTTTCCTACGCATCATGTAGTTTCTAATTCAGGATAGTGGTGCACTTCACTAGCATGGCTTAGAAACGACTCGATGTGGTTGATGTGAACTTATTATCCTAGGAAATTAACCTAGTTCTATGATACCAACTTTGTTAAGACTGAAAACTAGACCCCAGACGAGACCGGCGTCGTTGACCTCTCAGCGGTCGCAGACAAGCCTACATACATCATTCTTACGTCATGTATGTTAATTTTAGCGGAAAATTTGAAACTTTTTATTTCTTAACATGCTTACTAAACATTATACTACATACATAATTGTTCACCATCAACCATCTAACATTAAGATCATCAAATGAAAGATACAGGTCATTATAACGATAAAAATGTGCTTGCCAAAATGGCACCAATACAATGTCTAACAAAAATGGCAAAGAAACGCTAGTGGACCATACTCAACTAGCTCAATCCTACAATTAAGCTAGAATGTAAGTAGGCAATCATCCTCGAAATCATGAGGGCCTACTAAGTCCGGATATATGTTTGATGTTCGAATAATTGCAGCGTTGATCTTGTAGCTCTAGCGTCCACCTATGCATGGACCTAAATATTTAGAGTTGTATAGGGTTAGTACATACTTGTACTAAGTATGGGTTTATGCAAGCACACACCAATGACATGCATTAGTAAGATTAGCTCTTTCCTAACAACATGATTATAGAAGGTCAAGTCAGTGGACTTACCAAATTGAGATTAGGAAAGTGAATGAGCTTTTCAAATTTGAATTACGAAAGTTTATTAGCTTTCCAAATTTGGATTAGAAAATTTATGCCATGAGAGTAACATGAATCGTCATACTTAACATTTTTCACAAAGCACAGAACAGTGTACACATAGCACATATCATAACTCCTATAACACATAATGTTGTTCATATCATTCATTCGTATGCCATGAGAACTTGGAATATTAGACTTGAGATTAGGACTTCCCAAAAATGAGGGATCAACATATGGGGCCTCAACAAGGGAGTCTGGTTTAGCAAACACGGAGTCTACTTCATTCATTCGTATGTACTTCATTTCATTTCATTCAATGGCCAATGTAAAACCAGCTATACCTAGGATGTAGTTTAAGACTTTCAAAAGGTACGTTACTAAAAGACCAAGAATGACCTAATGTCATTACTTGAATCTAACTCACCTCTTTATTATCCTATCCTAACATCTTTGGTATCATTCATTTCATTATGTGCATCATTCGAGGCTGGCCTCATTCATTCATTGGGAACTTTAACATTAACCGACATAGATAATGTGAGCATCATGAAATCCAGTGTCATGAAATCCCACACTGAAAAGAGGTGGAGTCACGGCGAAAGTTACCAAAAATATGCTAGTATACATGGGAATTGAACCCCGCCAAATCCCTATATTGGCAGTATAGGTTCAAAGATTAGGAGATATTAGGAGATCCATACCCAGCATGACGGACAGTCTCATCTCATGAGAGTTACATGAACCTCCGCCCTTTTAGAAAGAAATCATCACCTCTCATAGATAGTCTATCAGTGCTCAGTATAAAGTTCCATAACAATCAACTCATACGTCATGGAAGCTGGCTTCTAGTATGACGACATTATAGCTCAATAGATAATTTCTGATCTCATCATTAGTATTAAGTGTGTTAATCTCAATACTTTCATGAGAGTGTTCATAGAGACTGGTCTCTTCATTAACTTTACACTCTCATAGGTGAGTATGTTTTGGTAACATTTACTTAGGCTCATTTGATATTGCTCTCATCTTTTACATTATCCTCATATCCTGTTGTCACCAAATTCATGAACATTAGAACATTTGATCTTAATAATTAATCACCCCTTTATACGTGAATGTTCATTTTGTCATTTGCCAATGCACTTGGCCATTTGTGTGTTTCACACTCTTACTTAACCCTTCTAGGGTTTCATCGTTTCAGTGTTCATTTCGTCATATGCCAATGCACTTGGCCATTTAGTGTATCTTACACTCGTACTTAATACTTCTAGGGTTTCATCATTTCATTAAATACATCTTAGGTTCACTTGTTTTTAATCGTAAGCAAGATTTATCGGTCTATACATACAAGCCATGAGGCTTCATTCATTGTTTGTTAAGTGACTCATATCTTCCTAAGATTATGTAGTACAAGACTTATATATCTTGTATGCATGTCAATATCTCGATTTTTATATAAGTAGGTGGCATAGTCCTTTAAAACATTTAACCGTATGATTAATGTTTCAATACACAAATTTGGGCAAGGTAATCACAATTCGAAACACCTGGACATATACTCTTACTTTTTTTCCTTGCTTTATTTTAGTCTCCATGCACATGTGTGACCCTAGATCGAAGCCCCATCATAACATTCTAATCTTTATTTTTCTCCTTGGATCTCCTCTTATTTGGATGAAGGGTTGTAGGATCGAACCCCCACAAATCCACTTTTTTTATTTTCATTAAAAACTGTGTTTGCCCAATTTTTTTTTGCGCCAACAATAGGTGGTGGGATCAACCGCCACAACCTCTCTTTATTGCACTCTTTCTTCTCTAAGTCATCTTCCTTATGTTTTTTTACTTAAAATTGACTTACTATGCTTTTTGGCAAATGAGGTTGTGGGATCGAGCCTCACCCGCCATCACTTTTTTTATCTTAGTTATTTCTCCTCTCCCCTTTCCCCTTTCCAGCCTTGAGGTTGTGGGTTCGATTCACCACGCTAAGTTCCTTCTTTATGTTTCTTCCCCTTCATTTGCTTCCTAGAGGTCCTGGGTTTGATTCCACGCCTCCCTTTATTATTTAGCTTTTGCACTCGCCTTTTTCCAGCCAGTATACCCTTTGTCGATCCCCCTAGTCCCATTCTTTTCTTGCGACGTATTCAAGGAGTAACGGGAGGTCAGTGGTTCCAATCCTTGTGGTCCACCCCTTTATTCTTTATTCCTCTAACATTTATCCTAACTACGCTTGGTAAGTTGTGGAATGTTAGTCATTTTTTTATCCTTATTATCACCAACATTTTCACCTTGAAATCTTGGGTAATTCATAGATCTTATACACATTTTTTGTGCATTTTCAATAGTTCGTTTATCCAAAATATTGAATACGCAATTAGACCCCCTCCATTTTAAATGAACTCATGATTTACATAGGTTTACACACGTAAAATGACAACCAAACCAATATCAAACTTGAATATTACCCAAACCTACTTTACATTAACATTTTTCACTGCACACCCTTTCCACAAAGTTTCGAATACATGTTTGTATTTCATAAACCGATTTCAATTACCAAATCTCATCATATTCTCACAACATAATATATACCTAATTCTACCAGCAATCATACCCAACATACAATTCATTGGGAGATAGTGACAGGGGCATGCAAGAGGGGAAACAGTCATAGTTTTCGAATGAATAAGATGAACCTTAAAGGGTCTCTTGGGAAAGGGACAAAGAGAGAAGAAAACACATACCTTCTTTTAGCGTTCAAACCTTCTGCCCAAACCCTTTCCAAAACTCACGTCCATGCCAAGTTTTCAACACAAAACTTTCGACAGAAAAATCCTCTCTTTGCCTAACATGTTCACTTAGCTTATTTTCTTATATTTTCGTGTGAGTTCTTCAAGTGTGAAGAAATTGGTTTATTTTTATGCTTTTGTATCTTATTTTGGAAGAGAATTTTTTTGTATGAAAGAGGAAGAGAGATTGAACTTGTTAATGGAGAGATAAACGTGAGAGAGAGAGTTGGAGTTATAGGAGACTTAGGAGTCTAGTTTAGGACTTAGTCAAATAAGATTTACTTAATTATTAAAAATCTAATTTTTATTTTATTTTAAATTCGATAAGAAATAATAAATATTAATTAATTAAATTATTTTACCAACTTAAATTAAAACAATTTAATTCATTGTTTCCACCTATGTTCGAACCCCGGTGGAGCAAGAGTTCACTTCGAGAGCCCAATTTCGGCCCTCTCTCCCCATAATGCCCCTCTCCCTTATTAATTAAATATTTAATTATATATTTAGGGTAATTATTATGATACCCTTAGCCTTGAAAAATACCATTTTACCCCTATACCCTCCAAACATAATATTTCCTCTTTTTAAGTCCGCTAAAGACTCCTTCGAGTAAATTTTCATATTCGAGAGCCCTACATGGTTGGACCCAATCTTTTCTAGATCAAATAACTCTCCAAGTTAGTTGGATTGTCTGTAGCAAGGGTTTAGAGGTTTGGTTCTACACGCATCAATCTGTGTGAACCCTGTCTAGTCGTAGGCATTCTAGATACATTAAACATTAATTAGCACATTCATTTTTAGATTTGTTATAGAACAAGTAGTATAAGAGACAAGGGCCATAGAAATCATAATGGGAATGGGACTCTCAAGGATGGAAGAATAGGTTACTGGCAAGATATTTCTTGACTATTAAATATGGGGGGGGGGGAACCAATGGAAGGACATGCCAGTGTATGGTTTGATAATTTGACTAAACTTTTAACTTATATTATCATATGAACCTGAAACACGATCAGATTCAGGTGGAATCTGTTATTCAGTTGTTTAATGAGGATTGATGGTATTATTACTACAGAACATAGCTGGATGAGATAATTGGTTTTCATGTCTCCAGATCGAGGGAAGCCTTATCCTTTAAACCATAAAGGAACATAAAAAACATGATGGATGCCTAATAGATCTGGAAAATTTAAGGTTAAATCAGCTTGGGAGTTGTCTAGAAATAGAAAGGAGCCTATAAATAAGATATTTAACATATGTGTAAATTGATTACATTTTTAATTTATTATTAATTTTATGGAGGTTGTCATTTAGAAGAATTCCTATCAAGGAAGTTCTTATTATTAAAGGCAATTTTTAATGCTCAGATATGTTGTTGTTGTAATAACAAGATACAAGAGACCTTTGTACATTCGTTCATTGAAGGTGCTGAATCATATTATATTTCGAGGTTATTCACGGAGGCAGCATGTCTTTAGTTTCAAGTAGTATAGATAAACGAGACATTGTAGGAATGGTAGAAGAATTGTTTTGCTACTAAACTAAAGCAAATATACAAAGGAAGTTCTGCTAATTAAAGCTGAAAGATTTGAAATTAAGGATGTTTATAAAGCATAAGAAGAAGCATAAAGACAAACACTATAATAACATTCACATAAATGTTTACATATACCCATGGTTAAAAGACAATCCAAAGAATAGTCCATTGATTGTCAGTTCCTTGAGATATAACTCCTCTAATAAAAATACATTTGTTTATCTTATTACCACCCGAAATCAAGTGGCATACTGATGAGCTGTAAATGTACAAAATGTCCATTGCTTTCTGTATAAGAGATTAGTCAAGGGGAATATTGATAATGATGCTGACTCCAATGGACTGAGAATGTGTTGTTGTTTTACTAAAGAATAAATATCATTACAATAGGTATAGCATATTGTATGAACACAACCTAATGCCCTTAATGGCTCATAAAATTTTATGTGGAAGCTGGGAGGTTGCATGAATGGATTGATGATGGATATCAATGTGGAAGTGATACATACATATCAAGAAGGGAATTCAGTAGCAAATTTTTTGCTAATATTGCTTTTGATTTTGCAGGTA
This sequence comes from Solanum habrochaites, assembly GCA_027704765.1. Lineage (NCBI taxonomy): Eukaryota > Viridiplantae > Streptophyta > Magnoliopsida > Solanales > Solanaceae > Solanum > Solanum habrochaites. Next base: position 16,547,955 of record JAKWJA010002500.1, read on the forward strand.
AACACATGAAATAATCTTTTAACATAAATGAAACAGCTCAACAAGTACAAATAACTATTTAACTTGAAATGGAAAGGAATGGTAAACCACAACACAAAGGAAAGGAATGGCCTGAATTTTGCGTGTATTTTGGTTGAAGTTTATATGGGAAAACAGTTGCTAGAGGTGGTGAAATTTATGAATGAAAATGGTAGACTGATTGAGCAGCATGTGTTGTAAAAAACATATAGGCATGAAGAAAATTGGGTAGACTTTAATAGAAAGGTCCTAAGCCTGTTTAGGTACCTCCTAAAAAGGAGATGAACAGAGGGAAGGAAAAAATCAAAATTGGCAAGCAAAAGCAGGGGTCAAGTCGCATAACAACAGAAAACTCATGAGGGAGGAAGGTGGACACGAGTAATAAGGAGGGGTAGTAAACCCCCGCAAGGATAAGGAAGACACTTCCAAAGAGTTCTCCAGGTAAGACTTGTCAATTGGAAATGACTAACTCTTTTCAGGTACTGCCAAAAAAAGTTGAATGGAAGGAAACAAATAAAATGATGATTTTAATTAGTTAAAAATTAAGGGGGATTAATACTCCAAATAAGAAAATGGAAGACAAAATCCACCAGTGAAGCCTATGTGCTAGTGACTAGACAGTCTTCAAATTTCTTACCTTTAGGCATCTTTAATGGTTCAGGGTCTCGGATAGAAACGATCTTCTTCAATATTGTATTGGTTCCTATTTGATCAAACTCTTCTTAATTTCTTTCTTCTCCTTTCCTTTCTCTCCTCCTTTCTTATTTCTCTCATTTCTATCTCCTTTCTTCTCTTTCTTTCTTTCTCCCTCCCTTTTCCCTTTCTCTCCTGGATCCTTCACAATTATATTAGTTTGAGAGGTTGATTAACTAGCCATCAATAGCCAAATCGAGTATTCAATTTAGATGTAGAAAAAAGAAGAAGATATAAACCTGTAATCTCGACGTAGTATTCATTTTGGGAAGATTGGAACACTCATATTCATAAAGGGTTTGATCTTATCTGGTCTATACGAACACTTAGCCCAAACAATCATAGATCCCTAATCATCGCCAACTAAAAACACATGTTGATCAGGGGAAATGAAGTTCAGGAGTTCTAGATGGTCACCAACAATAGTCAGAATCGTTTGCAATGAACAAAAGGTAAGTTTAATTGTCTTACTTGAAACAATATTAAAAGTGGGAAAATTGAGAAGTTGGTTGAAAATATGTTTGCTGGATGGAAGTATGTTACTAATTTGGAGAGGCATAAAAATTGTAGAGTATAGCTAACATGGAGGCTACAATATTATTCTGTAAACCTCATAAACGTGGAGGTAATATTCATCCCCCTTCATGTTTCCTTTCAAATTTCATATGCATATAGGGGTTGTGGGATAGTTTATTGATCCAAAGTAATAGGTGCATTGAACCATAATTGGTGTTAGGTGAGTTTAACTATATCTTGAATGTTAATTATAGAATAGGGGGGAATCCAATATCATGCGCAAAAATGATGAACTTCAATAAATGTGTGACGGAAAGCGGATTGGTGGAATTTCCCACTCAGGGAAACAAAAACATTTGGAGTGACAAACATGAAGAAAAAATAATACTTTTCCAAAATAGATTGGATATTCATCAACAGAGAACTATGGACACAATGACTAGTTGCAAAATATTATTCTTTCCAGAGGGAATTAGTTGCCATTACCCAACAAAAGTAGTTCTTAATGAGGAGTATAAAACCAGAAAAGCTTTTACAATTGTAAATGTATGGACAAAGCACTCAAAGTTTCTACCAGTTGTACAAGAAGGATGTAAGGAACATAAGAGGACTTTATGATGCACCAAGTAGTGAGAAAATTAAAGTTTCTAAAGGAAAAGTTAAGGGTGTTGCATGCATAAGAGTTCCAAAATATAGTGAGTAAGGCAAATGTATACATGGGGAAGTTGAACCAAACACAAATTCAACTATAGAAATATCCTTATAATATAGACTATCAACAACAATAAAGTCAATCGTATGACAAAATTCAGGACTTCATCTTATCTGGCTGAATTATTTCTACAACAAAGAAGTAAGGCAACTTGGATAAGATTGGGAGGTCGATGAGTACGAAATCTGGACTCATTTAGGTCTTGGTTTTCATAATTTATTGTCCTAAATGACTAATGTATGCTATAAACTTATATTGAAGTGTAAATTCACAGCAATGAAGACAAAGAAAGACAAGGACATTAACGTGCAAAAAGGAGTGGAAAACATGAAAAAGGCTGAAGATAGAAAAAGCATAAAATCTCCAAAGAAAAAATTGCAATGGATTTAGACCGTGGGCAACACATACTTTGATAGATAATGTAACAGAACCCTACGGTTAAGGAGCCACGACAAACCGGCGATGGAATGGAGACATTGGCACATCACAGACTTGGTCGGCGATGCTCGACTAACCTTGCCTGGTGATCTTGAACACCAAAATTTGAGGAAGTATAAATTGAATTTAAAAGAGCAGAAAAAGGGTCCCGTATCAAATCTAGTCATTTACTGAGTAATTTATCCATTGTAGAACTTGGAATTTTCATTTGTTACTTAGTTTTAGGAGTTTTTTTAAGTATATTTTAAGTTGGGTACTGGATATTGAGCATTTTTTATCAGTGTTAAGATGTGGATTGCAATACCAACATCGTGGAAAACCTAATTAGTATTGTTTTTTTTCTTTTTATGACGTGCGTAGCTAAAACCCCAATTCTTAGGTTTTGATCATGTGATTATTTATTCTAATTATATTATGGGTATTTTTTTACTAATTTAAATGTTGTTTTAAAGTTGGGTTGATTGATAAATGTGTATTAAATCATAAATTGTAGTTGAAAATGAAATTTTAGCTTAGTGTTTTGCTTTCTCGTGAGAGAGGTTCTCAAACTAAGGTTATCAAAATGGGTTGTTGTGGCTTCTTCTCAGGAGATATAATCTTTGTCAAATCCTACCTATATAGATCGAGAGAGTAGATAAGTTCAAGTTTTGGGTTGTTTTTATAGATAAGCTTGTCGAGATTCGAGAGAAATCACTTGAATTGTAATAGTTATTCTTGAGAAAGTTATTGCATCTATAGACTAGTCTACCCGCTGAGATTCAGCCGTTGTAAGCAATTTTAATTACCCTTGTATTGAAATTAGCATACAATCGATAAGATCCCCGATAATTCAACTATATTTGATTACTCCCCCACTTTTCTTATTATTGTAGTTGTTAATTGACACTCTTAAACCCCCCCCCAATCTGACATTTAATGTCAAACCATTAATTTACGTTCCTGCGTTTCTATAATGTCTACGTCTAGAACTGATTAGAACACAACCTTTACTTCTTAATTGAATGCTATACAGTATCAATCCATGTGGGTTTGACCCCAACTCTTTGTTGAGTTTTAAACTAAAATACGATCGTCTATCCCTTGTATTGGATGCGGTGTAGATGAATTTCTACTTTAATTGTTGCCGCTGCCGATGAGTGTTGTTATTTAATTCTAAAATTGAAGTTGGTTTATGATGTGGTTGTGTTGTATTTTAAACTATTTACCATTTGTGTTTTGTTTGTTGCTTTTGAGCAAGCGACGTAAAAAGTGTTAATGGAAGAAACACCAGCCAGCTGTGCCAAAATGACAACATTGGTAACTTGAACGATGTGCATGAAATAATTGTGATTAAGGTACATTTTGGTGGTGTAGGTACTATCTGGTTACATTTGGTTGAGGTAAACGTGGTGTTCTACGTGACAAGTATGATGTTGCGACACATGCAAATGAAATTGTTATTTTGAGCCTTGCCTTATGAGGATCCCTAAGACCATATTCAAAATTTTGTGGACGTTAGTGGTTCCTTCTCGTTCAAGAACATATCCCAAGAGTGAGTCCAACTCGATTGTTCCGTTTTTCTTTCACGGGGGAGGCTACCAAAGTGGTTACCTAACCTACCTAGGGACTCCATTATTACATGGGGTGACCTGACGGGCGAGTTCTGCATAAGGTTCTTTCTTCCTTCGAGGATGATTTCATTAAGAGATATTCAAACTCTTAGATTGTAAGCCAATTAACGAGACTAGGCTATAGTTTCAAAAATTTCTACTCTGATTCTGACTCCCAAACTCCCAAACAATGTCTTCCTACAAATTTTCTATTGGATTCTACATTCGGCAAACATAAAAGGTGTGCCTGACAGCCTAGTCCATGGAGGTACATTAGAACAACAATTTGAAATTTCTTCAAAGTAACCTCAGACATGATGAAAATTAATCGTGCTTTGTACACGAGAGAGGATCAAATGTGTCCTTGAATTTTAGAAGGACCAAGGAATAAATATAAAAGAACTAAGAACGGGATCAAAACATGGACAAGATGATGACCTAATTAGATTGAATTGTTGTCCAAATATTTCATGAGTAGTGGTGCAAAAGCAGTACATGGTGTTTATATTAGTCGGTTGAACCCCGATGAGGCACATTTTATGGTTTTATATAATGAGGAGGTGATCTTCCTTGCAATAAAGATGGTGGTTTCCGTTCGAACTATCCAATGTTGGGTGTGAATAAGGTTGGAATATAGAGCGTGATAATAGTTGGAGATACCATGATAGGGGATGATGTGAGTGTGGTACTAGTTTGAAAGGGAGAGATGGGGACAAGGAGATCTTTTTTAAACTCATGATCGTCAAAAGCCTAAAGAGCAAAGGGATGACCCTGAATGCTTCCGCACTGAAGATATGCTCTCATGCATTATCAACAAAGTTGAAGGGTAACAAAAGGTATTTAAAGAGATGAAGGAGGATGTATCTACTCTGAGTTAGAGAGTTAACTCTCATTCGGTGTCCATTAAGGAATTAGATACACTAATGGGTTAAATCTTGACTCATTTGAATCCAAGGTTAAAAGGGGGACTATCGAGTGGCACCATGGAAAATTTGAGGAATGAAAATTTAGTGGGTATCGTCATCGTTCCACGACGTTGAATAAGGCTCTTGTTGGGAAGCAACCCATGTTCTTATGTTATCAATATTCCATTTGTATAAGGAGTGCTAAATGTGCAGGTTGGAAATATGAAATTTTGGGAAAACTGAAAGTAGGCGAGCCAAAGGTCCAGTCGATGACTCGTCTAACCCAACTTGTACAATAGGTTGAACCATCTAGCTTACTGGGGTTCTGTAAAACTCAGCCGACCAAATTACTACTCAGTGCATCATCGGGTGGGTCGCTAACGTAACTCGTATCGCCAACTGGTGGGCGAGTTGAAGAGTCTTTAAGAACAAGCAGTTTTAAATCAAAAAGCATCCCTCATTTCATACTTTTTGACTTCCAAACATCCAAAGTTGCATATCTTATTACTCTTGTATTATTTTTATTTTTTAAGAAGATAAACCCAAGAAACTTATAATATCCAAAAGGAAAAGTGGTTTAGGCTAACTCTTGAGCGCAACTATCTTCGTATAATATACTTAAACAACCTTACTTGAAAAATATGACCAAGAAAAGACATGTACCTTAGCCAAAACTCACATTTACTAAACTTTGCAAAGAGTTGTTGGTCCTTGAGAATTTTCAATACAATCTTCAAATTATTGATGTGATCATCCTCATGTCTCTAAAATCAATTATCATCAAAATGATAATACACACTATAAGGTAGTGTCAAACACCCTATCAACAATCCATTTGACGTGTAAGCATTAGTCAATCAAAACAACATTACCCAAACTCATAATGATACCGAGTTTGTAAATCCGTTTTTGGAATGCTATCTTTGTTCACCCTCAATTTGTGATAACCCAACATAAGTTCAATCATAGAAAAGTACCTTGCTCATTTATGTTTGTCAAAAAAATCATCTATACTTGGAAGAAGATACTTATTCTTAATGTTCACCTTATTTAACTGATAGTGAATACACATACGAAGAGAATCATCTTTCTTCTTACAAACAAAACTCAAGAATCCCATGAATATTCTTTGATGGATGAAACCATTAGACCATTTTCAACCCACCTCTATTCTACACTCCATTCTCTATGTTTGAATAGTATAATATAGAATGGACACTCCATCCCACCTCCATGTCACTTTCTATTCTTCAAATTTAAAGAGTTGAATAGGAATTCTCCAAATTTGAAGAACTACTATTCACACTCTCTTTCACTTTTCAATATTTTATTATTGTTTAAATTAATTTCTCATTACATAATATGTGAAATATAATTTCAATAAATAAATATTTATTATTCATAATTCTTTTGAAATGTAATTTATTATTTTTTTAAAAAATATTATTTAACATATACTACTTTCATACCGAATTAATAGTATCTTAATTTTTTTTTCTAATTTTTCTCAATGATATAATTTTATTTAATTATTAATTTTCACTATAAACAATTAAAAAAATTAAAATGATAGTGTCAAAAATGTTGATTAAAAAATACAATACATAATATGATAATTACAATACAAGATAACAATTCAATACATAAAATAATAATTTAAATACAAGATAAAATACAATTATAACATTTAATGTTCAATGAAACAAAAATCATGCTCAAATTATGGTGAACATGCATTCAGTGTTTTCCAATTCCGTTTCGCAATTACTGTAAGATTGTCACATTTTTGGAGAAAATAACTATATGGTATATTGAGTGAATATACTATATTGCACAATATGATTATAATATACCAATTCAAGAATGTCGTAGATTCTCTAACTCCAACGATAGAAATGGTGGAATATGAAAATCTCATATTTGAACGATTTTATGTTAGACATACAAAAATTAAGGACAAAAATGCTCATTGTGAATTTAGTAATGCATTAATAGAGTTTTTATGGGGAAAACATTATAATTTTGAAAAAATAAAGAATCTATCTTTGGAGGGTAATAGAGTGTGGGGTCGGAGATGTCCACCTTTTCTTTAATTTTCTCCAAGCCACTATTGCAATGGAAAAGGGTAACTAGTATTGGCTATAGTTTCTTTATCATGTTTATTCCAAATATGAGAATCATTTTACTTATACAGATATTTACAATAATATATAATTGTACATCAATTCCAATAAGGAAATAGGTGATAACAACCAATATACAGAGAACTTTTATCTAATCAATCTCTTTTTCCTTACTAGTTAATGTGATAAAGAAGGAAGATTGAGTCTCTATCTTAATCAAAGAAAGCAGATAACTTTAATAGAAGAAGAAATAATTCTATATGTCACAACCAATTATGAATTAGACATGAGGATTTACCAAAAGAAAAGTAGCTTATATGCACTCGTGTATAACAAAAGAGATTAGCCTTTTCATGTACTATCAAATGCAAATAATAAAAATTCAGCATCTGTTGATGTTGTAATCAAGTTTACCCTGAGCTGAATCTTATAAAGATGTACTCTACTGTTTGTTTAAAACTATCCAAGCAAATCTGCTACAACAAAGTCACAATATTACCAAAAGCAAGGATACTGAAATATCTCATGTATTAAGAATTTGACCTATGTATAATGTATTTATAACAAAGAGGTCACTCAACCAGTACTTAATAAGAACTTTCAAGCACAAAAAATAACAATCTATATGTTTTGGTCAATAAGTATTTTCTCAATTGAGCATAAGTACCACATGGTGATATTTCACGCAATCCTGCTTAACTGAGATACTGTATTGTCTAAGAATAAAATACTTGAGATATAAACAATGAATATTAATAAAGGCTTATCACGATTATAATTTCAGAATCCTCCATGATAATGGGTTTATACTCTTGCATATTGGTGCATTTTATAAGATGGATTACTCCCTTCCCAATTTTGGGTGAACGAGTGATAAACAATCTAAATGTACAAATATTTTTAGGGTATTGTGATCTCCAGATAAGACAAAACATGTCTTAAGAATGATAAATGCATTAGAAAATACATCTCTCAGAGCTTATATATTTTTTTAGGTGTTGCATGTCTAACTTAAGCCAAACATGTTTCTGAGTGCGGTTATGCACTCTTTCTTGTACATGGTAGTGCTTCTTCAGCTCCTTGCTAAACGATTAATTCCTTACCATGTGATAATAATGATCAACTTGGGTTTTGCTTTTATTTTGATCCATATTGAGTTAAAACAACTCCTTTCAAGTGGAGTGAGTTTTACCTTAGAGGTTGGGCCTACTCTAGGCTTTCAAAAATAAGGCCTTCCCTTAGGCCCCAAAATTTTTGTGCCCTAAATTTTTGTTAGGAATAAAATTTGTTTTAAATTTTGTATAGAAAAATAAAGTAAAGTATTTATGATAAAAAAAAGTATAATTTTTTTTTAAATAAATTATTTAATTTAATTTAACATCTTTTTTACTTTGTTAAATATAAGAAATAACAGTAAAAAGTGTTGAATAAAGTGAATTACAAATTCATTTTTTTAAAAAAGAAAATAATTTCAAGCATTACTCTAAGCATATTATAATGAGGTATAACAACTCATAAACTTTTTAAGTCAAATTCTATTGTTCTAACTCTTATCTTTATTGAAAATTTATCAACTTATTACTTTTATTACTTATATTATTATGTTACAATACATATAATAATTGTGTAACTTAAATGATGTTTTTCAATGTTGAGTTGATAAAATTATACCTAAAACTAGTAACTCAAAAAATAATATCATCATACCTAAAGCCAGTAACTCAAAAAATAATATCAACTAATAATAATTTTCATCTAAATAGTGTAATTATTGTTTTATTTTTGAATAAATATATATATGAAGTGAATTTATATTTTAGGCCGCGAATTGATATTTTGTTTTAGGAGGCCTCCAAATACGTTGAGCCGCCCCTGCTTAGCAGATTGTCATTTCTTGTTGTAGGTTATGCTAACGAATTTTGTGTAGTTTGCATTATTTGAGATCTTATTAACTTTTCACTGAGTTGTTGCTTTTATTATGTCTTTCTGGGGAATCTCTCTGCCAATTAACACATATCCTTTCTCATGTCTTGTTTGTTTACTCAACTTAATATCCTCACTCATTTTTGAGGATATCCAGTTGAATAAACAAACAATATATGACAGAGGATACCTTTCAATTGCCAAACAAGTTTCCCCGGGATTACATGATAAAAGCAACAAGACATGAAAGTTTATTAAGCTCTCGGTTAATGCAAAATACACAAACATAACAATTCATGATCAAAACAAATTTTACATAACCTATAGAAAGAAACGACAATTAACTTAAGTAAAAGACATTCCACTTGGCACTATAGTTTTCCTAACTCAAAATAGATCAAAATAAATGCAAATTATAAGTTGATTTGAACTATTACAGAAAAATTTATGATCGTTTAATGCAAGGAACTGAAGCAACACCAGTGTATGCATGGAAAATTTCATAGCTACTTTCAGAAAAAATGTATTCCCTAAGTTACGTTATATGATAATTACCTAAAAGCAGCCCATAACATAAGCACCAGCGAGATGCGTTTTCTAATTTATTTCTCTTTAATCTATGCTACGTTATAAGATAATTCCCCAAAAGTATTCCATATTATACGAACCAGCGAGATGCGTTTTCTAATTTATTTTCTCTTTAATCTACGCAAAGAGAAATATTTTCTCATTTAATGTACCCAAAGAGAAATATAAGGATAAGAGATGTTACTTCAAAGTACATATTAATTAAATTGTACTACTTACTTTTTTCTTTAACCATTCATGAATATTTTCAAAATGCAAGTGGTAAAGTTGTAGGGCAAGGCGGCATTTGCAATGCAATAGCTTAATTTCACTTTCATGCTCATTGTAAATGTAAGTTAGAGTGAACTGAAAATTGAAAATACTATATATAAGAAAAAACATATTGTACATTCCATAATATATCTAAAAAATATCTTAATCAAAGTAATTAAATCCTTCCCTCGAAGGAAATAGGCCAAGATTCATGTGCGGCAATTTTGAGATCACAAAGACTTCATTCTTGAACTCTTCAATTTGTTTTCAAGAGAAACCAGATAATTGTTTAAATAATTAATGATTAATTTTAAAAAATATCAAAAACACATTTGGAATAAATTCTGAAATGTATATTAAGAAATAATATCGAGAAATACAATTGAAACATAAAAATCATTGTATTGATTATGTGGAAATTAATAGTTGAAACTACACACTTCGAAGTTGTTTTCCTTTATTTTTATTCCATCTCATGAATGCACCTAAAAGAGAGTGCATTCACTCTCTTTGTCAAATCAGCATCGAGGGAGGTCGAGATTGTCAATTTACCAAGTTCAAGGAGGTAATTTCACAAACATAATATTTAGGTTTGTATTAAATAAAACTTGATAAGTTTGTGGAGTTTCAAATCTAATTAGAAACCTTTTTATGATCTTTCTTAGATTTAAATGAAGAAAATGAAATAAAAAAGGTGAAGCTCTTATTGATTTTTCTTATCTGAAATTGCAACTAAACAAAAATAAGAATTGATAATCTTTTTATCTCTTCTTTGAATTTATGGAAATAAAACAAATTTATCTAAACTATTTTCAAGGGGTATTTTCAAATTTTTGAATTTTATTAGGGTGTTACTGAATACTTTTGTTAGAGAAGTGGTGCTCTGTTGGTTGCAATTGTGATGAATTTTATTCGTTGGTGTCGTGATGGCTCCGACAAAACATTTACTAAAGGAGGTCAACAACAATGCTCACATGGTGGCGCTATTAAAAAAAAATTATGGTGTCAAAGGAGGAAAAGGTGATGGACCAAAAAATATTATATTTGGGGGAGGGGGCAGTTACTAGGTAAAGGATGTATAAGAAGGAAGAGCGGCGCTACTCCGAGGGGTATTTCCTAGCAACTAGTGTTAAGGTATTGTTTAAATAGTGATATAATTTGACATATAATTTATAATATTGTACTTTCTTGAATGCACTTACAAATCGATCAATTTCACTACATTGGTGTTTGAAGTGTATTTACAGATGATTAATTCAAAACATAATGTTGATAGAGTAGAGTAACAAACACTCTCTCTCTTGATGACCAAAACTACCACACGCTACACTGAACCACCACCCCTAACCCCCTCCCCCTCCTCCCCGATCCACCGGAACCACCAAATTTTTCTACTCCCATGGTGGAAGATTATCAAAGATTCCAAACCTTCAAAGAGGTGCTGGATGAAAAGGGACTAAATCAGATCTATGGAAACTCCAAAGAATAAATAGCCATGGAAGGAACTATTGAAAGTTAAAAAAATATGCAATAATCCTAACTCAATATGATAAAAGCAGATTGTACCAACAATGGTGCATATCTGTCATTTTTCAAAGACTTCGGGAAACGGCTAACACATACCTACCTAAAGAGAAAATTAAAAGACATTTGGAAGTTGAAAGAGCCACTAACTCTAATAAATCTAGGATGGGACTATCACATTATAAAAAGAAGTCAGATACAGTATATACAAAAATTTATTCATGAATGACGTCGGTTCATCGCAGAGAACTTCATATCTGTCAAAAGATTAGAAATAAACTTCATCCCCCCAAAGTCCACTCTAGCAAATACAATCATATGGTCTAGGTTACCCCACTTACCAATACATTTCTATTATAAAATTATAATAGAAAGGGGGGGAAGAGTAGGGGCATTGCTCAAGATTAACGTTTGCACCTTCACCACACTCAAAAAGCGGTGTGCAAGAATCTGTATCCAAGTCCCAATTGAGTTTCTAGTCAAAATAGAAGTGGTGATTGGAAACCATAAGCAAAGATTGATTTATGACGGGAGGGAATAATGTATAATGGTTGCAATATAATAGCCAATTCCTTAGGGAAATGCATTGAAAAAGCCAACCATTTAGAAAATCCTCACTATCCGCCACCACCACCTAAATAAAAGAATCAGTTGGACATTTGGGAAATCGTATAATTTCCTAATAAGAGGAACATTGCAACACAGAGAGAAGGCACAGGAACACCAAGGACTCAACAAGACAACAACCAAGACAGGAAATGGCTTATGACCCTTACTCAAGTAAGTTACTAAACACCGGCGCCCTTATAAAATTGACACGGGGAAGTTGGAAATAGTAATTGAAAAACAAATAACATATAATTTAGAGAGGGGGGCGCAACTCTTAATTCTAGGGCCAATGTAAAAGATTTAAAAATCATGAACACTGACAACCAAAAGCTTTTCATAACAATTAATGAAGAGAGAAAAAATCCAGAAAAGAAAATGCCAAAATGGCTAGTAATTACACGACCTCAAATCCCAAGGGAAACACATGGCCCCATGACTTAATAACTAACAATCCCCTTCCCTTCCCCAATGCTACGACGATCAAAATCACCGCCGCAGGCCAAGCTGAGGGTAATCATCACCCTCTTGACAATGAGAAGACTACAGAAGTTGCATCAAACATCACTCACATTAATACCAACACGATGGATGTTGATACACCTCTATGTACCACTAAGCAAAAAGCACTTAGACACCAACAATAGTAATTATGGAATCCCACCAAATACCACAATCAAATATATAAGAAAATCCACTAATCTTAACGACAGTGCCAATACCACGCACCACACTATGATCTCTTGGCTGGAGCTAACATTGCAAGACGGACATCTGAACCTCCAAGTTATGATAACAGGACACCCTGTGACATTAAAACTCCAAGATACCGCATACTTAGAAAAAATCATCAAAGAAGGGATTAACGAGGCGATAACAGAACTCGACCAGCACATATGGATTCAGACACAGAGATAAACCCAGAGTGTGGGAATATGAACACAACTAGAATGGAGAAACTAAATGTATAGATGAAGAACACATTCCAGAGCCTCCCGTTCATTCACACTCTCCCATACCTAAATAGTGCTCAGAGCCTTTCTTTCGTACCCTAAATACCTCAGGAGGTCCAGAACACATAGTACTCACAAACACCACAAGTAGAAGGAGGGAACAACAACACAGAAGGAAAGAAAATCTCAATCCTAGAGCTTATAAGAAATACTAATTTGGAACGGGAGGAAAGTTCTACAAAACATGGAGAACAAAATATGGAGACGTGCATCTTGGAGACGTTATTCTCGAAGGAGTTCAAGGAACCATTAAACGATGTAGTAATAGTCTACTGCCCATACCAGATTAAGACATGCACCTTGAACCTGAGGAATGAGAAGGAACTATCCCTACAGCAGTACTACTGAACCCCATTGGAATACCCAATAAGAGATTTTGAGCGGAGAATGAGAAGGGAAAGGGCTTGTAGGAGCAAGCAACACAATATAATTTTTGATGAACTTAATTATATGGAACACGACAGGAGCGTATAACGTGATCTTCAGTCGCCGTTACGGATCAATGGTGAACATTCACAAGCCCACGATGCTCGTTCTAATGGAAAGAAAAATTACCGAGCACCAAAGCCTTATTGATGAGATCAGGTTTTACTCGCAAATCCAGCCTGGTACAATGGTCTCTCACATAGTTATAATTTGTAATAGAGACACATTGATGCTGGAAAGCTTGTCAATAACCCCCAAGGAATCCATGTCTTTATCAAGGTACTCTTGAACTTCCCCTTTTGAAATAGTTTTGGTGGGATTATTGGTTGTGAGATGGACCTTTAGCTCCTCATTGCATCCATATCACTAGTCTCAATAATACTACTGTTTCTCATTTTCTAGTAGATGGATGTTGGAATGAAACGTTGGTGCGACGATGGGTGCCCCCCTGCCGTATCTAAAAGTTTTGAGCACTATTAGTAACTTTCAAGAGCATGTTAAGGATGAAGCAATATGGATACTTACTAATAATTTCCTGTTCTCATATTCATCTGCCTGGAATCACATTAGCCACAAGAACAATACGAGCATCATTAGTAAAGGTATCTGGCACAAAAACATCACATTTAAGATCTGTTTTCTTCTATGGAGGGCTCTGCGAAGTAAGATTCTACTAACAAAACGATGATTATATTTGGAGTGGATATTGTCTAGTGTTCCTGCTTAAGATTCTACTAACAAAAAGATGATTATATTTGGAGTGGACACTGTCCAGTGTTCCTGCTTCTACAGACCAGGTGATGATAACATAGATCATATTTTTACTTTTGGCAATTTTGCCAACAATGTGTCGATGTTTTTCTCTGCAGCTGCTGGGATCTAGCATGATCACACTCCTCTAAATTCACTGCTGCTGAGATGGTGGAGAATGGACCATGGGAATGAAGTGCAGAATCTGCTTTCCGTGATAATGCCAGTGATCATCATTTGGAATTTATAGAAAAATAGATGTGTGGCAAAATATGGTGCAAAACAGTCCAACACAACTATGGTCAAATTCCTAATCCTTAAAGATATTAATAACCTTCTCAACACAGCTTATCCATACATTCAATGGTCCAAAAATTGGACTTATTTGATCAGAATGGTAGCAAGTTGTAAACACGAGAATATGGTTAAAGTTGTAAAGTGGGAGAAGCCTATTCAACCATTCCTGAAGCTCAATGCTGATGTCATCACTAAATAACCCCGGGAAAATTAGAGGGGGAATTCTAAGATATCATCAAGGTAACTTGATATATGCATTTACCACCCCTCTTGGATTTGGTACAAACAACCAAGCAGAAATTCAAGCAGCCAGCCATGGTCTACACTGGTGTATTCAACATAGCTACAAGAAAATACACTTTGAAGTAGACTCGAAACTGGTTATTAAGTGGCTTTCAAATCAAGCCAAACCCCCCTGGGAATTACAGCAATATACTCTGGAACTGCACAGACTAATGCTCAAACTGAAAAAATTTAAATACACTCATTCCTACAGAGAGGCAAACAAAATTGCTGACCGTCTCTCTAAATGTAGTCTCAACAGACATTGTTTAACATTTCTACACCAAGGAACAACTCCCTACTCTTTAAAAAGAAAGCTTCATGCTCAACAAGCATGGTATGGTAAACTTCAGGAGAAAGAGAATGAAAAGAATTAAGATACCTCCTTGATCGATTTTGCAGTTTGTTATAGTATAGAATTATATAGGGTTTTTGGTTAGGAAGCTATTCAACTTGACTATGTTGTTACTGTACAAGTCTTTTTGAATAGGATAGAGCTTTTATTCATGTCTTACTTATGTAAGGGGAGAGTCTCCCTTATATATGCATTGCTAGAATTTTGTATTGAGAGGAGTCCTCTCCTTAGGTGCTTTGTTCTAGTTTTGTTTTAATGTAAGGGGATGAGTGGACTATCCTTTAATTTGTAGGGAGGTCCGATCAAAACTACCTTATGATCGAAGGTAAGGCCTATGCCCCCCTCCTTGTACTGATTTTTGCTTTATTTATGCTTAGGCCTGGGGGTGTTCCTAAGCCCCTAACCCCTTCAAGGGTCATTCAAAATATAAAAAAAATTAGTCGTCTATGCTAGTCTTAACTTTAACACTATAACTCACCTCTAGAAAAAACTAGGTAGCCTTTCAAAGACAATTTCGTGGAGTGTCTCATAGGTGGAGACTTCAATGATGTCCTCAATGCCAACAAAAATCTAACAAGAGATATAGGAATATAAGCAACCTTATCTTTGAAAAACATAAACATTGTATTTGAAATGACGCTTGGA
This sequence comes from Solanum habrochaites, assembly GCA_027704765.1. NCBI lineage: Eukaryota > Viridiplantae > Streptophyta > Magnoliopsida > Solanales > Solanaceae > Solanum > Solanum habrochaites. The sequence continues at coordinate 16,563,610 of JAKWJA010002500.1, forward strand.
TAAAGGTCTTACGTGACTCTATAATAACCCACCTTCTCACAACTAGGTCTGACCACTGTCGTATGCTCTGTACTCTTGATAACAACAATATAAAGAATGGTCTAAAACAATTTAGGATGGAGCCCATGTGGTGTTGGAACTCATCATTCCAACCCCTGGTCCAACATTAGTTTGATAACCAAGATACCTTCAATGCAGCTATAAATCTCTTCCAAAAAACAACTTGGAATACGTTTACCTTTGGAAACATCAGGATGATTTTTGCAAAACGCACACACCAAGGACATGCTTGACTAAGAACATCTCTTTCCTAACAACATGATTATGGAAAGTCTTAGTGAGCTTTTCCAAATTTGGATTAGGAAAGTGAATAAACATTCCTTATTTGGATTAGCAAAGTCATTCCATGAGAGTAACATGCATCATCATACTTATCATAACGCACACAACACATAACATCTTGCACATAGCACATAACATATTGCATATAGCACATAACAATTTTCATATCATTCGTTCATATGTCATGATACCTTGGAATCATGGACTTGACATCAAGACTTCCCAAAAATGAGGGCTTAACATATCAGACCTCAACTAGGAAGCCTTTTTTAGCAAACACAGAGTCTGCTTCATTCATTCATACGTACTTCATTTCATTTCAGTCATAGGCTAGTGTAAACACCAGTTATACCTAGGATGTAGTTTAATACTTTCATCGGGTTCGTTGTGCAATGATTAAGAACTACCTAGTGTCATTACTTAAGTCTATCTCACCTCTTGATTATCCTATCCTAACACCTTTGGTATCATTCATTTCATTATGTGCATCATTTGAGGTTGGCCTCATTCATTCATGGGGAGCTTTAACTTTGACTGACATAGATCATGTGAGCATCGGGAAATTCTGTGTCATGAAACCCCACACCGATAAGAGGTGGAATCACCGGCCAAAGTGACCCAAAACATGCTAGCGTACATGGGAATTGAACCCCGCCAGATCCTTATATTTGTAGTATAGGTTCGAAGACTAGGAGATATTAGGAGATCCATACCCGTCATGTCGGACTATCTCATCTCATGAGAGTTATGTGAACCTCCACTCTTCCCGCAAGAAGGCATCACCGCTCACAACTAGTCTATCGGTGATCAATATAAAGTTTCATTACATTCAACTCATACATCATGGAAACTAGACTCTAGTATGAGGACATCAAAGCTCAATAGATAATTTCTCATCTCATCATTATTATAAAGTTTGTTAATCTCAATACTTTCATTAGAGTGTTCATAGACACTGGTCTCTTCATTAACTTTACACTCTCGTAGGTGAGTACATTTTGATAACATTTACTTAGGCTCATTTGAGATTGCTCTCATCTTTTACATTAGCCTCATATCATGTTGTCGCCACATTCATTATGATTAGCACATTTGCTCTTCATAGTTACTCACCCCTTTTTACGAGAATGTTCATTTCATCATATGCCAATGCACTTGGCCATTTGATGTGTTTCACACTCTTACTTAACCTTTCTTGGGTTCCATCGTTTCATTGCTCATTTCATCATTTCATTGGTCATTTCATCATATGCCAATGCACTTGGCCATTTAGTGTATTTTACACTCGTACTTAACCCTTATAGGGTTTCATCATTTCATTACATACATCTTAGGTTCACTTACTTTTAAATGTATGCTAGACTTGTGGGTTTATACATACAAGCCATGGGGCTTCATTCATAGTTTGTTTAAGTGATTCATATTTACCCTAGATTATTTGGTACAAGACCTATGCATCTTGTAGATATTCCAAGATATTGATTTCGATTTTTAGAGGCAGCATTCATTAAATATTTACTTATGTATGACTTATGTGTTAATACGGAATTGAGCAAGGGAACCCAATTTTGAATCCCTAGGACAACACTTAATCTTATTTTAAACATGATAATCGCATTTTTCAGATTTGGGGGAACCTAGTTCGGTCCCCATCAACCCCATAATATTTCCTTTCTTTTTCTCCTCTCCTTTTTCGTTTAAGTCAAGGACGTTGTGGGTTCAATTCCCCACAAGCTCATTATTTTTCTTTTATTTTATCTCTTAACTTTCTCACCTATCCAAGAAGTCGTGGGTTCAATTTCCACTCTCCACATTTATTTTCTCCTTTATTTTTGTCTTAACTCTCTCATCCATTCAAGAGGTTAAGGGTTCAATCCCCACTCACCACATCTATTTTTCCTTACATTTTTATCATGAAAATTTTATGAAATTTTCATTTACTGAGGTAATGGTTTCAATCCCCAATGACCTCACATTTTAAAAAAAAATTAAACAAAGCTCATTATTTCAAAGTTTGCCGAGACTACAATTTCCAGCAGGCTGGAAATTTAGTCTTTTCCAATCCATTTTTATCTTAATCTTTTGTTGATTTTTTTTGTAGCTTTTATATAATGATGTCTTGGGTTCAATCCTTAGTGATATAAATTATTTTACATTCATTTTTCATTGCATTTTGTACCATTTTGTTTGGCCAAACCCAACCTACCAAATGCTGGAAATTTGTTCTCTATTTTCAGCTTTTTTTTATCATCATTCATATGTTAATTCTTAAGGCATTTCGTGGATCATTTGGTGAATCTTTAAGGGTAATCTTTTTATGATTATATTCAGCCAAGAATTACCATTTCATCCAGAAACATTACACCACTTTTACACCTCATGATTTATACAAACATTCACACATAAAATTCAACCATAAAAACATTTTCACATACTTTCGGGCGACATAAATTAACATGCTTACAATTCCAAAAACATAATCAAGAACACATTATCACAAAAATCAAACTTCATACATAAACTATCAGCAAACATACAAACAATATGATCTCTAACCTATTTCAGATTTAGATCAAAGGGATACTAGGGACAAGGAGTTTGACAAGAACGGGAACAACCCTAGTTTTCAAGTAGATTCATCTGATCCTTAAGGGTCTCTTGGGAAAGGGACCAACAGTAAGAAAACCCATACCTTTTATGACGTTCAAACCTCGACTGGCTTCCCAAAATCTTCTCCAAAAATCACGTCCAAATACCCTCAAAGTCAACACCAACTCGACGGACAAACTTCTTTTTGCCTACGTGATTGATTTCGTTTGTTTTCTTATATTTTCGTTGTGAGTTCTTCAAGTCTGAAGAACTTTGGTTTACCTACTATTTTTTTAAGTTACTTGGCAGAAGGAATCGTGAGTGAGAGTGATAGATACGTGAGGGAGAGAGATGAGCGTGGGAGAGAAGAGTTTTCTTAGGATTAGGAGTCTAGTTTAGGATTCAGTCAAATAAGGTTTTTATTAAATTATTAAAAATCTGATTCCCTTTTATTTTAAATCAGCTAATAAATAATAAATATAAATTAAGTACATTAATTTACCAACTTAAATTAAAAATAATTTAATTCATAGCTTCCACCTAGGTTCGAACCTTGGTGGAGCAAGACTTCACTTCAAGAGCCAATTTTTGGCCCTCTCTCCACAAAATTACCCTCCACCTTATTAATTAAATAATTAATTATATATTTATTGTAATTATGATACTACCCTTACCCTGTGAAAAGACCACTAGACCCTCCAAACCTAAGATTTCCTCTTTTTAAGTCAGGTAAAGACTCCTTTGAGTAAATTTTCGTATTCAAGAGTCCTAAATGGTTGGACCCAACCTTTCCTAGATCAACTAAATCCCGAAGTTAGTTTTTTTTTATGTAGAAAGGGTTCTGAGGTCTGGTTCTACACGCATCAATCCGTGTGAACCTGGTCTGATCATTGGCATTCTAGACACATTAAGCATTACTTAACATATCCATTTTTTAGTGTTCATAACGTCACAATAACATCAATACAACATTGGGACAAACACATCAACACTTAAACAATTATGGGTATAACTAACACATCGTCGATTCATGATTCACCTTTTAAGCCTTAACATTATACGTCCACACTTCATGAGTTAATAGGCATTTATTTTTCAAGAACATTACACATAGAATCAGCCATCACCACATACCAACAACATGATCTCGAACCTATTCAACATTGAATCGAAAAGATACTAGGGACAAGGGAGTTCTACGAGAACAGGGAACAACCCTAGTTTTTAAGATCTTTGAATCTTTGGAAAGAAAATCATCTTGGAGAAAGAAGGCCAGGAGAGAAAGCCATACCTTATGTAGAACTTTATTTACAAATACCACCTTGAACGAAACTATGACGAAACCTTGAAATCACCCTAGAGAAATCGATAAATTTTCTGCCTTTTTCTTGTGTTCATTGCTTACTGTTTTTGCGTCGCCTTTTATTTGAGTTGGAACGTGATTTTTAGGTTTAAGAACTGATATTTAATTATACCACTTAGGTTTAATAAGTTAATTTATTAAACTAATTAACCAATTATCAAAACATCCCTCCGAAGTTGACTAAAGATAGGAGAACATAACACTTAGTCAAATCTGAAAGTTGGTGTTGACTATGGTTTCGGTAAATATTTTGTCTTTATATTAATCAATTAAATCCTTAATTTAATTAATTTATGGACCTGGGATAACTACTAAATTACCCCTAAGTCATTGGAACTATAATCAACCCTTTAGGACCATCCTAGGTTAAGTACTAGGATGTTTCTTGAATTATACTAGGTTAGTGTAAGGATTTAGTTTTGATCATTTAAACCAATTAATTAAATTAATAATTTAATTAATTAGGTGACCTAATTTAATTATTAAATTACCCTTAAGTCGTTAGGACCATAACCAATCCTTTGAACCATCCTAGGTTAGGTACTAGGTTGTAATTTTCTTGTTTTAACCGAAATCTGGAAATTGTTTTGTGATTTCGGTTTTCCCCTTTAAATAAATTAACTATGTTAATAAATTAATTAAGTATACTAGGTTTATTACTAAATTTCCCTTAAGTCGTTAGGATCTTAACTAACTCTTTGGACCATCCTAGGTTAGGTTATAAGTTGTCCAACCGAGATCTAAAAATTATCTTTTTATTATCGGTTTTAGCCCTTTTAAATTAATAAAATAATTTTCTAAATTAATTGATTAGGTAACCAAGAGGAATTACTAAAGTACCCCTAAGTTTTTAGGACCATAACTAACATTTTGGACCATCCTAGGTTAGGTACTAGGTTGTCTCTTTAACTAGTACTAGGTTAGTGTCAACCCGGTTTCGGTCCTAGGTTGTCGGGTGCACTAATGGGTCCAATTCGGTTAGTCCTAAGTTAATTAGTTGTTTAGGGCAGTAGTATAGAGTATAGAATTGGTAGGGAGGATATTCCCCACATGGAGTGGTCCCTTGTGCACGTTTTTCCCCCTAACTACCCTAACCAAATTCGTTTAGGGTGGTTCCCTCCTTTGACAGTTTCTTCACATATCTTTCACATGTGCTTGCACATGGGTTGGTTGCAATTTCCTAAATAACTATTATTTATGGTTTATTTGGGAATGTTTTCTTACTGTCCCAAAGATCCTCACTACGTACTTGGGTACTGTTTAATCTACATGATCCTTTTAAATGGTCATGTGTTATGGTACTAGGCTTGACACTTGGATACCTAGTAGTTCATGAGATTTGTAAAGATGAATTTTTAATTAGCGTAGGGTCTCCATTTCAGGTACATTTATTACACAAACTCATAGATACTTGAAAATTTGTCTAACACTCTCTAAGCCAACATTTTCTACTATGCTCATAATTTTCTAATATGCCCAATATTTCTAAATATTGGGCATTGGGATGCCTATTTACTCCTGATACGCATTCTTAAGAACCTATTGGGCTTTTCATTAAACGTATGATTTTATGGAATGTTACAACAGGGCTGGAAATACTGAAACGGTCATATCTCCCTCATCCAAACTCGTAATTTAGCAAACTCATTGGCGTTGGAAAGAGGACTTGGAGATATTTCATTTGATCTATTATGGGACACCCAACTCATCATGTGCTAAAAGTTATAATCATTTGAAATTGACCCAAAACTCATAATTTAAAGACTAACTTACAAAATTCTCAAACTAACTCTTTCCAATTTAGTTCTTTCAAAAATTATCTCTTTCTAAGACCGAGGTGTTACATCGTCAGTGTTATTGTCAATGCGGGAAACCTTGGCATTGAACTTATCGTATATGTCTTATACGTAAATTAGAAAAATCATTTAATTACATTTTAACATTCAATTTGGGTGACAATTGGATTTTATATTTGCAGACCAAAGTACCTTCTTATTGGCAAGTGAAGCGTTTAAATATCTTTGATTTTCACTTGGCGGACTACTTACATTAGTACTCAACTTGGCATTAAGCTTATGTCATTATTTTGTGCCTACATGTTGTCAATACTGTAATCTAGAAGTACTCCATACAAAACATCAAACACGTAACATGTGGGGAGCTTATGAATAAGAGCGAAGAATGACGTATTCTTTACCATTGTTGGAGATTGTTGGCATATCAAATTGTTGATTGATTAACAAACTACTAATAGGAGTTGAGGAAACTACAAAATTCGCCTATTTTCCACGAGTAATAAATTTGAGGAGATTTATACCTTGGTAAATGGAGCATTTCACATCACAAAAGGCAAGCACTAGTTTGTAACTTTCAAGGATCTATAATATTTATCCATCGAATTAAACTAAGTCTCACCATAAAATCATGATTTTTTTATTATACCTATATATGTAAAAATTGAATCTTTATTATGAAAGTCTAATAACGTGAAGTTGTCTATATCAAGGATACATAGTAAGCATAAAATTACCTTTTATTTGTAATGATTACTTCTCTCCTTATGCTTCGTTCTTCTCCATTTTTTGCTTTTACATTATTCAAAATACACACAAAATCAAAATCAAAAAAATGTATAATAAAATATTGATTTTATTTATGGGATGTAATACACAACAAACTTTTATTGAAATTACAAAAGAAACTCCTATTAGTGATCTTTTCAGCTTCATCATATGAATTAAATCAATTCGAAAGTTGTTGAGTCTTAGATTGAATTTTCTCCTCTATGACCTCTGTATTGTTCATGAATTCTACTTGAGGTCCTTATACACATAAAAGAAGTTTGGTTTAGCTTCATTTAACTTTACATTTAATGTGTAGTAACTTTGATTAAGTTAAAAAGAGTTGTTTCATGCATGAACATCTTTGTTGAAAAGAGTTATATGTATTTTTTCTGCATGTGGTAATAGTAATAATAATTGGACTCTCAAGAATTAAAAAGTTGACACATGAATATAATACAATATTAACATAGAGCTTCATCGCAAAATATTAGTTGCTAACAAATAGCCTCACCGTTTGCATTTTTGACTCATTTGTTAAGCTCTGTAGAATAACGAAGACTTTAGTCACCCATTTTGTCATTTCTTCAACTTGCAAATAAAATTGGTTGTCTAAATCTTGTACACATGTCATTGCATAGCTAGAATTTACAAACTAATACACATTTGTGACTTTAAAGCAAATTTATAACAACCTATTCCCATCGCTATAGAAATGCCAACAGGGGAAAAGTGGGGCCGAAAATTCTTTTTCCTAGTATTTGGATTTTTTCAACCTTGTCCATATCCGGAGGAAATCGGAGTCACTAAAGTTTAGAGAAATCTGGTAGCAATCGGGTGAACCATTTATGATTTTATTTACATGAGTAGTTAGATAACTTGTTAACGAACCCGTACGAATTTACAAAATTGAATTTTAGTGATTTGATCTCCGAGAATCGAACTTAGCATAAAGGGTATTTTTTAAGCGTCATGGGATAGAGGTGTGTTGTGAAATGGGGTTTTGGAAATTATTTATATAGGTCACTGGTTAGTGAATCCCATACTGGAGGGGAATTCAGTCCCTTTGGTGCTGCCACTATGGCGGGATAAATGTGGTTGTGGCGGCAGGATACGAATTGAAGTCGTTAATAAATCCCTAAATGACCTCATTATGCACATTTCAAATTTTTTAGCTAAGTACGAACCCTCGGTGACAGCTACTCATTTTTCACCATTCTTGAGGCCATTGGTAAGTTTTTTACTCCCCGAATCCATTTTTTGATTCGTAGAATGTAATAAAAAGGGTTAATATTGATTGGGAAGGATTTTGCTGTAGATTCTATGGTGGAAACAATCCGCAATTGGATGATTGGTATCATGGGTTTGATCTAGGGTTCATAGAGTTGTTAGTAATCTAGGTAATTAATGATTGTTTATTAATTCTCGTATTATATCCATTGTCTGTAGACCAAGAGCAAGCAAAATGAATCCAAAAAAGGAATAATCGAGTTTCATAGGGTTTTAAGCTTTTTTCGATGTAGGTGATGGTTGTGATTATATAATTGTGTGATGTATGCATATTCTTGCTTCATTGTGACACTTGTTTTTGTATGAATGTTGCAATATTGATCATACTTATTGTAAATGAGATAGATTGATGATGTTTTCCATGAAGTCATGATGTAAATGTATGATCTTGATGATATACTTGTGATTGTGATTGTGATTGTGATTGTGATTGTGGTGTGTGTTTGGGGTCGGTTGTCACATTTCGGCAAAACTAACTTGGATCAATTGCCACGTTCTGACATAACTTTGGGATCAGACTGTCATGTCCTGGAATAATATTGGATCGGATTGCCACGTTACGGCAAAACTTTAGGATCGAATTATCACATTCTGGCAAGCTAACTGGTTGGGTTTAGGTTCCGTGAGAGGACCAATAGTGTGATAATAATGTGAAATATGTTATTGATTCTTCATGTTGATATATAAATATATGTGTGTGTGTATATATGCATACAATCATGATGTTGTTTAACTTGTTTATGTTACACTAGTGGGATAGTCACGTGATCCTACTAGTACACTCTTGTTGTGTACTCATACTACACTTTCTCTTATTTTCATTGAGTACAGGAAAACTTCCGGTGGCTATTGAAAGACCTCGCCTATAAGATCTGTAATCATTCCATCTGAATTCAAGGGTGAGATAGCATCTTCCGTGTTGCCATGAAATTCTCTTTAGTCTATTTACACCATTTTCGTACATAGATATTAGCTTTATCTAGTTGTTTAGTTCATTAGACTTGGTTGCATCCCTTCTTGTTTTAGACTTGGTTGAGCTTAATATGTTTTGGTACATTGTCTTTTAAATTCTAGGTATTCCAATTTCGCAGTTGTTTAGTTTATTAACTTTCTTATGTAACTTAATCGTCTTAGTTTGTTTAGTTGCTTGGTTTGGGGTTGTAGTAATGGTTCTCCCACCGGAGGGTTAGTGTAGGTGTCAATCACGACGATTTGGGTCGTGATAAAATTATTTCTATCTAATAAGAACCAATAAGTCATACAATAAAGATGTTCCAAAATATAATATTCGCCAAATAAATACTAATATTGTTGTTTTTTATTTAAAACTCGAGTTACTTAAACTAAGAGAAGTATAAATATAACTTAATTAAGTAATGTAAATACATGGTTCTAACACCCCCAAATATTTCCAAGTTAAGTCCTGAACCATTCTTTATTTGCAAGTTAATTTAATCAGGTGATTTTTAAATTACTCATATGTGTAAAGGTCATTTATTTGTTGTACGAATGGATTTGGATATGACTTAAGGTCACAAGAAACCCCTAGCGTAAATTTCAATTGAATGCTTCATAACTAATTAAGTTTGATCAACTTCAAACAATCATATCTCCAAGCATATAATGAATTAGGTGGTATATAACCTACTAATGTAAAGTTCTTTGAGTCCTCTTTCCAACAAAACCAAATTTTCCACATTTCATGTTAAAAGTAAAAAGTTATGATTGTTTTACCAAAGACAGCCATACCAAAGTTCAATGAATCTATGAACGACGAGTCCAAACGATGGGCCATGGGTTGAACAATGACCCATCTTGTGAAGTCGTCGGTAGAGTATTGGGACTGAAGTTTTGGGACCCAAATCCTATGGATTCAACTAAAGGGTTGCAAGTCCACCTACAAGCTAGCGTTTGGACCCCTAAATGGACTTTTGAGCAGAAAAATATACATATAAATTTCATGGATGGGATCTAGGGTCCGTAGGTCAAACCACGAATCGTAGATAGTCTAGTGGACAATTTTGGTCAACTTTTAAAGAGGGGTAGTTTGATTATTTACTTTTTTATAGCTCGTGATCAATGACACTAACCTACGATCTGGGTGTCTATGAATTAAAGTTAGTTTCGTAACCCAACCAAGGGTTGCGGTCGTATGTGAAGGGAGTGGTAGTGAAAGTTGTAGCTACGTAGATTTCCATTTCAAATAGTTATAGTGTAAGACATTTTCGAATATTAAAACAAAAGAAATTTAATTTGTGACACTAAAGTGTCAAATATCAAAAAGGGGTTTTGTCACAAGAAGTTAAACAGTAAAAATTAAAAGGGGAATCAAGTATGGGAAGAGTTCTTGGGGTGTTATTGCTATATCTGAATGTAAAAGTAATGGGTACATGCTTTCGGTAGCTAATTTTTCTAGAAAATGATTTCTAGGCTAAGCTTTAGGTGAGAGCAAGTTCCCTCTCAGGCAACTTACCCTATATAAAATGGGTTCCTCTCAGACACCCACTCGTCTAAATTATCCAGCCCCCGCCTTATCCACACTCGGTCTTTCAATAGGAGTGCTTGGATATGGGACTACAGATCACCCTCCGGGCTAAACCTCACGTCGACCAACTCCTTAAGAGATCAATCTAGTGGTGTCAGTTTCACGACCTCTCTCTCGAGCAAGCTGAAAACACATGGGTGGTTTTGTATTTGCAACTACAAACTTATTAGATTAAACCACAACCACTAGGTGAAATCACCATTAAAACTCAATCTAAGCTACAAGCATGTAAGACCCAACAAATTAATCAACCTATAATTGCTAAATCACACCCCAAGAATGCGGATTTTTAGCCAAACATGAAGTAGTAATCAAATATACTTAAAATGGCAATGGAATCAATGGGTATAAGAGATTACACCTTAAAAGAAGCAAAGGAAGGTAAATGGAGAAGACCTACTTCCGAAATCAGAGGAAGAACTTCTTTCTTCAAGCTTCCCAAAAAACCATCTCTAAACTTGAGAGAAAACTTAAGAACAAAAATATCAAATATAATGTTTTTCACTCTCTAAAATTTCTATATCTGAATTTCTATATCTAAATAATAAAATATTTCAGTATTTATTGACTTCGGAATGTGTTGGCGAATTCTTTCACTGCAGTTAGTCGTGATTTACCGAGTGATTTAGCGAATCTCCCTTGGTTCAGTTCTTCGCCCCTTCACATTGTCTTCCTTGTCTATGTGTTCTTGATCGATGGGCGAAAATCCTCTACTTTTCATAACTAATTGTCGAAGCGCTGATTACTCCTTAAGATCATACCTGCGGTATTACGAAAACACGTAAGGGTCAGTTCGAACTTGGCGGGTCGTTCGTTCATTCGTCGCCTTATGATCCACTTCCTTTATGGCTCATTTGCTGTAATAGAAGGCGAAATCTCGTTATACGGCGCATCGCCAAGCGTGGCGATGCGCACCTTTGCATCTTCAGCTTTTTTTTTCATTTTGTTCCTAAGTGTCCATGCTCCCACAAAATTCTCATATACTTGAAACTTAGGAGTTTTTAGCAGATATGGAGCTAAAATAAACAATCGAGGACACTATTTTCATTCAATTAAGGCCCTAAATGAGTCCGATTTGAGGACTCATAATAGTTCAGTTTCTTTCCACCCCCTTAAGATTAATCAACAATGTTCTTACACCAAACTAAGATTCTAAACACTATCAATTGCTCAATTAGTTTGATTAATGCTTCCAAAATTTAGCTCTCTATTCAGACCTTAGAGGATATATTTAGAGCATATGTATTGAATTTCTTAGAGAATTAGAATGACCACGTGCAACTTATGGAGTTTGCATACATCACTAGTTATCACTCCAATATTCAAATGGATCCATTTGAGGATCTTTATGGGAGAAGGTGTAGATCTCTTATTGGTTGTTTTGATGTTGGTAAAAGCTAAGTTGATAGGACTAAAATTAGTTCATCTATTCATGGATAAGGTTAAAATAATCTATGAAGGGTTGAAAACAACACAGAGCTATCAAAATCCTATACCGATGTTAGGAGAAGAGATTTGTAGTTCGAGGTTAATTATTGGGTCTAATTGAAGGTTTAACCTATGAAAGGTGGTATAAGATTTGGTAAGATATAAACAATATATAGGAATAATCTCCAAGTCGTTTCAAACATAGGGTCGTTCTTAATAGATTATGTGTCCCTAAAAAATGATATTATAACCACTCAATAAGCCAACCACTCACAATTACATCTACGAGAGCACCAACATTAACTACCTTGTTGTATCATTTCAAAGCTCTAAGAAAACATGACGAGCGAAAGGAATATCCTTAACATACTTTTTCGATGAACGCTTGAAAGACCGTAGTTCCTTCACGAAAGTTGCTCCTTATGTCTTAAGATTCACAAACACTACAAATACATAACTAGTACGTGTCACACCCCGAGCCTACACCCTGGCAGAACTGGCACTCGAAAACCATTGTTGGCCCCAAGCGAACCCTTCGTTTAGCTTTTCTAACTAATCAGAAGACCTAAATAGAAGAGAAATAACTCAAAGAAAATAACTTTAAAGTATTAACTCAGCCAAAATGGTAACTTAAATCTTAAACATATAAAAATGAAATGAATAAGACAAAAAGAACTAATTTTATCTGTCTATGAAGCCTCTAAATAGAGATAGGTTGTAGGGATAGGACCCCCAGTCATCCTAACAACTGAAATCTAAGCAAAACAATGATAAAATATGTCCTCTGGAATGAAAGAAGGCTCACCAACTAACTCTGAGATGCTAACTGGATCTAAAGTATGCCGGATGCTGATCCTAGTTACCTGCGTCTGCATTATGATACAATGCAGATCAATTGGCATCAATTCGCTGAATGTATGAGTATGCGAGTTGGAATACTAAAACTTAAGCTTGAAGAGAGTAAAAAGGGACACTTACGTTTTCTTTACTCGACTCATGAATAACATGACTCAATATAACTAACTCATTTCAATATAAAGAAATTTAAAAGCAAGTGCAATATAAAGAAAAACTTGTTGAAAATATGTTGTAAACTCTGAATGTATACAAGGATACAATTAACTCCGATATTATATAAAAATACAAATAATTTATGTGTATGTGTGTGTGTCTATCTATCTATATATCTATATATATATTTAGCATACTACATCTATATATCTATATGTCTACAATATTCATATATATATATATACATTATATAATAGACATTATATAATATATATAGATTAAACTCTGTGGAAGTTTCTCTAACTAACCGACAACTATCACTAAGAACTATAGTGGAATGATAGCACAGCGATCTACCTTCATGCTGCCCAGCTCATCCTATACGCCACTAAGGTATAAACATGAGACTTCCTAATGGATCCACTAGGTCCCTGTAAAAAGGTTGCATCGAGTAGTTCTGGAACCGTTTCTTCTACCCATGGCTGGATACATGGTGTTATGGATATGTTATTTTCTTGAACTCATGCTCGCCCACCAAATTCGGTGCCTAAATACTAGTCCCAAACTATAACTGGCTCTTATATTTTTTAAAACCTAATTCTTCTGTGGATTTTGATTAGTGCTCAAAACTTAGCTCAAAGGCTGCCTTGAAAATCCATTTTCCCCGGTGTTTCATTTGATAAGCTATTACTCTTTTTCTTTCTGAAGAAACTAGCCCGAAGGTCTGTTGGTAATCTCATTACCAATTCTTAATTTTAAATGTTGAAACATTTTGACTCTTGGAATACTTATTCCCCATATACTTTGGAAGAAATGAATGTCACTTTATTCTTTACTTTTACTCCTTACTTAAAACTGGAACTTGAGTCTTAAAACAATTTAAAATTTGTAATGACCTCTAAGAATCTTAGGAATTTTATTTTGACTTGCTTCTTAAAACTGTAGACTTTGACTCTTACGTACTTGACTTTGATCTTAACTTTCCTTGAATTGGATTAAGGATTCAAGGTTCATGATCTCATGTTTATAGATGATTTAATAATTTTTAGATGTACCATAGAGTGTTAGAATCAATTAGGAATCGTAGGTACATCACATAGGAATTAGTACAAAAAGATGGGAAAAGAATGGGGATAATTGGCGTCCATGTTGCTCTGAGAGGCGCGGGGCGCTAGCCCTCAAACTTCAGAGATGTTTTTGTGGCGTACTGGTTGGCGCGAATCTCCACAGACCAAAGTTCAGAAGAACTTTTTTGGCGCTCTGGAAGGAGCGATGCCCTAGCCCTTACCCAGGAAACCTCTGACTTTTCTCCTTCATTTTTCATCTCTAAATTCTCTAAACATTCATGGTTCTTTCCTCAAACACTCAGGATAATTATTACCCTCAATACCTAATAGATTTAACTCGAAAAACAACCAGGAAACATGAAACAAATGAACACTTGGCATTCAACAACTCAATCAACAAGAATTCAATAAGGTGTTTCAAGAACTTCACTTTCTACCATTCAACAAACTCAAAATATTTGAATTTAAACAAATTGGTGTGTGGTTGAACTAACCCAACACGAAAAGATCTCACATACCTTGATAGGGATAACCTCCTCGACGAATTCCACTCGCAAAACCTTGGCGTTCTTGGCGAATTCTTGACTTTTCTCTCTTTCCTTCTTGTTTTCTCTCTTGTCCAAGCCCTAAGAGTGATTTTGATTTTCTAAAACTAAACTCAACTTTGTTTTTGACCCCAATAATCCTTTAAAAATGAAATAGGAAATTAATTGGTGAAAAGACTAGTTTCCACTTCCTTAAATCCGGATTGGTACTTTCCTTACTTCAATAGCTCAACTTTCGATAGGCATATCAACCTTATACGATATCAAATATGCGCAAAATCGACAGCATTGAAAGATCTCTCCATGGATTTTCCAACCATATAAAGAACTACCTCTAACTCCTCCTGAGCTAGAAGTTATGACTGTTTGAAAATGATCAAAACTAACTTTCTTAACTTAGGCTATTCCATCTTTTTTTCTTTTCTTTCCAAAAAGAATATTTTTGTTTATCATATTATTCCTAGATATTTTAAATTATGATATGTTACAGTATGCACCTATAAACAGTTCATAATTAATCTTAAATCAGTGTCTTTCACAATTTGGTTTGGACATGGCCTGTACTTTTAGTGAGCCATCAAACCTCTCTTCTGTACCTGGGGAGTTACGTTAGCTCTTAAGAATCTTTCTTTCGTAGGTGAATTTCGATGTTTTTGTTCCTAGCTAATCAAGAAAGGGTTGTCCTCCCTCTCAATCAATGTTATTCTCCCTCGAGTTCCTTTTTTCGATGGTTGATCGAGTCTGTGTTCGTTCTTATTCTCATATTATTCTGATTTAAATATATAAATCACGAACCTTTCAACATACTCTTGGAAAGTATTGAACTTTTGTAAGTATAGCGATAACTACTGGCCTCCGTCCCGGTTACATTGTATCACCAATGATGGATCTTTTGCTTCAATTGTATTACATTCTTAGCTGAATCCTTGTAGGATGGTATGAGTTAAAAAGGATATTAAAATTTCAAAATGTGAACTAAAATGGCAGTCTATTGAATTAGGAGTTTTACTTATAAATACTTGTTGTGACAAACATAATACAATAAATTATCAAATAAAAGCATATGTTTAACCCATTCATACCAATTTTGGTTATCAATAAAGAGACAGGATCCTTTTCAATCATAGGTTTCATTGTTTAATACAATGAACTCACAATTTGTGAGGTTAAATGTACCACTCTAACTGTTGTCCGCTATCTTATAGAAAAATCTCAAAACATACAATTTAATACAAGAAGAGTGTGTCCGCATTATTCCAGGTTCATGGTTTTGAGTTAAAGTTGTGTGTCTATCTATTTTCAAATATATGGTGTTTTAACTCATATTGAAACAGGTCCTTTGAACCAGAGTTTGAGGAAATTAATGTGAAAGGTTTCACTTAAGTCTTGGTTTGGTTTTTGTGACAATTGACGGCAAGAGATGGTCAAAATCCTCTTAATGTAATTAAGTAAATCCTTGGACGAAAATTAACATTTTCAAAACTTTCTAATCTTTTATGAGATTCAAAAAAAAACACTTCATTTTTGAACTTTTGTAATTCTATCCAAATTATTTTTAAAGAAAAAATAAAAGAAAATAGAATTGTCTCTTCTTCTTCTCCCAACGTTGGATCTTTTCTTCTTCTTCCTTAGAAAATCCATAAATCCAACTATCAAAAAAAATATTCTCCCACATTATCACATCTTCCTCCTCATATGCGGTTGCCCCGTAACTCTCTCTGCTTTCCAAACTGAACATTGTGTTTGACTTAAAATGGGAAAGCCAATTTTTTTTGAAAGATTTTACAATTTTTGAATAATACTATGTTTTTTTCTTAGGTTAATAAACAATAAATTGTTCTATAGATGTGAAAATTAAATAATTGTGTAATGTTACCTATTATTTATTATTTTTCAAAAAAAAAACTAATTTTGAGGAAATGTATATATATGGTTGACATTGACTAAAATTTCATTTTTTTTGTTGCTTTTGTTGTTCTTTTTGTGACCATTTTATTCATATGACTTTAGAAATATACACTTTGGTATATATTCAAACAAAGTTGTCATATGTTGAAACATATCACCTATGTGTTAGGGCAATAAAATGGTCATCTGTAGCAACAGAAGATTAATATGTGGCACATAAAGATTCATCTATGGCAACAGAAGGTACATATGTGGCTATAAAAATATCCATCAGTGTCAACATAAGTATAAATTGCTACCCATTATTATTTTATAATCAACTGTAAACACTCAACAATTTTTTATTAACCTTGTAGTTGAAATGATACAAGAAGCTTCATCCATGACAACAACTCAATGTTTTATTGGTGTTCTTTCCTCTTGTAACATCAAATGCTCCTTTTGTCTATGCGAAGAATGTGAGCAACAACATGATTATTTTATTAGTCGTGTTAAATAATTCACTAATATTTTTAAGAAAATGACTTATAATATGGATGTCCATACATCCAAGAAGATTTCATAGCCTTTGAAGAGTAGGAGGTTGAAAAAATGTATTTCTCAAACACTATCCATGATTAGTGAAAGAAAAAAATCAATGACTACTGCTCCAGTATCACGGTCAAACCCAAAAGGCAAGGATAAGGAGAAGGAGAAGGAGCAAGAGAAGAAGAAGGAGAAGGAGAAAGTGGAAGTGAAAAATAAAGCAAAAGAGAAAAAGAAAGAGAAGAAAGTCAAAGTCGTTAGTGGTGATTTGAAGCAACAATATCCATTTGAAGGTTTTAATATTGACAGTGAGGGTCCAAGCGAACTAATGTCATCCTTTCTCGCAATGGATAAATCAAGGTCTTTCCAAGTATCATGCAAAAAAGTAATGTTCTTCAACTATTATAAGTATTTTTATGCTAATAATAGTTGAAGAACGTCGTTTGGTACTAGGGATCCCTTTTGGGGAGCTAAGCTCACCACTCTAAGTCCCAACCCATGACCCTGACTTACGGTCCGTAGACCAGTCTATGGGTCGTAGTTTGGGGTCTCGTGAATGTTGCTGCTTTAATAATTTTTGGAGTCCAATGTTGAGTCCTCATCAAGGAGCCCTAGGATGGTCCTTGGGTGGGTCGTACCCGGACGTTTGGACACTAAACATGAAATTCTACTTATTTAAGTCCTTTCTACTAGATTAAGCCCTCATACACCACTCCAAAACCTCACTACAAGGCTTAAGACCGAAGTAGTTCAAGTTACTAGTTTTTGGACGTTTTGGTCGTTTGTTGATGTTTATGCACTACAATTTCTTACTAAGTTAGTTACATTTAATTAGGACATAAAACATCATTTTTGTCCTATTTAAGTTACAAGACTTCATATGAGGCTCTAGCTTAGGTCGTTAGATTTCCGGGGTGTTACAAGCTCACCCATTAGTAGAGGTCGGTCTCTAGTAGTAATCTACCTATTCCTAACTACGTGCCCCCGTAATATGGTCTTATGTGACTAAGCTAGTGGATCCATCTAAGCTAGAAGTATGGTTCTTGCCTTGGCAAGTTGGACATCTCTTTTCAGTGTGGAATCAAGACATCGAATTCCATGTTATATCTCACATATTCTATGTCGCTTAATAGTAAATATCTCACAAAAGAAACATGTTTTGTTCAAAGATTTTACAAAAGTTTTCATTATATTTTAAGATGTATTGATCATGTTCATGAATTATGATTTATCCTTAAAAGGCTTTATAATGTTTTAGCTTGATCAGTCATATCATGTATAAATGTCCTCATCTGAACACGTGTATGTTTTTATACATTTCTCTCATACTCTAGTACATTTCATGTACACTTGTACCTACACTTTTAATATTGTAGGGTATAATGCTCTTTATTCTCAAGCTCATGGCTAAGTGATTGCTTGATCATTCAAAGACTTGGTGAGTCTTCATGTTCTGAGGACCATGTAGTCTTTATTATGATTTGTGATGCCTTAAGTTTTTGTACTTATGTGGTGTATGGGTTACGTTCCCACAACTCTTTTTTTTTTATGCATTAGATTGGCTTGTGAAGACTAATAATTAGACTTTTGTTTTTATGTATAACTCTTTTATGATATGAGACTATTAAAATATTTGTGTTTTATATTATATTGTGAGATACATGTTAAATGGGTTATCGTGCATGGTATTGATGCAATTCTAAGATCTATATGATTTGTAGTTATGTTGTATCGCAATGTCTTAGTGAGTGCATTTATGAAATGTATGGTTACGTTTCAAACAAAGGGAACTTGCTAAATAATCAAGAATTTTTCAAGTTAGTATTTCCCTATTTTTTGAAAAGAAACATTCTCTGCTTTGGTGTAAAATTTACAACAATTACTAAACTACCTAAAATTAGTAAATCTTTCCAAAACCCTACATCATCTATGTCTGCAATATTATTATTGCAATTCTTACTTTCTTATGCTACACTACCAGTAGTGGCACACTACATGTTCTTGTTAGGATCGAATTCACGCACCACACTAATGAATGAAGAACACAGACTTCTAGAGAAAGAGATGAGATATCTAAGAGAGAAAGAGAAAAACCCTATTCTTCGTGGTAACCCCCTTGAGTAAACTTCCACGGCGGGTGGAGGTAATATTTATATTAATAAATCAGAGTGTTTTTGTTACAGAACATACAACTAGGAAGCCTAAAATAGAGACTAAATAGGAAAACCCTAAAATTAATTCAGCTCCACTACCTAACATTCTCCCATTGGTGACTGACTCAGTTCACCAAAAAATACATTCTCAAAAAAAAATATCTTCATCATACATCTTTAAACGCACCTCCATCGTAGGCAAACTACGAAGACCAACCAAGTTTTACATAACCTCATTCCCACACAAACACATTTCTTAACCTTCTTCGAGTTTCTTTGCACCTCTATCTTCTCCAATCACATATCCACCATCCTCCACTGCCCTTCGATTGAAATGGGTATCGCCTTCGATGTGCTTTGGTCTTTCGAATGAGAGACTGGATGTTTTCACCAACTGTATGCCAACTCTGGTATCGGAGTAAAGAATCGTCTCGTTCTGTTCTTGCCACAGTCCTCATAGATAATCTGCCAGCTTTTCCCAGCTTCAGTCTATTGCCCTAAGTACTAACTCAGTTCAGTAGATAAAGAGAAACACACTTCTGACTTGGAACATCCCACTCACTGTTGTTCCCCTATGGTGTAGAATGTACCCCGGATGTACTCTTCGCGTGAGGGGGGTCAAAAAACATCCCCACCAAGATCAGCATCCCCAAACCCTGTTAGTCCACCTTCTGCCTTTTGCCAAAACAAAGTGAAGTACTAGATGTACCTCTCAGATATCTCAGAAGCCACTTCACCGCTTTTTCAATGCTCTTTTCCCAGGTTCGCCATGTACCTGCTAACAACCCCACTGCATGTGCTATATCAGGTCTAGTGCACCATAGCATACATCACTACCAACTTGCTGAAGTAATGAAACAAGTGGCCATGTTATCACGCTCCTCGGCATCTTGGGGACTGCTCCCCTTTGACATTTAAGTGATTGCCAATGAGTAAGTCCTGGGTTTAGCATCATTAACCCTGAATCTATCTGCTCACACTTCTCAATGTACACTCCTGAATAGATTTAAAAGTGCAATCAGAATCTATCCCGAGAAATCTATCTTCATCCCCCCCAAAATCTGTTTTGCTCGGCCCCCCACTTTTCATCTCAAATGTTTGCAGATCAAACCTTGTCTCTTCAGATTGGTATCTCCCTCATCTGATCCTTCAATCAACATATCATCCACATACAAGAGTAACAACATATTGAATCAGTGTATTTCTGAAGTCAACACAAGGATCCTTGTCATCTTTGCAGAATCCCTCTTGGTCTGAAGGAGTTCCAGACTTCTTGTAACCACTCTGCCTGGTGCTGATTTATTCCATACAATCTGGTGAGCTTGCACACCATGTGTTCCAGCCTGAACCACAATCCTTCCGGTTGTCTGCATATAGGAGCTCTTTGTCCAACTGAAGATGCAAATTCCCGATGCACAACACTCAACAGAATTCGAATAGAGGTTAACTACACATCAGGAATATTTCATCATAATCAATACCTTTCCTTTGTGAGATCCTTTTCCACTAAACGACCTTGAACCTCTTTTTGCCACCTGATTCAGTCTTGATTCTGAACACCACTTGTTCAGCAAAGCTCTCTTCCCTGCGGGTAGTTTCAGTCAACCACCCATGTGTCGTTCTCTCAAGTGACCCCATCTCATCTCCATGGCTTGCTCCCCACTGATCGAATCCTCCCTTGTAGGGCCTCATCATCAAGACTCTGGTTTCCCCCGCATATTCCTAATAGATAGTGTAAATGAAAGGTGAATACTATCTGGTGCCCTGATGGGATCTGGATGATCTTCTTAACACCCTGCTCAGGTGTAACTTGCTTCTACTTAGATTCTTCATATGATTTTGGGTTGAGTATTTGCTGTCGATCTCTAGGTGTTACTCTTCTCCATCCACTCCACCTCAACTCCCACTTTCTTTGTAACTCTAAAACCTTCTGCTCTCTGTCCTTGTACATTACAGACTCATCAAATCAAATGTCACAACGTCACAACTCTCAGGATCTTTCTGTTCTAGTCCATCCCAAAACCTGTAAAACCAACAAATCAAACCATAGCCTAGAAGTAAACACTTCACATCTTGGGATCTAAGCTTGTCTCTCTTTTCTGAACACATGAAATAAGCAGTGGCAACCAAAAGTCTCAAGTGTGAAGTACTTGAGTTTCTTTTCCTGTCCACACTCCTTCTAAGAATCTTTGAACCCTAAAGGAACTGATGGTCCCGCCTTGTGATCAAGTATGCATTGTGGCTCAGCAACATCACCCTAACGTGTTTTGGGGTCAGCCCATAGTGTTATCTCATACTCCTTGCACGCTCATTCAATGTTCTTTCATCCTCTCACAGACATTCCTTTTGCCTTGCCTACAGGAACTGTCTCAGCAATCCTCATTCCCTCAGCTGCACAGAATGCCTTGAACTCTTGATTTGTCATACTCTCCTCCTTGTCAGGCTTAGGCATTTACTTTCAAACCGTTCGATCTCAACTTCAGCTGTCCACTCTTGAAAGTTGCAAACACATCTGACTTATGCTTCAAGAAGTCAACCCTAACCTTCCTGCTGAAATCATCAATGAAGGTAACAGAGAATCTGGATCCTCCAAGTGATGATACTGGAGATGGTCCCCAAACATCCTGTATGGACCATTTCCCACCGCCCTTTCTTTCTTTGGCTCTCTAGGAATCTTTGTGAAAAGCTTACTCTTGTCCGCTGTTTGCCTCAAACCCACATCGCCACGCTCTCGCAAAAGACCCATATCAACAGACTTCAGGCCCTCTAATAGCTCATTTGCACACCAGCATCTTCATGTTCCTTGAGTACTCATTGTCCAGTTTCTTGTGCCACAGACAGAACCGGAAGCACTTTCAACACAGCGTCACAGTATACCACCTGAAGTGGTGTACAAGGTTCCAGTTTGGTCCCGGCGCTACTACCAGAGCCCTTTCATATCTTCCACGAAACTTTCCCAAACTTTGCTGCATATCCCATTCTATCCAACCTACCAACAGAGATCATGATGTGTCTTGATCCCAGAATATATCTACATCCTCCAATGTCCACCTGGTTTCCTGAGGTGTTCTTTATGCAACATCCCCCTTTCCTTTCCTTCAATTACTAAGAAGGCTTTATTGTTCACAGATAGACTTTTTCCTTTCCAAAATTGCCCAGATTTGAAATTGAAAGCAACTCCTTGGGGCTTGGAACAATGGAAAGATTGCACCAGAATCCAAAATCCAATGATTTGCAACAGGGGGCGGGCTGTTTCACACTAAGGATTAAGCACCCAATGTCCTCACTAGCTGAAATTATGATCATTGTCATCATCGCGCAATGTCTGATTCTTTTTGTCTTTCTTCTTTGGCTTGTACAGTTCCGTCCGAAAGTGCCCTGTTTTCTCCACAGTTCAACAAGTCCTTTGATATTTGTCAGGATTTTCCTCTCGTTCTTGGGGGATTTGATCGACCGTGTTGATTTTGCCCTTTCGTCTTATCTTTTCCCCCTTCGATCAACGCTCTGAGAGCACTGCCCCGATGAATCTCCCCCTTCTCATTTGCAATACTTTCGCTAAGAACAACATCACGGATTTCATAAACTATCAGTTTCTCAGATCCAACGGGAACTACTAATCGCAGCAACCAATAGTATCCACGCTCACTCGGGCAGAGATGACATCAAAATCAAACGCCTTTATTTCATCTTCGAAATTAATATCCACAAATTTAGTTGACTCACAAATTCCATATTGAACTCGTTTATATGATCCAAATGGATTCCGTTTCCTACCTCTGTAATTTAACAATCTAACGCATCAATATACTTGTTCATAGCCGATGATTTTTCCTACATGTTTGGTCGCAGTGCCTAACCAGACCGGACGTAGTCTCTCCTTCACGATGTTGAACCCCACGTTTCTTGACAAGTCAACCGGATCAACACCCCTAGAGCCTGCTCTTTGAGTTTCCAACTTCTCCTGCTCTCCCCTTCTGGATTTCCGGTCTCAACCCCGGTCAACGGTTCCTGAAGATCTTTCGGTACAGATAATCTTCGATCTCATCTTCTAGAACTGAAATCTGTATCCATCCAAACTTCTCAATCCAATCTTCGAACTAATCCATCTTCTGTGAGTCGTGTTGAATCTTCTTAAATCTGATACAAGTTGTTAGGAGCGAATTCCACGCACCACACACTAATGAATGCAGAACACAGAACTTTCTAAGAAAGAGATGAGAGATCTAGAGAGAAAGAGAAAACCCAATATTTCAGTGGTAACAACCCGTGAGTAACTAACTGTCCACGCGGTGAGGTACTTTATATAATAAATCAGAGTATGTTGGTTATAGAATAAATAGGAAAGCCTAAAATAGAGAATAAATAGGAAAGCCTAAAATAGAGAATAAATAGAAAAACCTAAAATTAATCAGGCTCCACTACCTAGCAGTTCTTTATGCAAGTAATTTGCAATACTCAATCTAATAATGTTAAATTAATTATTGATTATCTTCTCATGCGTTAACAAAAGGATTCCATCGGTGTTTGAACATAACATTAACTTATCAAACATAAAGAGAAGGTTTTTGAAGATCACATTGCTGACTTGATATTATTTTTTGTTGCATCTTTTAAGCAGTTTGGAAAGCCTCTTTTGGCATACTAGCTTAATGTTACCTATTATGTGTAACCTTAGTGTAGTATCATCGGTGTATTTTAGATTAGATAGTTATGTATATTCAATCAATCAGCTATTTCTCAAATATTAATCCTAAACAAGTTTGATCGGCTAAAATAGATTGTATGTGTCCATTGTGATCTATTATTTCCCGATACTCAAGCAATACTATTCCTCAAGCTTAAACAAGTTTTGGTTGAAATATATCATACATGTCCTTTTAACACAAAGTGGTGGTTGAAGAACATTTGATAGTAAAAGACTGCAGATATTCAATATACATTAGTTTCACGATTGCACGGTCTATGCATGTATTTACACATTTACGAAAGATGATACCGCAAAAGGCGAAATAGTAAAGCAGACCATTACTATATTGGTGGTTAATGGTGGCAAATGGGCGGGTTGAAAATGGGTAATCATTCAACCCACCCATATTTGATATGGGTAAAAATGGGTTGGGTAATACTATACCCATAATTCATGAATAAATAATTTTTTACTTAAGAATTCAATATGGAGAAAATATTTTAGTCTTTTTTAGATAAAATATGTTGGAAATGCTTCATTTAGTTTTATTAATCATAAAAGTAAAAAAAAACTCGAGGTGGGGGCGTAGTGGTCCAAAGTAGGGTGAAAAAATAAATATTTGAAGTTAAAAATATTTTATAAAAACAACCTTAATATTTTTTAAAGGTTGGGGTTGGTTGGGGGTAGAGGCGTGGGGTTTGTAGGAGGGAGGGGAGCGGGGTGAAAAAATAATATATGAAGTCTGAATATTTTTTTAAAAACAAACTTAATTTTTTTTTTTTTGGGGGGTGGGGGTTGGTAGGGGGTTGATGGGAGGGCGCTGGTATCGGATGAAAAAAATAAATTTTGAAATTGAAAAAATATTCTCAAAACACCTTAAATTTTTATTATTTATTTTTTTGGGGGGGAGGGAGGGGGGGTTGCGGGGCCGTCATTGGTGGGTTTTGGAGGGGGGGATCGAGAGTAGAGTGAAAAATGAAATTTTGAAGTTCAAAATATTTTTTAAAAATAAATTTTAAATTTTCTTTTTGGCGGGGGTGGGGGTGGGGGTGGGGGTCGAGAGTTGAAATATTAAGAGAGACCTTATATGAAAGTTTTGAAAAATCGTATAAATTATAGAAATCCCATAGTGTCAGATCAAATTACACCCTATCCCTACTAATTTTCAATTTACAAAAATCCCTTAAAAAAGAGGCAGCCAGATACATTCTTACCGTCCGGATACATTATATTTAATACATTGCAAAATAGCTTCTTGTTGCGCTTAAAAAGGGGCAGATCAAGTAAAATTTATTTTTACATATTTTAATTTCCTTGATAACGCAGGTAAAAAATATTTTTACTTATTTTAATTCCTTGATTAATGCCTAATTGATTCTTATCAATCCCTATCCCAATAGGTAATAAAATTCACAATTCAAATTTCACATTTATATCTTTTCCATTGAACAATGATTAATGTCGAAAAAATATTCAAAAAAGTATTGATAAGATGATTATCAATTTTCGTTAAATCTTCAAATTTTAGGTTAACGAAGTGAGTTATACATTACAAAGTAATGAAATCTCAATATTCCCATTGATAACAACAAAAAGATGGTTGGAGATGTACTTGACTACATCCGACATCCGGCGATCTATCATCCCCATTAATGATGTTCAAAGAACGCAGGAATATTCACAATGGTTCAATTTTTGCCGATTTCTGGTAATTATTTTAGTTTTTGTGCAACAAGGCAAAAAAGACATTATTTAAAATGACGGGGTTGTATTTGGTACAGAGAGATGCATGTCTTACTAGTTGGTATGCCATCAAGTTCTTTGTCATGTTCAATTTTTCTCGATCAAAACTCAAGCATGTTCTTTTCTATCTTTTCATGTTTGTCAATCCTTGAACCATTAAAAAAACTTTGATCAGTCTTGCTTCAAAAACATCAAAAATGTATTTCATTTACTGTATCACAGACTTATTACAGGTTGTTACGTCGCCTAAATTTATCCTTTTGGTATATGAATCTGGAAGAAGATACATTATTAGCCTTGAGTGAAAAATATGTATTATGAACTTCAACTAGACGAAATACATTGTGCACACGCAATTGTTATTTTCAAGAGCAAGATGTTACATAAATGCATCCTTACTATTCTGATTACAACATTGCAAATTATACATAAATTTCACTACTTTAGATCCTAATTACTAAGATTCACGATAATTTGTAACAATACTTTCTATATCATATTTTGACTGCGAGCTACATACATCATTAAAGGCAAGATACATGTATTTAACCGTTTTAAAAGTCGAGATACACGAATTGTTGTGGAATGGATACCACAATCATAGGACTTTGTACTCGTTTTTTCCAAGAGACAGTAAAATTTGAAGTTTGTATAGACATTCTGTTCATTGTTTAATAAATTTCAATTATATGAATTTTCACTGTTATATTTCCATAAATAGTTTTGAATTGTAACAATGTGAAAATATCCATACAATATGTGAGTTTCACTAAGGAAGGGAGGAGGTCACTATTTTTTATTTAAAAAATAGTTAAATTTTGTGTGGCGAGGGATTTATTTTTTGATACATAATTAACTTTTTGTGAATCAATAACATTGATAATACTCATATCCAAGTTATCTAATAAGAAGTTTATGTGAATCTGAACATATAATGTAATTATATGCAATGATCAAGCTCATATCTAATAATCATATATATATATATATAATATATATATATATATATATGAATTAAAGATTGATTATATGGTTTTTGTAATTTTCCTTTTGGTATCATGTTCAACATTGGTAAACCCATTGCACATAATAATAAACAAACACCATTTTTTTATATACAAGATTAAACTTAGTTATGAACGATACTTATATTCTCGACACCCTATACCAAATGCCATAATCTGAAAGATTTAATTACATGTCTTATGTTATTACTCAACCTTAATCATTAAAACACCAACATATAAAACTTTAATAATATAAAATCACAAAAAAATTCAAATTCAATTCAAAAAATGACATGAAACATTTTTCGAGTAACACTCTAAAGCCTAAGTAAATTGTCTTAAAAAAAGACACAAAAAAAACATCGAAGGGTGTCATTCATTGTACATAATATCTATTCAGACAAGAAGTAAATCATCTTGATGTCCTACAATGAATGCTCCTTTAAGCCTTAGAGTATCATCTCTACTCGCTAACATAGCCTGACTTTTGGCTTTTCAGGATGTTCTCCATATAATATTTCATACTTGTGCAAAGATAATCACTCGAGGTTGAATTTTTTGTATCAATAATTCACATAATTAACACAACGCCACACTTCTACAAAAATGTCCTCAGTTGGATCATAAAACAAATTATTCAAACCCTTTAGACATATATAAACACAGAAGTACAGTTAATTAAGTAACTTATCATGTATCTTATGTTGTATCAGTACATTATTCATAAATTTTTGTCTGATACATACTGAAATACTTTTTTGAATGATACAACTAGTACAACATTATTTATATCAATAATTTCGAAAATTACAAATCCACAAAACTAACAAAATTAAGGATTTAAGTGTTCAACTACTTATACTTAAAATATTGATAAATGATAATATGACGACCAAACACGGGGATTATATTGTCATTACTGATCATTTTTGATTAGCTAACTGAAACATCATTCACAATCAATAGAACAGAGTCAACATACATTTGATTGCACTTAAAACTGATACATCACAATATGAAACATTACTTTGTCGTTTGTGGTCATTCATGATTTACCCTACAAAAAATATGAAAAATTGATAGTTTTTTATTTATTTTAAAAAAAAAAACAATCTGATATATAAGGCTCTATTTCGTTATGATGAACTTTCTTCTGTATTTCGAACAAACTCACACCACTCACCATTTTTGGAATGCTGATAGAAAAGGTATTCATCTTCGACTAAGAATGCAACCATGTTTGATAGTCAATCTCCTTCCCCCCCCCCCCCCCTTGTTGTTCCACATAATAACATTGCTTTTCGTCCATGGCAAATTTGATATTATATCAGTATCTCCACTTCGCAATTTTACTTTCGCTATGATGATCTGTGCATTTTTTTGATTTGTTTTTTGTTTTTCCAACCAACAATATCTTCGTAAATAAAAACACAAGGAGTGTTTTTGAGTTTAATTGTGTAAAAGCAAGACTAAAAGATGGTGCATTTTCAATGTTTTGAAGAAGAAAGAAAAAAATAAAAAATGAAGGACAAACAGACAATTTGAAGAGATGAGCAAGTTACCTATTTCATGTTGAATTAGTTTTGACAAGATAAAGACTTGATTTTGAATTTCAAAAGTAATTGAGAAATTAACTGACAAGAAAAGGGAGAGTGATTTATGGAATGAAATCACGAAGTGGATAATTTTTTGATTTTTTGGAGTTATAGTATGTATTTTGCCTATTCAGTTTTGGCGTCACCTCAAGGACTTTTGACAAACCATTTTACCCATGGCACGGCTTCCTGGCACTATGGCCACCTCTGTATCTATCAGTCCTTTTTTTTTCCTTCACTCTTTCAACACATATTTGATGGGCTATTTGGATGGGTAAGTAAAAAATGAACTTAAATTGCCAGCACTATTGGTGGCTGCCATCTTGGTATTCTTAGTTACTGTTACAACTTTGTATGTGTGATGACAAAATACATGTTAAATTTCCTGTTGGAATAGGAGAAAACGTCTTAGCAATGGAAGTAGAGTATAGTAGCAACAATGTAACAGCAATAGTGTGGCACTCGATGTGTCATGTACCTTTTTGAAGTGTTGGGCATATTTCTTCAACCTAACTTTTCAAAAAATAGTGCTAGGACCAAAGGTGGAAGCTTAATCTTCTGGAAAAACAATTACAGGAATAAATAATGGAGAAAAGAGAGTACATATCTATAAACAAACAAATGAGAGGAATAAATGACAATAGGAAAGGAAGTACACAATTATAATTAAACATAATACACACAGTATATATTAATTTAAGGTCTAAGAATATATATTAGACAGCGGCCCGACTCTATCCAAACAGAACATATTACATGAAGACCGCTACTAACATAAATCAGAATTCTGAATGATACAAATTGAAAGAAGGCCAAGCAAAAAAAGTTTGGAACCATGTTCTTCAACATGTACTCGAAAAATGTCTATAACTTCACAACCTCATATATGATTCATTAGATCAGCAGGCAACCCCACATTAACATGGGAAATTAAAAAAATGAGTAGGAAAAAGATTTAAAAGATAAAGCGTCAATAAACTCAATCGAAAAGGTAGACAACGTAACCCATATCTATAAAAGAATCAGAACGGAGGAACACATAAATTGATAAATAAGAGGTAAAGAGGAACAATTGCTAATGATCATGGACCAATAATTGAAAGGTGAACAACTCATCCTGAAAGTCAAGTATCATTAAACATGAAATTGCTACAAGCATTATAAAAAAAGGCTTTACTTAGTAGTAGAATCAACTACTTCATGTATCCATCTTCAACTTTATTTGAGAATGATAAATGTTAAACGAACTCATTACTATAATTATTGTGAGCGAACTTATGAAATAGGTTTTTAGTGCCTATATGACAAAGTTTAGGGCTAAAACTTTTTTAAAATATTTATTCATGTGAAATCAAATAGAAGCCAAACCAAGAACCACAATACCCCAATTTGTAAAAGTATATCATAATTACAAGACAACCATAAATATAGTAACGATTACATTATAAAGATGGAAAAAAAAAAACTAAGAACAAAAATTGCGAACTCTCACATTAAAATTTTCAATCGATGTTGGGTAAATTCAAGATTGCTTACACCGGAGACAAATCAGTACTCTTGATGGTTCACTTGGCCCGAACAGTCATTAGAGGAGGTAGAAAAATGAAAGGTAATAGTCAATTAATCATCAATATAACGTAACAACCTACAACTTATAACTAAGCACCATTTGAAAACTCAAAAACTAAGAGAAGAAAAGATATCAGCGGAAGAATGAGAATAAGAATGTTTCAGAAAAATCACCAGTTGTTACCTCGTCCAGAATTGAAGCTTCAGCAGATGATGAACATTACTTTGCTCGCAGATGAAGGTTGTTGTGAATGCAAGGGACATTCATTTCTGCAAATCAAAGTAGACGGATGAATAATCTAAAATGAAGAGTCAAAGAGGGGATGAAAGATAAACTAAAAACGAACGGCCCACGTAAGATTGACTCGAAATCAATAAATATCAATACTAATACCAATAACAGATTCATTTGAAGGACTTATACAAAGGCATTGAGGCTAATCCAGAAGGGTTCTCCTGTGGGAAACTCCCTCTGTACAAACAATTGACAAAAACCGTGAGGTAATTTTAAAGAATTTATAATCAATCACAATTCAAGAACACATATTGTAGTCTAGAATCTGGCAATCTATGAAAATTCAGTTCAACAAACTTGAGGCTTCCGGAACAATGGAAACAAAAGGGAAGGTTAACATATTAGTCCTAAATTTTCTTTGAGTAACCATAACAGAAAAAGAGTTACAAAACAAACTGAAGTAACGGAATCTAAGAGTGGGGAAGGAATTCCAATAATAACTCACTGTTTTGATCCCTTGAAACAACTCACTGAATTTAGTAAATCATTCTAGGAAGCTACACCTACAAACTAACTAATATCCTACCTTTTTTTGGCGGATTTTAACTTATATACGTGACAATGATGATGTAAAAGAGTTACACAATGTTAGTGCATAGAAATTAAACTCTCTTTTTCTCGTGCAGCCTGAAAATTTAATATTGGATGCTTCGATTGACCTCAAGGTTTCTAATTTTGGATACTGTTCTAACCCACCAAGTCAGGGTAACTATTCTCTTTACTTTCCATTGCTCTTCACCTATGGGAAATGAAATCTCATTCTTTACTTTGTGGTTATCAATATAGTAATGCAGCGGAAACACAATTATTTGAGCCTTTATTGAATTTGTTAACCAAGGGAACCTATGTGCCTTTATAGTCCTCCATTGATCCTGAAGTTGATCCGTGGTCTCAAACCATTCAAACCACAAAAAACTTACTCACATGCCCCTCTCTGTGGCTGTTTTTAATATGTGGTGGCGGGGATTTGAAAAGATGATAGAAGTGATGTTCATTCTTTTTTTTTTAATTATAAAGAAAGCAATTGTGATACACTTGAAAATTAATAAGATCAATATAAAGACCATGACCAATTTATCGACAACAAGTGTGCACTCTTTTCAGAAATTAAGGCTGACAACCCTCTTGATTGCCTTGTAAAGAAAATCAAGATTATTTCAATACCCTCAAATGTAAGCTTATAGTTCAAGAAAAGTTTGAGATCAAATATCACTAGTACTATGACATCAAGTATTTAGTCTCATTCTTGTCATTTATTAGCTTACCATAAGATGTTTCAAGTCCTGATAATGAATCAAATTCTATCATATCAAGTGACAATGATGTTATGGATGTCAATGAACTGAAGGGAGAAAAGAAGCTCTTGGATCTCTATTCTGGTTTAGTGAAATGTCTACTAGGTTGTGTCCGGATGCTGATGTTTACGGTGTTCAACTTTTAACTAAATGGATTGTTGACCTAAATCGATATGTTTGAGATAGCTTAAAAGTGAACCACACGAAACTGAGGTAAGGAATGAATCAGCTGAAAATTTGTTATTGCATTTGAAGGAGTGGGAGCAGTTTTGTGCATCCTGCTCCTTATTGAAAAGCAATACCCAACACACCCTTTGCTGAAAGTAGGAGATAAAGGATGTGGAAAGATGAGATGATGGTACATATGATGATGGAGATCTGCCGCAATGAATGACAAATTTTTGAGGTAGAAGATATTTTAAAAGTTCGCTAGGGAGGCCTAGTGGAAATAAAGAAGTCAATCATTTACTTTAAGGTATGTTGGAATGGCTATGGCCCGAATTGAAGTCACTTGGGACGATAAAAGACTCAGATTATCACCTCCGAAAAATAAATTTTTTTGTAACCAAGGGCTTCAAAACAATTGTTTTGCTTTGGAAGCAAACAACATATGCGAAGACCCTCCTTGCCAAGGCAGGGTATAAGTGAATTTAATCGTTTTAAGAACTTAGCAAATCCATTGCAAAGATTCAAAAAATAAATAACTTGTATTCATGAGTTAGCTTTTGGAGTTGAGTTAGACCCATGTGTCATATCTTACATAGAATTAGAGCCAGACTCATCCCAATTTGTATTTCACCAATGTTGAGCCCCCATTTAGAAGGATCCGATTATGTTGAACTGAATCGTTACGCATGCAGCAATTTCAGTTTTATGAAAACTTTACCCATGCAGCGATTTCAAATTTATTCAAAAGAAAAAAAAATTGTTGACAAAATCGATGCTTTATCAACGATTTTAGTCGAATCTTTTAATGCCACAAACGATGTTAATTTTGTTTGAAATACATCGCTTCCTCATGGGCCACAACATTGGTGAACAACAAATTAGAATGGGTTTGACTATGATTCTATTTAAAGATATGACACATGGGTCTAACTCAACTCCAAAAGCTAGCTTATCAATACTTCAAGTTATTTATTTTTTGAATCTTATAATGAATTTGCTATGTTTCTAAAACGATTAAATTCACTTATGCCCTGACAAGGATATTCCTCACATATGACGTCTACTTCCAAGGTAATCGCAAAATAGTTGCTTTGAAACTCTTGGTTACAAAATCTTTTATTTTATGGAGGAAATTAATCTAAAGTTTTTCATCGTCTTAACTTACTTCATCGGAGTCATAACCCTTGCAACGTACCTTAAGTAAACTATTGACTTATTTATTTTCACTAGTCTCCCATAACAAACTTTAAAAATCTCTTCCACCTCAAAAATTTGTTATTCGTTACCTCCAGATTCTCATCATCATATAAACCATCATCTTCATCTTCGACATCCTCGTCTCCTACTTCTACCAAAGCGTGTGCTGGGATATTGCTTTTCAACAAGGAGCAGGATGCACAAAGCTGTTCTCACTCCTTCAAAAGCAATAACAAATCTTCAGTTGATTCATTTCTTACCTCAATTTCTGGGTGGTTTACTTTTAAGCTATCACAAGCATATCGATTTAGGTCAACAATCCATTTATTTAAAAGTTGAACACTGTAAACATCAGCATCCAGACACAGCCTAGTAAACATTTCACTAAACAAAAATAGAGATCCAAGAGCTTCTTTTCTCGCTTTAGTTCATTGACCTCCATAACACCATTGTCACTTGATTTGATAGAATCTGATTCATTATCAGGACTTGAAACATCTTATGGTAAGCTAATAAATGACGAGAATGGGACCAAATAATTGACGGCATAATAATAGTCAAATTCTGATCTCAAACTTTTCTTGTTTACCTTATACAATGATCTTGTGTTTTTTATTAAGCTGTGTTTTGGTATGAAGGAAAATATTTTCCACGGAAAATATTTTCCTCAAAAACAAGTAGATTTACTCATTTTCTCATGTTTGGTTGGTGAATAGAAAATATTTTAATGTTTGATTTTTGAGAAATATCTTTTATTTTTTACTTGAGTATAAAAATAATTTTTGAAATTAAAAATATTTTTTTAAAACAAACTTAAAGGAGTGGGCTGGGTGGGTCGAGGGTAGTGGTGAAAAAATGAATTTTTGAAGTTGAAAATATTTGTAAAAACAAACTTCAATTATTCTTTTGGGATAGGGGGTTCGAGGGTAGGGGTGAAAAAATGAATTGAAGTTGAAATTATTTTTTAAAAAATAAACTTAAATTTTTTTTAGGGGTAGAGTGGCTGGTAGGGGGTTGGGGTTGGGGGACGGTAAGGTGGGTGGATGGCTGGTAGGAGTGGGTTGGTCGGTCGGTGGGGACTGGTAGAGGCTGGGTGGGTTGGGGGCTGGTAGGGTGGGGTAGGTAGGGGAGGTTGGAAAAGAGTTTCTGAAAATGTTTTCCTTAAATTTTGAAGGGTAGTCATTTTCCTTAAGTTGAGGAAAATGAGTTGATATAGAAAATATTTTCCAAAACATTTGACCCAACCAAAATGAGAAAATTGGAAAACCAATTTCCGGAACATTTGACCCAACCAAACATGAGAAAATTGAAAAACATTTATACATACTAGTGCTGAGGAAAGCGAGCGCTTTCATCGCTTAAAGCGATGAAGCAAAGCGATGCGAGCCTTCTACGCTTCACAGACTAGAATGAGTATGTGACAGCTTCATTGCTTAAAGCGAGCACCTCATCGCTTAAAGCGTGAAGTGGGCCTTTATCATTTTTTTCCGCTTCATGCTTCCCTGAACACTGCATTATACCAAACACACCCTTGATCTAGCTCACTATTAATAATTACACAAGTTTTTGCCATTTGAAACTACATCATGTCATCAACAAAGATTATGGTAATGATAAGTATTCCTTCATTCTTAATCAAAAGCTTCGGGTCCTATTTATCTCCAGAATTAATTCATTTTTCTAGCTAGAGGACTATGTCATTCTGCTAGCATAGTTGAACGTTTTGTATTTCCAAATTTGATGTACGATGGATGGAAAATACATGTGGATTATTTTTAATAATAATCTGGAGTATAAAATGTTAGTAGTATTTTCTTACTTGAATAGCACACATAAACGTGTTAGCAAGTTATAAATTATAATAAGATACATAATATTTAACCACGATCAAGTAATTTATATGAACTCACATATTTTAAGGTTAATTCATTTGAAAAAAAATATTAGATTGCCTTTCCATCCAATGTACTCACTGATATTCAATTCAAACATTTTCGAGGTGCTTAAGATCCTGTGGAAGATAATCCACACATCAAGCTTAGCATTGTGTGGCCATTGCATTCGAGCACTAGAAAACTAGAAATTTGACTTCAATTAAGAAGTGAAATGATGAATTCTACTAAAATCCATTGACGAAAAATAAGTAAACTAAGAAAAAACAGACAAAATATATACTAAGAAGACTTGACATGAAAATGAATTGAAGTACTAATTAACATTCAACAAATGATAAGAAGCAAAGAGATGAACGAAAATCAATAAAAAGGCAATACTTACCAGACTCTCAACTATTAAACAAACGCAAATTCAATAATTATTTTATTGTTATACAAAGCAAAAAATACAAAAGTATATACGACTATTTTAGAGATCACAAGCGTAAAAAGTAATCTGAATCAATGTCTCCACCAGATGCCCATATCTGGTGTTGCCCGACAACAGTACTAATAAAGGCATTTCCACAACAGTACTAAATAAAATTCTAAAACTGCCTAGTTATAGGAGTTATAACATACTACTATTAGGGGTCGTTTAGTGTGAGGGATTAAATATAATAGTGATGGGATACGGTAATAGTGATGGGATAAAAAAAATTATCTTCTTTGGTTGCCATGTTTGGGATAACTTATCCCAGCATTTATATCATAGTGATAGGATAAGTTATCACAGGATAGCTAACCCAGGATAACTTATCCTAAGATAACTTATTCTCAACCAAACGAGCCCTTAATTCTATTTATCCAATCACACGAACAGAATAGTATCAATTATCTCAAGCAAGAAACAGGGAGGCCTTGGTATAAAAAATCTGAAGAACCAAAGTAAAGCTTTGAAAATGAAGCGGTTATGGAAATATGCCCATGAGACACCCTTTCATGGAAAAAGGTGATCACAGCAAAGTATAAAGAATTGGATGGGTGGATGACAAAAGAAGCAAACAATCCTTACGGTGTCACTGCTCCAGATCTATCAGAAATTGGTGGACTATTTTACGTAACCACTACCATTAGTGTAAGTGATGGTAATAAAATCAACATCAGTGTAGGTGATGGTAATAAAATTATCTTCCGAAAAGATAGGTGGTTAGGTAATTGGCAGAGAAGTTCCCTAATTTGTTTGATTTAGCTATCCATCAGGACAGAACAATAGCTGACATGTGGGCGTTCCAAGGCTGGGACTTAAATTTTAGAAGAAACTTGAATGATTGGGAAATTCCTAGACTGATCGAGTTCTTCAAAATCCTTGAAGCTTTTCAAGGTCTGAAGAATGGGGTGGACAGACTGTGGTGGAATGGGCACAACAAAGGGGTATACTAAGTAAGTTCAGGGTACAAACTTCTGAACTCGACAGTGGCACAAAACTCCATATGGCCATGGAAACAAATCTGGAGAACCAAAGCACCGTTGAAGATGGCATGCTTCTCATGGCTGCTAGCAAAAGAAGTTGTCTTGACCCATGAAAACCTAAAAAAAAGGAACATTATCTTGCTCACATTGTTTATGTGATGAGGCAGTTGAGACAATGGGACATTTGTTTTTGCATTGTAGAATCACTAACCAACTATGGAAGATTTTCATTAATCTCAGAGGCATACAATGGATAATGCCTAGCGAGATTGTTGACACTCTATCTGGGTGGGAAGAAGATGGAAAGGGAGCAAAAAACAGGAGCTACTGGAGAACCACACCATCTTGTATATGGTGGACCATCTAGAAGGAGAGAAATGCTAGGTGTTTCGAAGACAGGAGTAGAACAATAGAGAAAATCAAAACAAATTGTATTTTGCTTTTGTGTTTTTGGTGTACAAGGAACTCCCATATAGATGCAGAAAATATCCTAGATGTGTTAGAATCATGCTAGGATTGGGGGTCCTTTGATATATTGCTATACTTTGACTTGTTGTAAAAGGGTTTAGCACTACCTAAGTGCTGAGTTTTATAATACAAATGTTACTTGTAAAAAAAAAATATAGTATCAATTGTCTCATTACTATATCATTCATAACTCATCCTTGAAGACCCACATGAAATTTTCAATTAAATTGAAGATCACTACAAATAAAAGGGATCCTAACCCAAAATAATTAAGCTCACAAGAAATGGCTGCAAGAAATCAAATGAAGAATTAGAAAAAAAAACAGTAAGGACACATAGCTTTAGTTGCATAGTATAGCATTTAACAGGAAATGCTATATGAGGAAAAAAATAGGGTGCCCATTTCCTGTGCTTCAGGAAAATTACGAAGCCTGTAGACCACAGCCAACAGCTTCAACGTCAAATTTCATCATTATAAATAAGAATGAAACTAAGAACCCTCTTATCTCATTTTCCAACCCATGGCTTCATAGGGAAGTTTGATGACACCTAGATTATCCTCACTATCACCTCTAAATGTTGTACAGGGTTTAAACCAACAAAATAATTTGATACCATGGGCTGCCCATTTTTTCCCTGATATCTCACCAAAATATACTAGCATGTACATCAAATGAAGTTTGTACCATCACCTCATCTAAGCAACTAATAAATTTTCCCTCTAAAAGATGTCAAAACTACCTTCCATATTTCGGAAAGAATCAAGGCCAACTAAAACACACTTTGCATTTTTATTTTTTTCGTACGTAAAATATTTACAAGAAGTACAGAAATGGTTCAAAATAGATTACAGGGCCTAAATTGCACCTCGCACTCCAAACATACTACATCTTTTCCCCTGATAAGAAAAAAAGACATACTTCTTCCTCCTATCAAGAGTACTACTATAACAGCAAAAATACAAATTCTTTTTTTGAAACTAGTAATTTTTTCTATATATGTTAGAATCCGAATCTTACAAGAGTTGTAGCAGCGCCATATTTACGAAGTACTACCTACATCTATGATTCTATGATCCTGTGTCTACAATGAGTCTAAAACATCAATGATAGAGACAGGATCATTTAAAAGTAACCGATTACACCAAAAATTCAGTAGCAAGATGCAATTAAGCTTTAATCTGTTGCATACTGCTCTCTATGCTCTTAAAACACCAAGAATTTCTCTCCTTCCATATTGTCCACCAAAAAAACAAATTCTTAATATATATGTTTTTAACTCAAGGTATCTGCAGGCTGCAGCCATTTCCCCTCAAAGCGCTTTCAAAAACAATAAATGAATACTACTTCGTACTAAAGGATCAGAACAGAGCTGATTATCCTATCTTAAGGCACAACAGTAAATGGTGATAAGTAACTTCCCAACAAGAACCATGTTCTAAGTGTCAGACCTTCAACAAAATAGATAAAGACATTACAATTCTAGACTTGACTACCTGAAGTCTGATAACCAATGGCCTCAGGAGCATTGATGCCCATGTTTGGGTCAAATAAGCTCTTTGTTTCAGCTGCAGAGCTGAAATGGCACACTCCCTGACAGCATTAGCGCTGAGAATGGCGAACTTTGGGCAAGATTGTTATTAGGAACAACAGGAAACAAGGGATGAGATACAGGAACAGGTGGGGCTGGGAGAGCCCGGGAGGAGAAACAAGTGTTGGTGGAGCAGCGGCTGGCATTGGAGGCCTCATATTTTGCACAGGAAATAATGGTTGTGGTAGAACCATCAGTGTAGGAGGTGGAACCAAGACAGCAGGATACTGTGAATACCAAGAAAGATGGTGACGGGGAACTGACCAACCAGCAGGAGGCATAGGCAACTCAGGATTATAGATACACCAAAAAGACGGGATCCATGTAAGAATTTATACACCTATTAGAGCTAGTGATTAGAAGTCTAAAGCTGCTAATAGATTCAACACATGCCAAAAAAAAACCAAAAAATATAGCCGAAAAGGTGACCAGATATAAATGCAAAGGCTCTAAATAATTTTCCCTAACATCCTCTTATTTAATGATGGCAGATTTTCCAAGTTGCCATGCTACTTGACTAATCACCAAGTAGCTATTAACACCATAAGTGTAGGTGTACAATACGGTGAGTCGGTAACCCTGAGGTCAACAAGGGACAAAATATGGATCATACTAGAGTGTGTGTAACAGGGATTCGAACATGAATGAATCTCCAGACTGTTGCCCTATTCATCAAACAACCCAACTATCCTACGGATGGATACAATTTGCATACCTATGGCCAGAAACTACGCCCAACCATTATAGTACAAAAATTGGAATGGGATTTTCTGATCATTACGGATATAATGAGATGAATCCTTCTTTGAGCGATGGGTAACAATTAGTCTATATATTCACACTAAGGCGTATACTACATCCAAATATGTAGTTCCCCTTATAAGTGTTAAAAACTAACCCACCTGAAACCCCTAGCAGCACTAATTTTTACAAGGAATCTAAAACATTAAAAATATCTTCATTATTTTTGCTTGTTGACTTAATTGAGATTCAATCCTCATCTCATATATTCATTATTTTGCTTGTTTTATCAAGTAATACTACTCCTAAGTCCTAACATAGGAAATCTTTCAGAAGAAAGAGTTGGTAATCCTAGAATAGAGAAATAAAGCAAGATGTAGCTCCCCCGTCCCCCCAAACCATCACAACCTCCCTCTTTCCTCCCATAGTGATAAGGCAAAAGCAAGTTGTAGTTCTTAAGAAGATCAGAAGTCAACTATACAAAGAACTACTTTAGTTCAAAGAGAGAGCTTGACTCTCATTTTTTGCTGATCCATTGACTCGAGATGGGTTCCATGTTAAAAATTCTTAAAGTTACCCTCTTAAATGAAATAGTCTCTCCGTTTTCAAAAAGAATGACCGATTTCCTTTTTTGGCAATACTTTAACTTTAACTTTCCAGGTGACATGTTTAAGACCACAAGATTAATTGACATTTTGATTCATTTGACATAACCTTAATTTAGAACCATAAGATTAAAAAGTCTTTTTTTTTCTTAAACTTCGTTCCAAGTAAAACTAGGTCATTCTAAACGGAGGTAAGTATATGTTTTGTCCTTCTCTATAGATTGTTGTGTCATTGACCAGTCAGAATTGAAAATGTTTTCTTCTTTTCAAGAAACACTATGACTCTTTGTATTTGTTCTGTCTTGACCACAGATTATTATTCAAGGAATGACCACAGATACTCATTCAAGGAATATACTCTTTGATATAGTGATAAATCGACATGAATGAAAGTTTCCATCTTAAACAAAACTTATTCAAGGAGAACATACTTCAAGATGAACTGACTTCACACTTGAAGCACAAAATTAAGAGACTATGTCCTGGATCTTATGCGGGCATGCTTCTCACAAACCCCAAATATCTTGCTAATCGATAAAAATCATCCATGTCAAAGATTTAGCATATAGCATAGAGAAAGGAAAGGTTTTTAAAATAAGCTAACTCATGCAACAGCATATGGGAAAAACACAATGAAAAGTATCATAAAAGTTATTCTAGCACAAAGAACTGGAAAGAAAAGCATATCTATTAGAAACATTACAGTGGTGGCACTGTGCTAAAGTTGCTGACGGGGAGGATATCCTAGAAGGGCACACCAAGTATACTGGGATGAGGGGAAAAAAAAAAAAAAAATGTCCACGCTTGGGCAGGTTTTGCAGTTGTTAGTTTTGCTGCGAACTATCGCTATACAGAAAATAAAATCCAACAGACAAAAATATTTAGCTTTATGTAGTCATGAAAAATGAGCAGACATAAGACCTATTAGTGACGGAGGAAAATATCTGACAGAAAGGCTGAAAAGGCAATAAAGTCAGACTAACTCAAATAATAAAGAAATCACTTAAAAGCTCAAAACACAAAGGTTAAAAAGCTTTTAAACACTAAACGTAGGGGTGTGCACTAAGATAAACCGAACAATCAAATCGAAACCTAATTTATTTGGTTTAATTTTGCATTAACAATATACTTCGTTTGGTTTCAGATTTAGAAAATAAAAACCAAAAAAACAAAATAACCGGAAAATAAAATTATATATATATATATATATATAGAGAGAGAGAGAGAGAGAGAATTAGAATTAGTTAGACTTAACGACTTCTATCCCTTTTTGATTATTGCCTTCTCATTATGATTTAGTTTATATTTTATGTTTGTACATCAATAATATGTATACTTTTTAAGTATTATGTTTTAAGTTTTACTTGCGATTTATATTAGAAAGTACATTAAGAAATTCAATATTATTACTTCTCCTTGTATTGTATTTTTTTTATTGCATATATAACTTTGATTATATTACTAATAATTGACATAACGGAACCGAAAAAGCCAACCCGAAAAGAGAAAAATCAAACCAAATTTATTTTGGTTCAGATTGGTTTACACTTTTTCAAACCAAAGTTTGAAAAATCCACAAAACCAAACAGAAAATTGAATGCAGGCCCGTACCTAAAACCAGTGGACAGAAAAAAAGGAATTCAGACATCAATTGCCATTAGCAAGATGCAAGGTTGAAAAGCTTTAAAACAAGCGTCCTACAGGGTTCTATAGAGGTGGAGATGCACAGGAGCCCATAATGAATCAGAGACTTAAAACCAATACCAAGGAGTTATTAATATACAAGCTCCAGATTTCCCTTCGGAGGCATGAGGACATCCGACAAAAATGAGATCGATTGATAAGTATAGGGCCTTGCTTAAATTCAGGCAAAACCGGAACATCGTAGCTTTAGCATTATTTCAAATTCAAAAACCCTGATTTAGTTATAAAACCAAGGTTAGGAAAAATATTCTTCTTTGATAGCCAAAGAAATCTCGAAGGGCCAGTCACGCTATGGTTTCAAAACTTGATGGATAAATGAGGATACTCTCGATGTGAGGAAAACATTCTTTGCCACAAGAATAGCAATTCATAGTACTAGTACAATGGTATAACAAGAAAAGGGAAAGCAAAGGTTACTAATTTCTTGATACAATTCAGCAACCTATGGCTCATCCATGTATCAAAAAGGTAAATGTAAGCACATCCAGCACTGTTCTTACCTTTCCTCTCCATAGTGACGCTGCTAAGACTAACTTCGGATTCCTTGCATCCATCTACTTCAATATCAGTAGACAGAGGGTTGGAATTTGGTACCCAGAGTAAAGACAAAATGAGAGCTTAATGATTTACTCCCAAAAAAACAGTTAAAAATGCAACAAAAAAAAGTAGCATGAGACATTATCAGCATATTGGATCCCATTCTACAAATGATCCCTTGGTAATTAGAGCAAGCAAGAAATTTTGGCAAGAAGCTTTAGGAATTTTGCTGTGGCAAGTGGGTTAGAAAAACAAGGTCAAATTTGCTTTAAAGTTTAAACATCAGAAGCACCCATCTACAACATCAACTGCAATTGTCTCCATCCCAAAATAGTTAGGGTCCGTATATGGATCCCCAACATCTATTCTGCTCCATAGGACCTGTTTTGTTGCAATACTCAATAATTTCACTTGGTATCTATATACAGATCATTTGCTTCCATTGTTTTCTATTCTACCCAAATAAGTATGACATACACAATTCTTTTAGTTGCATCAACAGGTAAACAGTGTGCTCTTCTACCATAACATTTTAACTTCTAAGACGGAGTCAATGACCTCTTTCCGCAGCTTTACATTAGGCAAATTCTATAGAAATGAAAATATTTCAGGCATACGCATATTATATCTATATAGTTTTGGGGAGATGTTGCCATACATTATAAATCAAAAACCTGAACTATTTTAGATGATGCTTTTTTTGGTGAAATAATTTTCTTAATGAGAGGGAACTCCCAATGCACAAAATATTGATCAAGGGACAACATTTTTTATAAAGATGTATCAAGGTATTCATAACAAGAGAACCTAAAATAACACATTTTTTTCTAGCTCTATAGTAGGCATGAATTACTTAGAGGTTACATAACAAATTTTAATTTTCTGCATCATAACATTATGACTACTTGAAAATAACCATATCATTCTCTAGTATGACCGAATTCTCGAGCTACTTTTAATTCTTTTGTGTCCCAAAATATTCTCCCTCAACTAAAACTATGTCTTAAACAGCTTCAAGGTTATCTGACTCAAAGTAGAGTACATCCACTCACTATGAACACGCACACCAATGGATTTCCGGTCCCCAATTCATTGGCCTCAACATTTGTTCCCTTCTGTGGAAGATGGAAAACATGTCCACAAAACCCCAAAAAACATACGAAACCTCTCAATGCTAATGAAAGTACAAGAAATATATCAACGCAATGGCTAAAAAGGGCAAATTTAAGAAATAATCTAGAGAATTTCTCAGAAAAGAAACTTATATTTTACAGGGTGCGACACGGTTCTTTGTGAACCTGGAGAACGTGGAAGTGGGCTATGTACCGCCAGCAGTAGAATTGCTTGTATGGCATAAAATGGCATTGTGAAGAGTGTCAGCCTTTGATGTGAACATAAAATCTTCTCATTCAGAGATGTTTACTTCCCTCTGTTCACAGTTTTGTTTTGTAGCACCATACTTATCGGGTTTTTGTGATCTACTCTTCTTTTCCCCATTTAGCCCTATTCAATCAGACCCCAAAGTGTCTCTCTAGCTCTAGAAATTGAATTAAATCGAATAAATTAGGAAAAATTATTTAAAACTACGCTTCTTATACTTAATAACAATTATCCCTATTTATTATAAATTCAAAAATCCCCTGTTCACCCTCAATTAAAAAAGTATGAAGATACATAAAGATTTTCACCTTTTTTTTCACCCCCAAGGCAAGTTTTATTTGACTAAAAAAAAATCCATTTTCAAGTTACCTCACTTCCCCATTAACAGCCCCAATTAAAATTTATAATATTAATTTTTTTTATTTCCTCGTGTTAGGTGTTATAATTGCTAATTTGAAGCCACATTCACCGTTTTGCAGTTTAACAAATTTAAATAAAGTTACAAATTGGCAGTCATACTATTTGTGATATTTATAGGAGTCTCCTTCTTCTAACAGATTTTCTAAGTTTTTTCAAAGGGGAAACATTTTAGTCTCCTTCTTTCTCTTCATCGTGTGAGTTACAAAATATTATGGAAGAGTGTAAATTGGAGAGGTGATTCACAACACAAACTGAAGATGACATAGTTAAAATAGATTAGTAATAGCTGAGACAGAGAACAAGTTTTATGTTATTTTGTGTTGAAGACAATTATCTTTGTGTTTTGTAAAAGCTTATGGT
This sequence comes from Solanum habrochaites, assembly GCA_027704765.1. NCBI lineage: Eukaryota > Viridiplantae > Streptophyta > Magnoliopsida > Solanales > Solanaceae > Solanum > Solanum habrochaites. The sequence goes on from JAKWJA010002500.1 coordinate 16,607,645, forward strand.
TATTACAAATAGTTGTTATTTTAGTTATTAATGTTATGTGTTTTCAAGTGATGTTTTAGACACAGTTTGTGCTTTATAACGTTAAGGTACAAAATTTTTATTGTTCAGTTTAAGTTAATTTTGACAGGTTAATTTACAAATGAAGAGTAATGAACTTCCCAGTAAGACTAGTGATGATACATTATGTTGAGTTGTAAGTATTTTTTCACTATAAAATGATTTGTGTATGGATTGATACATAGTTATAATATATACATTATAATAATATTGGAGTTATATATTTAGCCAACTTGATTATACGAATGTATATGTAACATATCGTAACAAAATATCACAGATTAATATTACAGTGCAAAGCACCACTAGAATGTAAATATCAAAAAATTAATAGTTCATAAGACAGTACACTACGAAACATTGTAGTACACATTTGAACAAGTCAAGTTTGGGACACTAGATTAGAATAACTCATATTAAGGGATACACACGAAAAATATACATATTTTCAATCTATGAATGTATTGATACATAATATAATAAATAAACTTCATCTTTAATTATGTTACATTGAAACCCAACACCTGTTAATATAACATACAATTTTCAATCATATAATGTATCTGATAATAATATACATAAATAAACTATCTTTAATACTGTTACATTGAAACCCAACACTGTGAATATAATATATCAAATTTATACTAATAAGGCTGTGTGTATACACGAATCATATAATCATCATATAGAAACATTGAAACAAGTAAATTTTTTGTAACTTGGTTGAATAACTAAAAGACAATTATACACGTACATATAACATATTTTCAATAATATGCCATGTATATGCTTACATCAATACACCAACAAAAGCATATAGATACTGTTATATTGCAAACGCACCATGTTGATGAATCTAGTTATTATAAAATTTGTTTATCAGTTGTAGCATACAAACGGATGGATACATGCCGATTCCAGTGCATCTTTTTTACGTCGAAAAAAGTTAACAACCATGTCGTTTTTTATGTCAATCGACATGACTTCCCTCGACAATGTATCGTATTTCAAATACCTTTGTAACCGTGTCGATCTCAAGCTCTGATAAAATCAAGTTTTCAGATTAACAAATGAAAATGGAATGGCCAACAAAACAATACATCCAACTGTGTAACTTTCATATTAACCGTATAGCAGAATTGAGCTATCACTTCAACCTTTGTTTTTATTTCTTAGTATGCATGATCAACTTTTAACAAGAATAATTTGATTTTTATGAAGATCATTTGATGTAAATTTGAATTTTACTAATCAGTTACACAAGTTGTATAACATTAATTACGTGAGTTCAGTTACAAATAACAGAAATTACGGTAATGGTAATTGCTCCTAATTAATAGCAGAGATGCAAAATATGATGTATAAGGACTTATATATCCAGTGACATTTGGATGTATCCGCCTCTTGAATTTTAGGGGTTTAGTAGATTCAATTCTAAAAGGATTAAAAGGTCAGTGTATTTATAATATGTGGGTTCCTATCATTATACATAAATTAAAGCGTGCTAATCTGCTAGGGTTCCGAAATCTATTTGGGATTGAACATTGGGTTTTTGCTCTCTGCCAGACTGTTAAGACTTGTTTGGTATAATGAATATAATGCAGGAATTAATAAAGTAAAGATTAGTAATGAAAGGTTTATTTTATCAACGTTTTGGTTTATTATTTTAAATTTAATTTGTGTTTGGATTAAAAAAAATTTAATTATACTTTTAAATTGTTATGTAATTGGGTCAAGGTAGATAATTCTCGAAAAATGTTTTTTATGGCCTTCTATGTAACTATGAGAAAAATAATTTTGTTGTCATTTTTCTAATTTTCTGTTTGAATTATTTGAGAATATATAATTTTCATCTTAATAAATTGATCACTCATAAAATGTCAATTTTCAATTTGAAAAAGATAAACCAACAAAAATCTCAATAATCATCTTAGGAATAGAATATAAGAATTAACAGGAGAAGAAAAGGAAAGAGGAAAGGTTTAAGTGGGTGTATTTTAGATGGGGTGAGGTACATACTTACTTTTTTTGTTATCGCCAAAGGATTCGATAGCTGAATGGTGGTGACGAAAATCACATGAAAGAAGATGAAGAAGAAAGGGTAATAGGTTAGATGAGGTGGGGTGAGGGAGAGAAATTTTCTTTTTTATTATTTTATCAATTTAATTTTCTAGCTTATCAAAGAGTTAAAATTGTTTTTATTTTTAAAATTAAAATTTTGGACCCACGTGCAACATGTCATAAAAATTTTATTTGTGATTTGTCAATATAATGTGTTTAAATTACACGCACAATATTTTTAAAGCTAATTGTGATTTGATGTACAATAGATAAATATTTGTAAATATTAAAGTTAATAGGTAAATGTCTTAGTTGAGGTGTCTAAGTCAATTATGTGGATAACTTTAAGATGACTTAATCCTACATCATATAATACCATGTACGATGTATAATTAATCCATGTATTGATTATACATAGGCTCAAATTCCCACCAAACATAGTACTAAATAATATCATACATAATACATGGATTATTTCTTGTAATGCGTCCTACCAAACACCCCCTTAGGATTTCTGAGAAACACAAGTTACGGAGGGAGTCGATTCCTAATAATAAAAGTTTATAGGTAGACTTTAGTATTTTATTGGCAAAGATCATCGCTACTCCGCCTACTTATATGGAGTATTTTTGAAGCTTATACGATGAATTTATTATTTTATTCTTATTAATTGATAGGGACCAAATATATTTACTTATTATATTTATCAAATATATTAACTCAATATTGATAAATTGAGGGTATAATAGAAAAAAATTTGTCATTCCTTGATTCGTCAAAGATGACAAATATTTAACAAGTAAATAGAGATGGAGGCATTATCTTTTATGTTTGTCTCTAAATTAAATTCGTGTTAGAGGTGAATATAAATATTGAAAAGTCCAACTGAATTGAATTGATTCGATTCTTTTAGTTCAAATTTTGCGATTTAGATATAATTTTTTTAATCCTAAAGTATGATTCTTCAATTTGATATTTGGTTGAAGAGTTTCAAAACTTTAGCATAACAAGGAATTGACCTTTTGAAATTTAAAACTTTGATCATTTATTAATAACTCTAATTTTATAGGCATTTTCATGAATAGTCAACCATAAAAATGACCAAATGTTTGCAAATTTAGCTTCAATATTGATGCTTAATATCTCGAGAACATCGATAAATTAAATCTCCCAAAACTTGATTAACAAATGGAATTGATCAATATTCAATTTGAGAAACTCAAAAATATTGAGCTCCTTTGCAATTGTTGTTGAGAATAAGAGACTATCTTTGTATGTTTTTATGATAGACTAAGTTTATTATGTATAATTAGTTGTGTCAAAGATTTCCTAAAATAATCACAAAAAGATAGCAATTATGTCTTTTTTATCAACTTATTAACACTTTGAATTTTCAAAGTTATTGTTCTACGTTGGAGAAATTTTATACGATAGTAGGATATTTCTTCTTAATATCTTCTCTTAATGTATTATCAAGTTTAGTTTATAATTTTTATTTTTTTCGTGCTTAGTGCTTGTTGTTGCTCTAATTCTACCATCTAATTGTTTATGAATTATGTATTATGATTTCTGTAGAAAAATAATAATGTGATCTCTCAAATCACATATATAATTTAAAAAGAAGAATTAGAGAGAAACAAATTTGTGCCTACATTGTTTTATTAATAAAAATATTATTTTCATATTTATTTTCTGTCACTTTATAATAATTAGCTATAAACAAGTATCCTTAATAAGGAAAAAATATCTTTAACTAATGAAAAATTATTTGCAAATATCTTTCATTTATCTTTAATATAAGAATATCTCGAACCTATATTTTGTCTAAGAATATCCCCAGTCTAACTTTTCTGCAAAAAGTTAAAGATTTCTCCCTTAATGTTTGGTTGAAAATAGTTTTTGCAAAAATAATAATAATATTTTTTTTCCTTATTTTCAAGCAAACACTGACGAAGCAAAATACATTTAATTGCTATGAAAAAAAATCAAAAAGAGAAGAAATAAAATAGTAAAAAAGTTAATGTGTAGTATCTATGAGTGAATGGCAACTGACAACCTTATTATTTATATAAAATGTTTGTGTTTTGGTTTTAGTTTTAAAGAAGGAAATTTCACAAATAATCACTCAAAAATAGTCTAATTATTCTTCATAACTATGATTTGATGATTATAATTCATATCTACATGTTATAGGGAGGAGAGAGGCGAGCGAGACTGGGCGAGAGAGGGAAAATAGCGGAAGAAAGATGAATTTTATATGTATATCGGTTAGATAATTGTATATTATACATATGTTATCGTAGATATGGAAAATGAGATTGGGAGAGGGAGGAGAGAGGAGAGCGAGATTGGCAGAGGGAGGAGAGAGGCGAGCGAGACTAGGAGAGAGATAAGAGAGATGAGTGAGATTGGGAGAGAGAGAAGAGAGATGAGCGATATTGGGAGAGGGAGGAGAAAGGGCAGAGAGTGGGAGAGAGGTGAATTGTATATGTATATTGGCTATAATTTAATTTATTCATATGCATTTGTGTATATGACAAGCGAGATTGAGAGAGGAAGGAGATATGCGAGCAAGAGAGTCCAGAAAGTGGGAGAGAGATGAATTGTATATGTATATTGGTAAGATAATTTTATATTATACATATATATTTGTATAATCTAGCAAATTATACATATACAACATGACTAATTATAAAAACTCGAAGTCAGCCTGCGTAATTAATGTATAATATTTATCGCAAGTGATAATTATACCGAACTATAGCTATGATGAGTAATTAAGTAATATAAGTTTGCCTAACCGCATAATTTTCCCTTTAAACAACTTGAATTATTAAAACTTGTTTAAAATATGAAAACTCTTGTGATTAAGCTTATTAAATTTATTGTTTGCAGTTGAGAGGCAAAAAAACAGACCTATAATGAGGATGTATCAACTCCAAGTGATAAAATAAAGGAATACATAAAATATTTTCCCTTATAGATAAATAATGTATAATAACGTATATATAATATAACTATCTATTAGAGCCGTATATACAACTATATACGTTATTTCGACAATAATTATACATTAAAAGTTGATTCTTCCAATTATGATCAAATCAATTCTTCTTTAAGAAATTCCAAATTTCAATTGCATCTTCTTAGCGATAATGTTGGTCTAAACTTGGATATTTGTTCACAGATAAGTACAAGAAAAACTCAGCCATTAATTATTATCCCCTTGGTTTTATATTTCTCTTCATACTAACATAATAAACCTTTTTTTAAAAAAAAACAATTAATTAGAGATGTATTTTATTAAATTAATCTTATAAATTATATTTTGAAAATCTAAAGTCCACCCATAAATATATATATAACAAAAGCTAACAAACTACCCAACTCTGGCAGCTCCGAAGGAAAGAGTGTAACACCTTGAAAATTCAAGACTCATGGTTAAGCCTAACATATGTGGCATAAAGTCTAAACAGTGCTAAGTCCATTTTTAAGGAATATAGGTTATTTAGAAGGTTTAAGAACCAAAATGTCCAAAGACGTCCGGGATGTTGGTTCAAAGAGATTTAGTGTGCCTTAGCCTTTTTACTAAATTTTAGGAGTCGAAAATGTGACAAAATGGGTGGAAAGGTAGCTAATGGGTGTTTGAGTTATTTCATGATTGAAACGTCTTGGTACGACTCCCCAAGGACCAACTAAGGGCCCTTGAGGAGAACCCCTGCAGTTTGATGCAGCACTGACTGAAAGTGTGCATCGACGGGGCAGACGACGGTTCGTAAGTGGCTCGACGAGGCGTCGAGGCCACCGTCGTCCCACACTTAGAAAGATTGAGGAAGCCCTCGCCTGCAAAGTCTCTGATAGAGATGACGAAATTGCAGGACGGGGGGGCGGGGTGTCCGTCGACTCGCTGACAGACCGTCGACAGGGTCTCGTTGGTGAAGGTAGAATTTCACTGATGGATTTTAATGATTTCATTTAAATTAATTAAATGGTTTAGGGGTTAGTTAGTGATTAAAGAGAAACTAATTAAGTTAATCAAGCCCCGCTATAAATACCCTTAACCCTCATTAATTTAAAGTCAACTCTCAATATAAACTCTCTTCCTTCTCTCTTATTTCTCTCTCTAGAAGAATTCACCATTGAAGGCTAGCAAGAACAAGGGTTTGGGGGCTAGAAAGTGGTGGATTCTTCATCAAATTCTTGAGAAACATTAAGGTATGGGTTCTATTCACCTTGGAGATCCTTTCCTCAAAGAGTTCCTTCAAAATAGATTTCAAAAAGTTGAGTTTTCTTATAGGTTTCATTCAATTACAAAATTGAAGTTATGGATTGAGTTATTAGTGGATTCTTAGGGTTATATTGAGTAGATTTACATGTAATTCAACTTGTTTATGATAACTATTGATGGTTTGATCAAATTGAAGAACATGTGATCCTCTATGCACTAACTAGGTAGTGATCTTGACTTCGCTTATGTTGGATGGTTGATCATTCCATGAGTGGTTGTAGATTAGCCCTTTACTATTCTATGGTTCTATTATGGTTGAATAAGCTGAGTTATATGCCTATCATGCTAGGTATGATATGTGATTTATGATGTGTTATGACATTATAATGACTTAGCTAGGTATCTTGTCTTCTCAAGTTGTGATGAAAGACATCGTGTTATAGAGATGCAATGCAATTGGACTATTATTCTATTGATTATCATTGTAATATGATGTTACTCCCCAAGTGGGTTGATTTAGGGTGATGGTAATACCTTGATGATAAATTATGAGGAAATACTTTGGAAGTTTAGAATCTCTATCTGTACTTCCAATGGTGTTAATTGTTGCCTAAGCTATGATATACATTGAAGTATACCTTATACTGGATTATAGGGTATAGTATGATGTTGAATTGATGTCTTTGTTATGGGTAAGGTTTTGATTAATTATGTTGTATGTGTATAAAGATGGTGAATGAAACTATCAATGTTGCCTTAAAATGTATGAAATGATAACGTGTACATCACTATATGAAGGTGATGAAAGACTTAAACTCAACAAGTCTTATTGAGATATGATGGTGAATTATACAAAAGGTGACCTATGGCCTAAATTATGTTTATGATTGATAATTAAAGGCTTAATGGACATTTCAAAAAAGGGACTCTAGCTTTGCACGAGTGAACTAGATAGAGAGTGTCCCTTCCCACCTAGGGAAGGTAGGAGCACTAACGTATCTTGAGATTGGAGACTATAATCCATGGCACATATATAAGGAGGGTCCAAACTAAATTTCCTAGTTCTTGCAACTATGTTGCTCCCCATAGGAATACTAGCTAGTGGATCCTGTAGTTGCAGTTTACGTTCGTAACTACCTTGTGAAGTAGTCCGCCCTTCTTTCAGTGTAGGTTTTGTAGGGTTTTATGACACTGGAGTTCACCACTAGCTCATGTGTCTATGTCGGGTAGGGAAAGCTGTTGTGTCCCAAAAGTAAATAAAAACGAAATTAAGACACTTGAACTCTAACTTGGAAAACCTATAGGGGTCTAGCTTATAGTTAGTTTTAGGTAGGAGTATACGAGACTTCTACCTAGACATGCACTAGTTAGTCTTGGGGAAGCGCTTAGAGGATGTTATTATATGGTATATTATGATAATCTATGATGTAGATATAGGATGACCAGGCATATTGTTGATACTATATGTTTTTAGTCAATTGTGAAATATGCCTTGTTTATAAGGATAATATAAGATTGAATGTAAGCGTAAACGTCATGATGTTGTAAAGTTGTACATTAGTCATTTTTTTTGTTGAGGATATTTGATTGAGAAGGTTATGAGGCTTTGCTTGTCATTTGCACTGTTTGACTTGATAAGGACTTGTGAGTAGTGTCTTGCTTATTCTGATTATGTTAACTCATTCAGTCTTGTGATATTATTCCGTGAGGTTAGGGTTGTAGTAAATCATGGTTCAAATGTGTTGGATAAATATTACTTGTTGAGATAGAAAACATGTTTGGTGATTAATGGACTTACTGGAGTTGTAGTATTAAGCCCCCAAAATGGGAAATGGCATGTTGTGTAAAAGTCCCTTTTAGGCATGTTTGTTGTGTAGATGTGCAATAAGATTATCATACTTAGTACATGTGGAGTACTAAACCATTTTTTTCCATTGATCCAAACCATTTTTAGGTTCCGATCGTTGAAGAGTTTGGAAGGCGATATCGTTGAAGGCTTGGATTCTTCCTTTCATCCAAGTAGGGTAGGTCCTCAACTTTTGAGGGCAATGCCATCTTCTAGCTTTGGTCTTTGTTATTAGCTTATTGACTCTATCATTCCTTTCCTTATTATTTGAATATTGTACTTTCGGTATGACCTATACATAGTCTTGTTGAATTGATGTAAGGGTTATGCCATATTGTGACATTCGTTTAGTGGTAAGAGACGAGATAATTGTTGAGACTATTTCTATAATTTTTATATATATATGTGCAATAAAAGTAGAAGGCTACATAACCTTTCCTATATGAATATATATTATGTGTATGTAGAGGACTATGTAAACCTCCAAATGGAGAAAATAAAGTTTTAAATTTTTCCGCATTTTCAACCTATGAATGTAATGACATGAACTAAGAGGCTAGTCCTAGTCCTTACAAAGGACGCTGACGCCAATTACGTCTAGGGGGTAAACCCAGATGTGACAAAGGGACTAGCCAATCGGATAGAAGTCAATCATGTTGCTGAGGAGGTTTACAGGATTGTCCGTCGGAACCTACACACATGAATGCATCGCCATGTGGTGTCAATACAAAATAATGTACAGTGTATTAAAGGCTATAGACTAATGGAGCAAGATATGCAAGTATATAATTACCAAAAGCAATCACGTAAAGAAACAAGAATATCAAAATTAGATAAGATGTAACATACTAACAAAAATACAAAAAAAAATGATCAAAGAACAACTTAAATAAGAGCCTGTTTGGACAGCTTAAAAGTGGTCAAACTGACTTAAAAGCGCTTTGACTTATTAGCTGTTTGACAATAATGAAAATAACTTATTTTAAGTTAAAAAAAAATTATTTTAAGCCAAAAGTTTTAAATAAAAGTTTGGGGTAGAGTGCTTTCTTTTTTTAGCTTATAAGCTGTTTTAAGTTGGACCACATTTTGGTGTTTGCCCTTAATTTTATTACAATCCAAAATTACAAACATAACCCATACATCTCTTTCCCTTCCATTTTTCCTTTTCACGTTTGCATAGCCAACTTCAGCACTTTTATCCAACACATAACTGCTTATTTAAAAATAAGTTTCAGCACTTTCAAAAGTACTTTTTTAAAGCTACTTTTATTAAGCCCATCCAAACGGGCCCTAAGCCCCATAAGCTCGATAGGTACAAACAACATACCACCTACCTAGGCCCCCATAAGCCCAAAAAGTGTCAAATAAATTTACATGCCCCTATCGGTAGCCCATTGTCTTTGTAAAAGTTACATAGCCCTTTTGGCTACGATAAAGCCTTGTAGGCAGTGCATAGCACTCTTATCAACATCTTAGCTATGTGGGATGCACATTGCTCTCCTTTGCATCAACATAGCCCTGTAGGAAACACATATCCCTCTTTGGCATCAATACAGGCTCTTAGGCAACACATAAGCTCTTTGGCATCAATATAGCCTCGTGACAACAATATCCCTCTTTCTACTATAGTAGAAGAGTGGGTCAAAAGCAAAGGGATCAACATGTGTGCTTTTGGCGATTTGTTTAATTGATTATGGACATTTTTATCATTTCATTTGTTATCCTTTCTCCATTTCATTCCACGTGGTAATTGTGCTAACATTCTTTGCCTCTTTCACCAGCCTTCATCATATTCTTTTGATCCACACTCTTCTAATATAACAAAACAAAAATTGAGCATTTTTCTTTCATCACAAGGATATTGCTGCAAGCTTAAGGTACTCTCCATGTTTCTTTCTCGGTTTTCTCTTGATTTTTAAGTTTTACCTTTAATTTCTATAGTTGGTAAAATACATTCATAATTTTTTTATTTTACATTTAGTTCTCTTGGTTGATTATGCTTGCTTTTACATGGTCAAAATTTGAGAATAATTCAAATTAAGGCAGAAATCAAAATAAAAGCTTACCGAAAATTACATAATTCATATCGCTAGTGTCACTCGGAAATCGTTAAAATAAGTCATATTTTTGTGTGTGTGACTAGAACAATCACAAACAAGTGAATTTCAATATAATATATGGATTTAGAGAGAAATTTGGAAAGAAGGATTGAAAAACTTGGTGAGAATCATTGAAAGGTGAAATTATCTGTACAGTAAAAAAATTCTTACATATAAAAACACACACCACTGGAAACATAATTCAAGTCTTGATTATATTCGTTTTCTTGATAATACGATAATAGCTTTTGTCAATAGTTAAACAAAGTGGCATGGGCATGATTCATAAATTCGACCTGAAATTACTGTATATTGAAGGACATTTATTGTTGTTGTTGTTGGTATCATCTTTCAGTTTAATATCTTTTACAATATTGAATATGATGTCTTAGCTTAAATGAAGCAATATAGACAGTGTAAATTCATATATTTGATCTTACCTTACTCGGCATGAACCGTTTTATACTATGTGTAATATTCCTAATGAAACTCGATACTTGACAATTTTGTGAATTAATTTGAAAATTTCTCAATTTTAATTTGCTTGAATTTTTTGTGTTATTTGTTGTTAAATTGTTAGTTTTTGTGGGTCTTATTTTAGCAATTGCTTATTGTTAATTTATAATTTGACAATGATATGTTTAGTTGCTATTATATTTTGGAACCAATAGGTTCTTTAAGTGCTATTACATATTGAAACCAACAGGTTCTTGTTATGCTCCGTCATCTGATTTAATTAATGGGTTCCCTTCGTTTCATGTTATATATAGAGGATTTGTCTTCTATGTTATTTACTTTCCATGTTGTTTTTTGATTGATATGCAATTTTGGAGTTTTAGTTTCTACTGTGTTTATTTGGAATTCATTTTTTAATTTTTTTTCCTTTGTTCATGGACTCTTTTTTAGCTAATTATTTTTTAGATGGCACTGCTGATGGATAGTGTATGAGATTTATTCTAACTATCAGCATCATCTGAAGTGTATTTCTTACTACCCTTAATAAAAAAATGAGCGAAATGAGAATGCAAAATTTCTTAATAGAATTTTAGTTGCTTGCATAAAAAATGAGAGCTTCTAAGAATATAAATATTATTCATCTAAAGCATTAGATGTGTTTTATATCCTCACTTTTTAGAGTACCTTGCTGTCTCTTTCTTTCTTCAAGAAAGTATTGTGATTGACAGTCTCACCATACATTTGCATTCATACAAAATTTTTTTGTGACCCTCTTGTGTTTTCTTACACTATTTTTCTACATTATTAAAATCATTTGCTCCTATTTCTTTATTTGGCTTTCAAAATTTTTTTTGCCGCTAAGTGAACCACCGCTTGCTAACTTTTTTACTCTAAGGAATATGCATCATGCCCAACATTTTAACAAGGTATGTGACGGAGTTAAAAAATACTTTATTCTTATTTGAGTACATCCGTAAATTAATGGACTTCTCCTCTCAACAACAAATTTTTTGTCAACTGCAGTTTCACGCAGATGCAACAACAATTAACAATGACAAGAGTCTTGACTACCAACTATCGAAATAAATCTCTGTAAAAATATGCAAATAGCGTGCATGTACACGCACATATGGTGTCTATATATTAAGAACTTTTTTGCTTATTGTCGTCCTACCATTATTTGTGACATATGTAGCCTAATGTATATGAAGGTTTGTGCTTGCAGGGGCAATGATTGTCTAGTTGGCAATAACATAGTGCAATTAGGCAACATCATAGCCCGCATAGGCAGTTCATAACTCAACAATTAACTATAATATCCCCAAGGGCTTCAACAAACAATTGCATAGGCTAAAAGCACAATTTTAACTAAAAACAATATATATGAATAATCTCAAAGTAGTTCCAAAACTTAGGGTCATTCTTAACAGATTGAGTCCCTAAAAGGAGGGTTTGTAACCATTCATTCAGTCAACCACTCACAACTACATCTACAAGATCACCAACATTAACTACTCTGTTATATCATTCCAAAGCTCTAAGGAAACATGTCAAGCAAAGAGAATAGCCTTAGTATCCTTTCGATGAACGATCGACTCAGAAAAGACGTAGTTCTTAATGAAAAATTTGTTCCCCGATATCCTCAGCTAACAAACAACATATTTATACACCAACGGATGCATCTATAAACAGTTCATTATTAATTTTAAATAAGCGTCTTTCACAATTTGGTTTGGACCCGAACTGTACTTTTAGTGAGCAATCAAAACCTCTCTAATATACCCGGGGAGTTACGTTAGCGCTTAGATTTTTTCTCTCATAAGTGAATCTCTGTAGGAAATATGGAAGGAAAATAGTATCTTTATAAAATTCTCAAGATTATTATAGGCTACTTAAGGCCACTTGAGATGATTACAATCATCAACTACATCACTATTTATACTACTCAAAATAGAAAACAAAAAGTCTTGCACAAATAACTAAATACATGTATCACAATTTAAAGATACATGTACTAGAAAATCCTAAAAAAGACTTCTTGAAAAAACTAAGAGACAAGTTTGGAAGGGATAAGCAAGAGATGCATTAATTCCAACACTACCCCCTTAATGCATTTTGCTGATAACTCCATGCGTTCTCGAGATAGATAGCAAAATTTTCTCTAGAAGTTGCTTTGGTTGAAGATGTCAGCAAGTGTTCTCCGTCTGACAATAATGAAACTGAATTTCGCCTTTATCTGTGCCTTCTCGGACTATAAATGATACTTGATGGAAAGATGATTTGATCTTTCATGGTTGACTGGAATTATTGGCAATTGCAATTGCTGATTTGTTATCACAATCCATAAAAAAACAGTCCCGTTTTTTTTTGTTTTTCACCAATGTCTTCAAATATTATCCTAGCCAAATAGCTTGAGAAGTAGCCTGGCTGCATGTAGAAACATATTTCTGCTTCGGCAGTTGCATTGGACAACAACACTTTGCTTTTTTGATAACCAAGAAAAATGTTGATCCAACTAAGAAAAACATAAACAGAAGTACTATTCATTGTCATCTATACTTTCAGCCAAAATCAGATCAGAATAACCAATTAAGTTCAAATTTCCACCAAATTTCTACATTATCCATAATCCCAGTTGTTTCTTTGCAAAGTAGCTAGAACACGCTTTGAGCAGCTCCAAAAATTGAGCTATGATTAACTCTAAAAAGGGAGCTATTAAATTTTATTTCTCCTCATCTTTCTGACTTCTAATTGCTGCTACTGTATGGACCAACAGACCATGCCAACCATCATTTTGAATTTTTTGAAGAATACTTTTAGTTATACTTCTTTTTGAGAAATGAAAATTCCTTCTTTCACTGAGAAACTTCGATGCCCCCAAGAATAATTAGGCAATCAAGATCACTTTAATTTCATAAGCTTGCATCATATCTTGTTGAAATTTGCATCATCTTTACATCAGTTCCTGTTAAAGAGCAAAATCATCCAATAGAGACAAAATGATATGCTGCATGTTCTTTCTTCACATACAAGTGACTTCACTTTTAATTTTGAAAATTATTTTCAGAAAGTATGTATCAAGGTCCATTGTACCAGGCTCTTGGAACGTGCTTCGCCCGTAAGAGTTTTTTTTAGTCTAACACACCTTTCTTCTCCCCCCTTGATGTGAACAAACAAATCCTTGAGGTTGCTAAACATAAATCTCTTCATACAAGTTTTTTCATTCAGAAATGCTGATTAACATCTAGTTGAAAATATCTTTCCATATTTTTGGCAGCAACAACAATTATAATTCTAATGGTCTCAAGACGACAAATGGAGAGAAAGTTTCATAAAAATCAATACCTTTGGTTTGGCGTGTGAGCCTCTAGCAACCACCTTTGCTTTGTTGCTTTTGAATATCTCCTTCCTGATTGAGTTTGATGTGGTAAATCCATTTTAGAATTACAACTTCTCTTTCTCTCGGAATAGACATAAAGAATCCCAAATATTATTTTTTCGATCATTTCAAATTTATTCTTCCATGGCTTTCTTCCAAACTCATGCTATGCTCTTATTAATTTTCTGCTCAAACCTGGCAAAATTACATCTTTGATAAGGTAAATCAACATTTTTGTGTCCGCTGGAGGCGATGATTCTCATTTTATCTGAAAGCTGGATTTCCCCCTGAGAAACATCTTCATCTTCTCCTCTTCTTCTGATTTGAAGATTGATAGCACGTATTCTCATCTGTTATCCTCCCAATTCACGTTGTTTTAAATTAAAAAAATGCATTCTCTATAACAACAAGTTTATTAGTTTGACAGCGAGAAGCCTATATGCTTTTGTCACATCACTATAACAGGGAAAAAACACATTTTTGACTTTTTCATCCAATTTTGTTCTTTTTTCTTCAGCAGGGTTACATGAGCATAACAAAATACAACACAAAAATTTTTAAAATGACTTAAAGAAGGTTTAATTCACTCAAGCTTCAAGTGTTTTATGGTGTCATTGTCCTTTTAGGGGCCTTTGTTGGAACCTGTTAAGGATGTGAACTGTTGTATGCACTGCTTCTTGCCCAACAAATATTTTGGCAGCCCTTTACTTATTCATCATAGTCTGGCCATTTCAACAAGTGTTCTATTTCTTCTTTCAGATACACATTGTGAGAGTATACCTGCTGTAAGTGGTTATGAAAGCCTTATTTTTGCCAATTTTCTTTAAATTCTCGACTTGTGTGTACTCACCCCCGATCACTGCGAATGGTTTTGGATGTTGCAAACCTTTTTTCTTCTCAACAAGGCTTTAAGTTATTGAATGTAGCAAATGCTTGACTTTTCTTTCAAGAAATAACCCAAGTCTTGCTTGAGAAATCATCAATAAAGATTAGAAAATACCTGTGACTTCCAAGATTGGAGTCTTCATTGGTCCACAAATGTCGGTTATGACTTAGTCCAAAAATACACTTGCTCTCCAAGACACCCTTTTGGACAGACTTGCGTGGTGCTTTCCCATTATACAACTTTCACATGTATCCAACTCAGTATGTATCTCCGGAGGCCTTGCACCATGTCCTTTTGCTAGAGAAGCTTTAAACCATGAAAATCAAGTGACAAAATTCTTTTGCTGCCAAAGCCATGAAATCATCTACATTCATTTTTTAAGGCATTTGTAATGAAATTGCAAAGGGAAGTTTCTTGTCTCATCTTTACTCAACAAGGACTTAGTTGAATCAAATTATCATAAATCTTCAATAATTAGCTCTAAAACAAAAGGAATAACCATTTTTCCAGTTGAGTTGGACCAACACTAAGCAAATTTTCTTCCAAGCAGGAAGAAACATAAAAATACATCTCATGAATTTCCTACTGCATTCCTTTCATGTTGATCGAAAAGACACTCTTACCTTTGCATCAACTACTAAGCTCCATTCCCCATCTTCACTTTAGTATTGATGCGATTATTATTAATGAGGGGGAAAGCCTATCATCTCCAGTCATGTGATACTAAACCACTATCAACATACCATTCATTGCTTTTTGTAGAATCAATTTAGAAGAAAAGAAAAATTTTCTTCCCTTTATTCTCCTCTGTTTTTTACAAAAAAATTGCTTGCTCCCGTTTCTTGTTCCAAACAATCCTTTTCAACGTGGCCCCAACTTTTTACAAAAATTTAATTTGGGCTTGCCTTTATGCCAACATTTTATGCATGGTGATTAGTTTTCTTTGCAAACTTTAAAAAAAGACCTGAGTTTTTCTCCACCTTTTCTTAAACCTTGTTGGAAGAACCATCTATCCTGCTTCTTTTTCTGGCTTTTTGATTTTTCTTCTGAATGATTTTTGAGAAATTTTGAGAATTCTCATTTAGTTTAGACGGAAATCCGGTTATTGGGGTTGATCTTCCGAAAAATCTTCGCTTCTCGTGTGCACAAAATATCCAACTAGCTCTTTGATGGAAAGCTTAGAAAGATCTTTCGTCATCCTCAGTGATGCAACGATATACTTATCTGTTCGTGAAATAATTAGAATCTTTTCCACAACTTGTTGGGTAGAAATTGGATCACTATGATTCTCATTTCGATGAAAACAATATTCATGACCATTGTGTAATATCATCAATTTTCAAATTCTATCATCTTTAAATTTGGAACTCTTTATAAGGTTGAATGATTTTAGTGCGTACCTTTCGCACTATAAACCGCAAGTTTCGAATCCAAGCTTCTTTGCAGTCTCACAAGTAGCAATTTTTTGCAAAATAGCTCTTGAGACTCCCATTTGGAATTTTGTTTGCCTTCAAGGCTTTTGCATCGTGACGATACTTAAGCCTCCAAGATTTTCATCTATTGCTGCATGTTGTTGTAAGATAACACATCGTTTTTTAGCATCTTTCAAAACAAGTTGTTGCAACGATAAGTCCACAATCCTTCAGCTGGTCAACGTGTTCTCATTCTTCTTTTCCAGTATTCAAAATAGTTCCATAAAAAAATGGAGTAGAAAGTAAGAAAAACTGAAGAATCAAGCACCCTTCTTTGTTTTGGCTTGGCCATCTTTTTTTCTTCACCTTAAACCCAGATTGACGAAACGACACTGTCTTGATACCACTTTGTAGGAATTGGAAGGAAAAATAGTATTTATAAAATGAGCTCAATTTATTATAGGCTACTTAAGGTCCACTTGAGATGATTACAATCATCAACTACATCACTATTTATACAATCCAAAATAAAAACAAAAGTCTTGCACACATAAATAAATACATGATCACAATTTTATAGATACATGTCTAGTACATCCTAAAAGATTCTTCAAAAACCTAAGAGACAATTTTGGCACGACCTAAGACATGATGCAGTAATTCCAACAATCTCAATGTCTATTCCTAGCTAATCAAGAAAGGGCTGTCCTCCCTCTCAATCAAAGTTGTTCTCTCGAATTCCTTCTTCCGGTGGTTGAGCGAGTTCGTTCTTCGTTCTTATTCTCTTATTATTCCGATTTGAATTTATAAATCCTGAACCTTTCAACAGACTCGTGTCAAGTATTGAACTTCTATAAGTTAGTTATAACTACTAGCCTTCGTCCCAGTTACATTGTATCATCGATGATGGATCCTTTGCTTCAATTATATTACATTCTTAGGTAAATTCTTGTAGGATAATATGTGTTAAAGAGGATACTGGAATTTCAATTGTGAACTAAAATGGCAGTCTATTGAATTAGGAGTTCACTTTTAAGTACTTAATATGATATAATACAATAAATTATAAAATAAAAGAATATTTTTCCCATTAAATTCCAAGTGTTTGTATTATATATAGAAAAAACTACATTTACAAATCATAGGTTCTCATGTTTTTGAATGACGATAAACTCACAATTTGTTAGGTTAAATGTACCACTCTAAGTGTTATCCGCTAAAATCTCAAAACATGCAGTTTAATACAAGAAGAGTGTGCCCGCATTTTTCCAGGTTCACGGGTTTGAGTTTGGCGTTGTGTGTCTATCTATTTTCAAATGTATGGTATTTTAACTCAATATTGAAGACTAGGTAACATGGAACAAAGTTGACAAAATTAAATGAAAGGTGTCACTTAAGTCTTGGTTTGTTTTTTGGTGACAGATTGATCAAGAGATAGTCAAATCCTCTTTAAAATGTAATTAAGTCAATCTGGGACCAAATTGACATTTTCAAAACTTTATAATCTTTTATAAAATACAAAAAAAACACTTCATTTTTTAAACTTTTATAATTCTATCCAAATCATTTTAAAAAAAGAAAAAAGAAAATAGAAATGTCTCTTCTTCTCCTCCCAATGTTGGATCTTCTTTTCTTCTTTCTTAAAGAAATACAACTATCAAAACAAATATTCTCCTCCATTATATCATCTTCCTCCTCATCTGCGGCCTCCCCGTGACTTTCTCCTTTTTTTAAACTAAAGATTGTGTTCGACTTAAAATGGGTAAGTCATTTTTTTGAAAGATTTTACAATTCTTGTATAATACTAAGTTTTTTCTTGTGTTAATGAACAATAAATTTGTCTATATATGTGAAAATTGAATAATGATGAACTGGTACCTATTATTAATTATTTTAGAAACAAAATCAACAAACCCAAAAAATCCTAATTTTGAGGAAATGTATATGTATTGTTAACATTCACTAAAATTTTGCTTTTTGTTGCCTTTATTTCTTTTTGTGACCATTTTGTTCATGACTTTAGAAATATAGTCTTCTTTCATTGTCCAACATATATTTCATTTGTTAAAATATATGTCTATAGTGCTAATTTTAGTAAATCATGATAATATATATAATATATATATATATATTATATGTAATAACAGAAGATTAATCTGGGTGCAAATTAAAGATTCAGCTGTGGCAATTATAGGTACATATGGGGAATAAAATATCCAACAGTGTCAATATAGCTATAAATTCCTACCCATTGTTATTTTATAATCAATTGTAAAACGCTCCTCATTTTTTTTTTATCTTGTAGATGAAATGATACAAGAAGATTCATCCATGACAACAACTCAATCATTTATTGGTGTTGTTTCCTCTACTAATATCAGATGCTCTTTTTGTCTATGCGAAGAATGTGAGCAGTAACATAGTTATTTTAGTAGTCGTGTTAAATAAATCACTGATATTTTTAAAGAAATGACTTATAATATTGATGTACATCCAAGAAGATTTCACATCCTTTGAAGTGTAGGAGGTTGAAAAAATCTATTTCCCAAACACTATCTAAGATTAGGAAAAGAAAAAAAAATCAATGACTACTTCTCCATATCACAATCAAACCCAAAAGGAAAGGAGAAAATTAAGGAGAAGGAGAAAGAGTAAGAGAAGAATAAGGAGAAAGTGAAAGTGAAAATGAATGAGAAACAGAAAATGAAAGATAAGAAAGTCGAAGTAGTCAGTTGTGATTTGAAGCAACAATATCCGTTTGAAGGTTTTAACATTGACGGTGATAGTCCAACTGAACTAATGTCATCCTTCTCGCAATGGATAAATGAGTTTCTTTACAAGCATAATGCAAAAAAGTAAAGTCATTCAACTATTATTAGTTTATCTTCTTGTTGTCAATTAAATAATTATTTATAATGATTATACAATTGCACAGAAGAAAAAAACGATCACTACTTAGCCAATTGCTCGGATGTTGAGTTCGAAAAATTTAATTTTGTAGTTGCATTAACAAAGAAGAAGGCCAGGTTCTATGTAATATCTCAATTCAAGAAGTGTTGGACTTTATGAGATAAATCCATGCTCCTTTTTATCTTTTCATTAAGACATGAATACTTACAAATAAATTGATACAAAAATCCACTTATTGATGCATATATGCAGTATGTGGATGTCATTTTATATTATTTGCAGAAGAAGTTGAAACATCAGAGTCATTCTAAATATCGATATAGAACTACTACTTATTTTTTCAAAACATACATTGACAATGCAGTGATGTTTCTCAATATTAGGATAAAATTGTTGGCACTATCAAAGGATTTGGTATACCTGCTGGATTGCCTTGGCACTTAACTGATGAGGTTTATGTTGCTGTAAATTGTAATGGGGATTTTTGTTGGGTCTTGACAATTGTTTTATTTATGGAACCACTGTTAAAGATGTATGATTCGATGTCCTCATTTAGGACTAACTATAAATTGTGTGCTGAGATTCAAAAGTTGTCTACAATCTTTCCAAAGTACCTTGAATTCAAGAAATGTTTTTAAGCAAAAAGATCGAACCAACTGGTCAGTCCTTGAATCTTACCAAGGCAAGAAAAAATCTCACTCATTCGAAGTCATACATGTTACTGGTATTGCCCAATAAGAAAGCAATAGTCTGTAAGTAATATCACATTATTTTTTAGTCTTACCACTATCGAAATGTGATGTTATTATATTTTCTAATCGATGATATACCATATAGAGATTTTGTTGCTGCATACACTGAGTTTTTGAGTGATGGACTATAAGTACCATCTGATGGAATTAGTTTTGAAACTCTTTGCATGAGATATGCTTCACTCCTATGGAATTATGAAATTTTAAAGCCTCGGAGTGGCTATGTTAGTAATAATGAAGACCCACAGAGGACTATACCTAAAGAAAAAGTTCGATAAAAATGTTGTGATTACCACCATTAATTAGATTGATAATTTATATTAAACAATTGGTAAAGTGTTTATTTTTGCTGATAATATTAATATTAATGATTATTATTATGATGATTTTGTATAAATGTCAATTATGATGGCAACATATATAACTTCTTTTGTTAAAAAAATCACACACACGCGCGCACACGTGCACAAACACACACACTCAGACACACACACACACACACACACATATATGTATTACTGCTTTATAGTGAGTTGAGTATCCATGAGTCAAGCAGAGCCAAGGTAAGTGTTTCCTTCTTACTCCTTTTCAAGCTAAAGTTATTTTAACATTCCAACTCGCATACTCGTACATTAAATATACTGATGCTAGTTTATATGTATCGTCTTATGATGTAGACGCAGGTAACCGACGTACCTTTGATCCTGTGAGCAACTTAGAGTCGGTTGGTGAGCCTCCCTTCATTCCTGAGGACATCTTTATTATTTAGTTGTTGTTCTAGTTTTAAGTTGTTAGGATGATTGGGCATCCTGTCCTAACATCTCTTTTTATTTGAGGTTTCATAGACAAATAATATTAGTTTCTTTAGTCTTTTCATTTCACTTGTAAACGATTAAGACTTGAGTTGTCATTTTGTCTAATTATCACTTTTAAGTTATTTTTTGAGTTATCTCTTGTGTTTAAGTCTTTTGCTAAGTAAGTAAGACAGGCCAAGGGTCCGTTTGAGGCCGACAATGGTATTCGAGTTCCACCCACGTCCATGGTGTAGACTCGGGGCATGACAAAACTACAATAGATAGTTTTCACCTTTTACATGTTTTGCAGGACAACACTTTACGACGAGGAACTCCCACTCAGCAGCAAACTAGGGATAGTGCAATGTCAAGCATAAATAACTATGTCAAGGATTCACTTTCAAAATTCAACTCGATTCAATTTTCAAAATTTTAGATTTCAATTCTGCTTATAGCTCTCTTAGGTCTCAGTTTGTTATAGCTTGATATTGAGACATTTTTAAAAGTTCATTTCTCTACCATAAGTCTTCGGTAGAAGTTTCTATAGAACATTTCTCATTCACGTTCTTTAGAACTATTCTCCTTCCTCTAAATCTTTTCACAGCTCACCACAAAAATATTTCTCAGTATTACCATGATTTATATTGGGTCAAATATGTTTTAACAAAATTTACTATGTTCGTGCACTTTTGAACTACATATGGCCTAATTTCGACATGTAGGTAACTCGAAAGTCAGAGTTCATCCATAACTCCATAAATATTCTTTCCAAGTTATTGCTCAAGTTAACAACAACAACAACGACGGAACAACAACAACAACAACAATAACAAGAATAATAATAATGAGATTAATGATAATAATAATAATACTGACAATATTATTAATAATAATATGAGATTTTATAAAAATACAAAAAGATTTTTAATTATTTATTTTTAGTTGATAAATTCATCTCATAGATATTATTTCTTATAAAAAATTAAATATATTATATACTACACCTTAATTTCTCATTTTTTAAAAATAAATATCGTTCTTAAGAATAAATCTATTTTTTGTTAAAATATAATTTTTTTGTCATAATAGATATTTTTTCGTACATTTATTAAAATTAGAAATATTAATTAGTTAATGAGTTACTAATTTATTTTAATTTAATTTTAAGATTCACTAATTTTATCAAATAAGATAATCTTGCAAAATAATAATTTTTAATTTAATAAATTATGACTATTTAATAAGAAGATGTTATAATTTAAATGGTTTTCATTTGAGCAATTTTGGCAATCCATATCTCTGTTAGCCAGACAATATGTGTATGACACATAGGTGAGCACATGGATTGTGCTTCTTTAGATTAAATATTGACCCTATGATTCAATATAATGGTCCTAGTTAATTAAGCACACACTGTACACACAAGAGGTGTTCCTTCACTCCTTCGAAACTCTCTTTGGATTCCTTAGTTACGGAGTTGATGCAATAAAGATAGTACACCTTCTCGCAATTACTCAGTACCACTCTCAATCATCTAAGAAAATAATCTTACTCTTAGAATAGGTCATGTTGCATAGCCTTAGGCAAGACAATATATGGTATTATCGTTGCGTTTAGAAAACCCCCCAAATGTCAATGATTTTCTCCTTTAAAACTCGCGACATAAAACTTGTGTTAAATTGATGTTATTAAGTTTTATAATAAGCTAGTTGTTATAAACAGTTTGTATCATAGTGAATGTCTAATTATGTGGAGTCCTTGTAGGATATCGTTGTGGACCAAGGTTTTCCCTATAAATAAAGGGTTTTCCTTCATTGTAAATAAGTTTTGAGAAAGATTTATGAATCCTGAATATACTTAAAGATGAATAAAAAATCTTTTCTCTTCTCCCTACTTTATTCGTCTTCTAAGTTGATATAGTTTCATAACACGTTATCAGCACGAGACTCTAATCACGGTAGGGTCCATGAATGATTGACCCAATCATAATAAAAATATGAATCAGTAATGTCTTGTGTATTCATTGTGTACACACGTATACTAGCGAAATTAATGTCTTTTACGTTACTAGAGGATGTTACCAATTCTGTAAGTTTGTGGCTTATTAATATTATTACGGGGAAATAGAATGAGATGGCCAAACAGAGGTAAGGTAAAGTAATTAATGGATTTTCTATTTCTTATTTTTTTATATTTAATATTATCACATTACTTATAGTAACATAATGATTTTCTCTCATTAAATTTGTGGAAGCTAAATACATGGTTCGAGGATATAGTATGACTATACGCATATTCAGATTGTTAGAAGTAGAAGACTTGCAAAGTCGAAAGTAATTCAAAAGCTCAAGAGTGATCTTTGTTTCACTTAGCATTTATGGGCATTGGGTGAGGATTGAGGATATAAGACGATAATTCATACCAATCGCACTAAGAAGGTAGACGATGGCTTTATGTCCAATCTTACAAAGAGGATACAATTATTGATTAAAAGTTTCAGTCACTATAGTGATATTAAGATGTTGTGAGTTCAAGTCCACACCGTTTATGGCCCTAAAATCATTTATATGATAAGACATTGAATTTGAGTTTTAATACAACATATTGATGATTATAACAAGGACTAAAGAAAAAAACCAAGAGTTTTTCTTATAAGAAATCATGGAAATATACTGAATTTGCTCCATTACTAAGTCAATGTGGTAGTAGTGCATAAGATGTTTGAAAAGAAGGACAAGTGATTATTGAAATAAGGCACAAAATACGAGGGGCTACTAAAAACTATCATAATTGATATGCCATGTGTTTTGTTCCATTCATGAAGAAAGAATGAAGAATGAGAACTTTGAATAAATGCTAAAAATAGATAATCCATTCAGTTAAAGGAAATGAGGTAGCAACTTGCTAGGCATGGGAAATATTGCATTTTAGTAAAGTGTGGTATCACCAAGAATGTTGTCTTTAAGAACACAGAAACAGTGTGTGATAGAAGAAAAGTTTCATCGTTTTCTTCAGGCTTGTATGGACAAGAATTAGTGCAATTGAGGCACATTCTATAGAAATAAGAAGTTTACCTAATCTCAATACGTCTAATTTGAATGTTGTTGGGGACACCATTAACCTATAATGTTTAGACGAATTATGGAAAATAAAATGGACATCCAAAGAACCTAAAAATTCTTTTTAAATGGTGAGTTTTCTTCAATGATTGTTAGCACTAATTGTGAGACCATCAATACGAATGTTGATATTGAATCCTCTGCATTTGAGGAAAGTATTATATAAATATTGTGGACATATTCATCCACCTAGTGATTGTTTAGATACTTAATGGTCCTAATAATATTTTATCTTCATGTCTCAGGTATGTCATTGTTATCTGCAACTTGATGGTTGCAAAAAAAAAAAAAAAAATGCTGGGCACCGATATGATTACATGCATAATTTTGGGATACTCAGAGAAGTCTATTTATGATGGGATACGAATCACCTTTAGAAAAGGTAGCGTAAAGTAATTGAGTCGGAAAAAAAATATTGGAAAGTACTCTCAAATGTTAAAGTTGAACTTTTCTATATATAGTAATAAATTGAAAATGTACTAAAAGCAAAAAAAAGAACATGACATTAATAAATTGGAGTTTTTATAAGTACTAATAATTTATAGTTGGCATGAATAATTGGTATTCAAAGATGTGCATATGGTAATGAACATACATGTAAAAAAGTAGAAGTTCTTCAAGAATTAGTTTACGTTGCTGTTATCGTGATTTAAAGTTGATGGTTTGACAACCAAAGTTGTGATTAATCCCAAATCTGAAAAGTATAAAAGGTTGAATATGGGAGCCCGTTTCCCTATCATATGATCTATGATAAAAAAAACATCAAAAGAGTAATCACATGGTTTGTGTTTGGTTGTCAACTGGTAAATTTGACATTCACAAAATTTCTTGGCAAAAAAAATTGGAGTTAAGAGCACAATTTCAAAATATGTATTCAAGTCAATTTATCTGATAATATTGATAAATATTCAAGATGATGTAACACTAATGTCTAAAATAGGAAAATCATGTTATGAAAATAAAGCTTGATTGTTATATGAAATTTGATTATTGCTACAAAAGTAATTGTAACATAAGACTGATATTAAATTATGATCAAAAAATGTTCTTCAATTTGATTTATGGTGGGGACCAAATATTTGATCTGATTATTTTGTATGTGGTATATAATCAATGAATCGATACATTGATTGCACAAGGATAAATTTCTCTAAAGATTGAGATATATGTTAGTTTTGTTAAATAAGGGGAGATGAGAAGACAACACAAAGTTGTAAAGAATCCTATTGAAGTCCCTAAAGATAGAGTACTACGGGACATGCCATGAAGCATGATAGACTAATCATTCTAAATAAAAATAATCTTTGAAAAAAAGGGGGAGAGGATCAAAGATCAAAATGATCATAATAAAAAGATAATATGCTCCTTGGGGAGCCTACAACACAACACTTGTATGATGAAACACGTGAAGGGATAGCTACCTAAAAATAATGAAGTGATGATGATCTCAATAAGTTATCTCATAGTGTGATCAAACAAAATATGGTATCATTGACGATATCGTTGATACAATAGCGGCAAATTGTAAATGATTATGAGATGGATGGAGGATAAAATTTGAATTCTATTAAAGGCATGCTTGTGTGGAACTAAATATCAAGTGAAGGTGCTGGGGGAATCGTGCATCTTAGTAAGCTGTAATTATTTGACTTGCAATCTAGGCACTAGAAGATGTCATACTCTAATTGTGAATGTTGTTACTGACGGAAAATTAAATATCCAATGGGTTCAAAATCTTAAAGAATATACAAGTTTTTGGGAAAACTTTTTATCATCCTCATAAGGATGAATAGATTCAAAATGCATAGAGGCATATACAAGTATTTTTATGCAAGTTGATGCCTAGATTGAAACTCTTGGCAAGAGATGATTGTGCGGTTTAAATTAAAGAAGTTGAAAGAACGAACTTGCAGGAAATCTTTGACCCTGAAAGAAATTCATTAAAAGGAGATAGAAGAAAAAATATTTCATGAAGGTTTTTTATACACTCAGAAGCTCACCAAGAATGGTGATATCGACATGCAGAGGTATGTTCAAGAATATATTGTTGATTATTCACAAATCTCTACCAACTATAACTTTCCTAAGAAGATGGTGCACAACTGGAAAATGAAGTCTGAATTGATGTGTGTAATTAGGGGGAGTTAATACGCGATGTACTCTTTTTTCCTCACAAGGTTCGTCCCACTGATTTCCCTGTAAGGTTTAATGAGCAATTCCCCAAATGCGTAGTATTAGAAATGTGTACTCTTTTTGCTTTACAGATTTTTTGACCACTGGGTTTTATCTAGTAAGTTTTAACGAGCACATAATCTACCGACATTCAAGAGGGAGTGAGTGTTATAAAACAATTTGTTATAGGGAATGCTGAATGTCTAATTGTGTGGAGTCCTTGTGAGGATATCGTTAGGAATCCTAACTTGATGACCAAGTAAGGTTTTCACCTATAAATAAGAGTGTTTCTTCATTGTAAATAAGATTGAGGAACGATATATGAATCCTAAATATATTTAAAGATAAATAAAAAATCTTTTCTCTTCTTCCTACTTTATTCGTCTTGTAAATTGATATATTTTCATAACACTAGTATTATTTTATTATTTTTTATAGCTATTTGACTTTTTCTTAGATTTTTATTAATATAATATAATTAATTGATATGTTATTATAATTTATTATTTATAGTTAATAATTATTCTTTTAAAAGTAAAATAAAACTAAAACTAAAATAAAAATAACGTAAATAACCTACCCAACTTTAGCTGCCAACACCTGACCCCACTTTGCTTTTAAATAATCCCACTTTCCTCTCCTAATATCCTACTTTGCCTTCAAATGACCCCATTACCCATTTCCCCCTAAACTACACACCACCAACACCTTTAAAACCTGAATAAAAGAAACCAACATAGACACGACACCAGACTCCTATATATATCCCAATACATCATCATAATAAAGGATCATCACTGCAAACGAGAAAAACTGTGCGCGCACACAAAAAAAAGTATTGCACTCGTAAGTTAGGAAAAAATCATAATACAAAGAGGATATAACATTAAAGAAAAATAGTTTTGTTCGTGGATTTGAGTTCGTGGCTCCTTAAAGTTTAATTTATTATTAACTTTGAAAATTAGTAGAGTGTAGCGGTTTCTTTTATGGAAAATTATGTTTTATGAAAAAAAGTAATTCTAATTTCTTACATAGTTCAATGAAATAATTGTTGATTATGATGCTACGAAATCCTTAAAATTACTTGTATTGTTATATGCCACTATTTTATGATGCATATCATATTTTTTGTTGTATGAATTATTATTGTTTAAAGTTTGCTCATTGAAGAATTTTTACACATGACTTTAATTTAAATAGCTAATTGATCTTAAGATGGTTGTTGTTCATTCTTAGTTTTATTCCATCACGTTTGTGTACATTTATTTGACTGTACAAGTTGACAACTTCATTTATAACTTTAATTTAATTACATGTAAATTGGTTAGAGGTTCTTCATTAGTCATCGTTTAGAGTTTCTGGATTTTAATGAATAAATAATATTTCCATACTTATGGAGGCAATTAATTAGTAGAATAATTCGTATCGTATTCGAAATATTAAAAATGGAGGAGATGAATATTAGTTCATTTGAATGAGTCATTAATTTATCCACCTGAGATAGTTCTCTTATCAGTAAATTCACTATCATCTTTTTTTTTTTTATGAAAAATACATTTTTATATCACTATGTATATCAATTTACTCTCAATTAGTTTTAAGGAAAAAAAATATAATGCATAAAAATTATAAAGGAAAACGTGAGTAGAGAAAAAAAATATAATAATAAAAAATGATAAAAGGAAAAGGAAAAAAATGTGCAGAGTAGAAAAAATAATAATAAATAAAGATAATAAAAAAGAGGAATAGATCATTAAAAAGAAAGTAAACAAAATTTAAATAAACATTTATAAAAAGGAGAAACAAAAGATGAAAGTGATAAAAAGTAATAATAATAAAATTACAAAAAAAAAAGAAAACACAAACTTAACTGATTAAAAAGAAAGTAAACAAAATTTAAATAAACATTTATAAAAAGCAGAACAAAAGATGAAAGTGATAAAAAGTAACAATAATAAAATCAATGACGGATCCATAATTTTTTAGTTATGGGTGCTTAACTATTTCTAATTTTAAGTTGCTATTACAATTGGGTGCTCAAATTACATATTCATGCAACTCACAAGATTTTCTTTATAAATAATAATGTTAGCTCAAAAATGTAATGGTGCTCAAGCACCCATAAACATAAATGTGCATCCACCACTGAATAAAATTACAAAAAAAGAAAACACAAACTTAACTGGAAAAATTATTTAAATGAAAGTAAGAAGAAGAGAAACATTCTGTAAAAAAATAAATAAGAAGAATCGAGAAATAGAATGTCGAAAAAACAATAAAAATAAATTTACCAAAATAACGTGCAAAAAAATAAAAATAAAAATAAATTATTTTTAAGAAATTGGTCTTAACCTCTTTAATATTTTTATTTTAAAAAACTAATCCTAAATCCCATAAATTTTACCTCCTATTATAATTCAACTATTTATTTTTTAAATCCCAATAAAATCAATACTAAAATTCTCCGAACTCTAAAAATCTAAACAAGACAGTTACAATAAATCAAAGAAGGCGAGATTTAACTAAAATGTATTCAAAAACTAAGGAAAGCCAAGATATAAGTTAATGAAGCGACTGTGCTAGAACCACAAGACTCGAGGGATGCCTTACACCTCCCCTTGGTTAATAGAATTTCTCATCTAGATTTCTAATTCGCAGACAATTAAATAATATAGTCAACTTCCTTTTAATTAGGGGTAAAACTAAGGTAACTTAGACACCAAAATTCAATCTCAAAGTAGCGACTTTGAAATAAAAATAACCTCTTTTTGAAAAACACTACTTTCAAACCTTCGTGTTGGAAAAAAAGGGGTGGGACACTCGTTAAGTACGAATAACCCTCCTTACATGTAATATAGAATGCCCCTTTTGCGATGAGATTGACGTAATCTTTCTTAGAAAAAAGTCTAATTAGGATGTGTTTATTTCGAAACCATCCTACGTTGCAATTTTCTTTGATGTTGCATTGTTTTGAAATTGTTCCTTTAAATCATCCATGTATGCCACCCATGCGCAAACTTTCCAAACAACTGCAATTGTAAATCCTCTTTAACATTAATTTGTTCCACTTCTGCCATTGTCCATTGTATATGGGGCACTCCATTAACATAGGAAACTGACTTATGCGGAACACTCATTGTTGCATCTTTTTGATTTTGTACCTAATCTGAAAAAGAAACTTTCTTGGGAAAGAAGAAATATTTGAATTATCATTAGAGTTAATATCTTCTTATCCTGGGAATTCCGAAAATCATGCTAACAAAGGAGGGCCAGCCACCGTAAATGTCAGGCCTCCACCAACGGTAGCCATTGTAGGTTTTTCTAGGGTACTATATGGACTCTCGTTTGTTGAAATTTTGTCAATAATGAGAATTGTGGGAAGAAGGGGTGCCATGATTACACCTGATGTTTTTCCCAAATGGAGGACGTTGTGGCGGCCTTCATCCCGCTGTGGCAGTCTCCTTCATCCCGCTATGGCTGTACTTGGGCCGCTATGGCGGACTTAATGGGGTAGTGGCCCCTTGCCACTTATATCAGAAATTTTTATTTTCTAATCAGACATTGTCTAACCCACGTTATATGCAATTTGAAAAGAAATTCGAAGTCTGAAAACTGCATAGAATGACTTGCGAACCCCTTTGGCAAACCAAGTCGGGATCATCAAAAGTTCAAGAGTAAATCATTCAAAAGGATCATGGGTCAACGATGTTTAGGGCGATTCGACAGATCACCGACACCATTCGGTGGACTAGAAATAACCCATCGAATGTTACATAACAATTTTAGGGATTTGGGGTGTAGAAGAGCGATCAGAAGAGACTTTCGGTGAGTCGTTAGGTAAACTCGATGAACACATGCATATCTACGGAATTTACAGATTAATAGCCATTAAAATAGAGAATTGAAAGGCGATCAAGGGGAATATAGGCAAACCATCGTACTACTCAACGAGCTTGACTAAGCTCGTCGAATATAGTCCATCAAGTCTGATTTTTATCTCGACCTTCAAAACCTAACCCACAGCTCACGAAAATAAAATTATACTATTTTTCTATGTAATTGGGTTGAGACCATACTATCCATGCCCACAGGATCCTCAAACTTCCTCCAATTTGGCCAAAATTAGCAAACTAATGTCTTTCTACCTTAAGAATGACGTTAACCGCTTTATCATTGGGAAAAATCCGACAATCGACACAATTCGCGGTTAATCAAACTTCACCCCCACTAGACCCACAACAAATTCAACACAACTCACATAATTAAACATGCTCAAACTAGGGATTTCATGATTTAAGGCAAATTAACATAAAACTAAATACACATTCAACAAATCATAATAAAGCACACATATCAATCACACAAAGATTATGCATTCAATTTTCACCAATTAATTAAATTTGGAATTCATAAAACCAACCTTATATGCCAATAATTGAAACGCTAGGCTAGTAATGAATCTAAAATCCTTCCCTAGTTATAGATCCCTAAAAAGTAAACTAGTACGAGAGTAATAATATATGCATTTGTGAAAGTTTGAAAGTCGAAAAGTATGAAATGAGGGAGATTTTTGAATTCAAAACGATTTGGCCTTAAAGACTCTTCAGTTTTCACACCAGTCGATAATCATGACTAACATTGCCTGCGCCAAGTGTCACTTTAGTCCGCCAAATTTTATAGAACACTCAACAAGTATAGTGGCTCAAACGGCAGTCTAAGTCGGGCACGCATACCTTTTCTGCGAGTTAAAGACTGGACCTTTGGCTTGACTGTCTGCCATTTCCCAAAAATTACACATTTCCAACCTACACATTAAACACATGTTATTCAAATGCAATATTAAAAACATAAGAACTTGGGTTTCTTTCCAAGAAGCGCCTTATTTAGCGTCGTGGAACGAAAAAGACACCCGTTCAAGTTTAATTCTTTGGATTGGCCATGGTGTCACTCGGTAGTCCCTCTTTTGGCCTTAGATTCAAGTGAGTCGATATTTGACCCATTTGTGTCTCTGAATGCTTAATGGACACTAAATGATAAGTAACAGTCTGATTGAGATTGCAGACACCCTGTTTCATCTCTTTTTAAACTTTGTCTGACTCTTCCACTTTATTGAGAATGCGTGAGAGCATATCTTCAAGGCGAAATTTTTCTGGGTCAGCCCTTTGCTCTTTAGGCTTTTGAAGTTCACGGGGAGGAACATATCTCTCCTTTTCCCCATTTCTCTCTTACCAACTTGTTCTACACTTAAACCATTCCCTATCACAGTCTGTCCAACCGTCATCGCGCTCTCTATTGCAACATTGATTCACGCCCAGCCTCGGATAGTTCAGACGCAAACCACGACCTTAATTTGAAAGTAAGATAACTTCCTCATTATGTAGAGCCTCAAAATGTTCCTCACCGGGGTTCACCCCACTAATACCAACAACATTCACAACTTTTAGACAACTACTTATGTCCTGATTAGACAACAAGTCCATTTGGATTATAATCTTTGCCATGTTTTGATCCGTTCTTGGTCTTTTTAAATTTGTTCCTAGGTCATCCTAAAATTAAAAGGAGACACTTGATCCTCTCTCGTGTACTAAGTATAATTGGTTTTGGTCATGCCATCAAGCAAATTGGAAGAAATTTCAAATGGCTGTTGCATCCACACCTTTGCTCACCAAATCTAGACTCCGATAAATATGTTTTAGCAATACATTGTTTGGGAGTCCATGAGTCGAACATTGGAGTAGGAATTTCTGAAACCGTAGCCAAGCCTTGTGGACTGGCTTACTATCAACGTTTGAAACCTTGGATATTATATCACAATGACATCATCCTTGAAGGAGGAAAGAACCTTATATAGGAAACTTCGGTCAGTTCATCCCAAGTAGTAATGGAGTCCCTAGGTAGGTTGGCTAACCACTTGATATCCTAATCCATAAAAGAAAAAGGGAACAAGTAGAGTCGGACAAATTTTCGGGATATGTTCTTGAATGAGAAGGGACAACAGACGTCCATAAAAATTTTAATATGATCACACAGTTCCTCATGAACCGAGCCTCCAAGTAACTCTTTCATTTGGAAGGCTTGCAACATTGTGCTTGCCACGTGGAACACCATATTTCCCTCAACCTGAGGCAACCATATAGCACCTAACCCACCCAAGTTCACCTTATTCACCAGTACTTCATTCACTTTGTTCAAGTTACCGATTTGTCGTTCTGGCCCAGCTGGCTGACGTTGCTTACATTTACACTCATTTCATCACATGATCAAACTCAACAAACAACACACAAAAGGTAAATAGGTTCAACTATAACACAACCATATAACCAACCAACTTGAATAAGAGAATTCAATAACACCATTCCCCGACACAGCCCCATTCATGATAAACACTCATCTATACCTCATCAAATAGTAGGTGTAGACGATCATATTATAGTATAAAATCCAAGAAAGAGTTGTGGTTGAACCCACAAGGAGCGGTACAATATAGAATTCAATTAAGAAGTAAATATTGTGCTTTTAATCGGTCATAGAGGTAGACATTACCCAAACCAAGCAAAGTAAATTAATAGTTTGACAACAATTGTCAGATGTGGGTTTAAAAGTGTCAATTAACAAATACAACAATTAGAAAAGTAGGGGAGTAATCAAATATAGATGAACTCACGGGGATATGATCGATTATAGGCTAAATTCACTATATGCGTAATTGATATTTAATACTAATAATTGAATCTCAGTGGGTAGGTTAGGCTATAGATGCAATAGCTTCATCTCGAACAACTATTACGATTCAACCGAGTTTTCTCTAACCTCGACAAGCTTAACAATATAAACAACCCAAAACCTAAATTTATTTACCCTCTTGAGCTACATAGGTAGAAATTAAGATTCAGTCTATCGAGCTGAACACATAACAACCCATTCACTACAATCATTAATCAATAACCTTGGTTCGAGAACCTCTCTCTCAAGCAAGCCCATAATTCTAAGACAAAATTGTATTTGCAACTATAATTTATGAGTTAATACATAACTATCACTCAAACCCACTTTAAAACAACATTTTAATTAGTAAACAACAATACCCATAAGATATTTAGAACAAATAATCAGATTATAACACCCTAAGAATTGGGGTTTTAGCCACACGTCATGAAAAAAAAGAAATCAAACCAATTACGTTATCCATAATCTAGATATTGCAGTCCACATCTTTACATTGATCCATAATTCTAAATATCAAAAAGGCAACTCTAAATCCACTAGAAAACTGTCATAACTAAGTAACCAAAGAAAGTCCCAAGTTCTACAATGGAAAATTTACTTAGCAAATGACGATATTTAAGACTGGACCCTTTTTCTGCTTTTTGAAATTCAATTTATACTTTCTCAAATTTTGCTTCATGATCACTAACTGAGGTTAGTCGAGCATTGTTGACAAAGTAGATTATGCGCCACTGGCTCCATTCAATCACCGTTTTTCCTTGACTCTTCAACCTCAGGATTCTTTTAGTTTAGGCAATCAAAGTTTGTGTCGCCGATCCATTCGATGTTTTGCTGATGGTCCAAATCCATAGCAAATTTGGACTCTACCCATGGCTGGCAATTTGAAACTTTAGGTGACCTGAAGTTCGACTCGGCGAGTCGCCGAATGGGTTTGGCAATTATCACCTTTGGTTATCTTCTGTCCTTTTCATCTTTTTTGCTCCTTTTTGCTGGTAATGTTCTTGCCTTTCTCCTTTGCACTCATTTCTGCAAATTAACACTTTAACATCAGTTTGGAGCATAAATTTGGTATTGAGAGCAATATAACTATAAAAACCAACCCTAAATGAGTCAAAATCTGTGATTCATCAACCTCCCAATCTTATTCAAGTTGCCTTACTTCTTTGTTGTAGAAATAATTCAGCCAAATAAGATGAAGTCCTGAACTTCTGATACATTTTTGACTTTCTCTTTGTTTACAGTCTCTGTTATAAGGATCTCTCTGTAGGTTCATTTGCACATGCTTCAACTTCCCCCTGTCTGCATTTTTCTGACTCACTATATTCTTGAACTATTCTGCATGTAACACCCTGAACTTCTTCTTTAAAAACTTTAATTTTCTCACTACTTGGTACATTATACAACCCTCTATCCGCGCCTTCCATCCTTCTTTCATAATTGTTAGAAACTTTGAGTTTTTTCCCATACATTACAGAACTAAAAATATTTTCTTGTTTTATATTCCTTATCAAGAACTACTTTTTCTAGGCAATGGCCACTGATCCCCTCTGGCAAGAATGATGCTTTGCAACTAGGCATTGTGTCCATCCATTCTCTATTGATGAATGTACAGTCAATTTTGGAAAATATTCTATTTTCTTTATGTTTTTCAGTCCAAGTG
Organism: Solanum habrochaites; assembly: GCA_027704765.1. Lineage (NCBI taxonomy): Eukaryota > Viridiplantae > Streptophyta > Magnoliopsida > Solanales > Solanaceae > Solanum > Solanum habrochaites. Next base: position 16,642,205 of record JAKWJA010002500.1, read on the forward strand.
TATTTGTTCCCCTGAGTAGGAAATTCCAAGAATATGCTTTCCTTCACACATCATTTTACCCATGTTATTGGATTGCCCCCATTCTATCCTCACCATTCAAGATAGAGTTAAAATCACCTAACATCAACCATGGTTTAGTGCACCTCTTACTTTGGATCAATAAAATCTCTTACAACTCCTTTCTATCTTTCCTTCTATTGAAGGAATATACATATGTATTTTGAAAGGGAAGTTGAAGGGGGATGAATTTTACCTCACAAGTGACTTGTTGAGCAATCATGTCTATGAGGTTTACAGAATAATAGTTTGGCCTCCATGTCAGCCATGTTCTACCATTTTTGCGCCTCTCCACATTAGCAACATACTTCCATATAGCAAACATACTTTCAACAAACTTTTAAATTTCCTACTTTTTATTTTTGTTTCAAGTAAGACAATCAAACTTACCTTTCCTTCATTGCAAAGGATTTTGACTTCCTTTTAATTCTTTGGAGCATTAAGCCCCTTCAAATTCCACATACGTATATTCATCATTCCCAGACTTTGTTATCGTTTGGCCTACCATATTCTCTTTGTTTCTTTCCATTCCACTTCTATTTTGTAGTACCTTAAACAGTTAGCACTTTCCAACTGAGAAGCCTGCCCTGGAGGACTCCTTGGAGATTTTTTCCTTATCCTTACAGATGTTTTCCATCCCTTCTTATTACTCGTTTCCACCTTCCCCCTGTTGAGTTTGTAGTTTTTGTGCCACTTGAGCCCCTGCTTTTTCTTGCCACTTTTGAGTTTTTTCTTCCTGCTGTCAATCTTCTTGTTTATGAGGTATCGGAACAGACTTAGCAACTTTTCTTTAAGGTTTTTTACCTACTTTTCATGCCTATATTTATTTACAAAACGTGCATAGTGTTGGCTTCCAGTCATATTGTACAGGCTGCTCAATCTGTTTACCTTTTTCATTCTTAAATTTCACCTCCCATGGCAGTTGTGTTCCCATCTCAACTTCAACAAAAATTAGTGCAAAATTCAGGCCATTCGTGTCCTCTGTGTTGTGGTGCACAAACAAAGGTTTCCCTATTAAGCTATCTCTTCTCTAATACCTGAAATCTAGACCTGAGAATTTAACTCAATTTGGGAATTTTTGTAGTTCCTCCTTTGGTGAATTCTAACTCTGATGTCCATTCCATAACAATGAATGATTTACTGTCAAAATGGAAAATGCCACCTTGTAATGCCTCATGTTTTTCAATCACAGTTTAAACTAGTACCCTTTTTTTTAACATAGCCACCTTATTTATACAATACCTCCATATAACCTCTGTATGTATACTTGTATTACTGTAAAATGAGGATGTGCACCAAATACATAACACACCGCAACGTTGCCTAGTAAGTAATTTCAGACTTTATAACCTCCATTTTAATCTCCCCCTTCTTTGTTGGAGTTACATACTCCAATTTGCATCTGCATTAGCCAACTTCTCTATATCAAAGACATCCCATATTGATTTTTTCTTACCCAGTACGTTAGCCTCATCTTTAACTTCATCTACCCATGACTTCTTACTATAACTTGATTCCACAGGGCTTCCATATTTAGTGTTTGGAATAACCCTGTTCCAAATGGTTGTTACATGGTCTCGCTGCTTTCGTATTACTTTATTGTTGCATGACATTGTTCCATTGAACTGGCCTTGCCCTTTATCACTCAATATCTCTTTCCCAGTATTACCTTTACCTTTCAGCTGATTTAAAGCTAATTCTACACTCTTTATATGAAATTCCTCTATTTCTCAAGATTCATCAAATTTGTACTCGATTCAACTACTCTTTGACTCGAATCAATTGATTTCCCCTCCAACATACCTAGTTTTGTTCCTTGCTTAGAGTTCTCCTTCATGTGTGAAGCCTCCTTATTCATAATTGCATTTTGAGTAGGTTTACAAACTCGCTTACCCATGGTGGGCGCAAGTTATGCTAAGAGAGAGAAAGCACACCTTAATTAAAATATTTAGTATGTATTTACATTATGTAATATGCAATTCATATTTTATACAATGTAAAAAGATGCTAGAGATATAATGAAATTGCGTTGGCATTTTGTTATAAAAATAAAAAATTAATTATGTTAAGTAAAATCTTTTGAATCTTGTTTTTGTTAAACAAAAATGAATTATGCCAATACCAAACCCAAAAGTGGCTCGGATAAAAAAAAAGGAAATAAACAAAATAAAAAAAGGCAAGAGCTTCAGGGAGTTTCTAAAACCCTAAATCAAGTCAATTCCTTTGAATTTTGGTCTTGCGACCGTACTCCCCAGGCGGGATACTTAACGCGTTACCTCTTCGATCTACCTCACCGAAGCTGTCCAACCATGGATTCCTTAACACTACCTAACCCATACAAGCATCTTCTCTTATAAACATTATCATGGCCGACTTGTAATCACATCTTGAACGTAAAATCACACTGATGTTATGATTCATTACCAATGAAGACTTCTGCAACATGAATGTGGTAGATTTAAGCTCGATCGGAAGGTATATGATTGTGAAATTTGCCCTCAATAGGAATGAAGAGAGATATCCAATCAATCAAAATAATATTATGATATACTACACCTTTTACCTTACTTTCCAACTTTTATTTAATTTTCTCAAAAGATTGAACTCCAAAAGGGTTAATATCACTGTTTAAAAAGATCAATTTCCAATAGGGAGAATAAAGTAGCTTATTGAATGAAGCATAAAATTGTTGTTTTAACTATTGTTTGCTCAATATTAACTTGGCATCCTGAAACCTGTGTTCTATATTTCCTTATTCTCAAATTTGTTGTGTTGTCCATTTCTAGAAGAATGGTTATTAGTACCTGTTGAGGTTTTTTGTTTTTGTTAAAAAATTGTTTCATGTGTTTGCTTGAAAAATAAAAAGCAATTTATGAAAAAAAATCCGCTACTGAATTCCCTTCTTGATATGTATGCATCACTTCCACATTGATATCTATCATCTATCCATTAATGTAGCCTAAATCTAGAGATATTAACCAAAGGACCTCCTAGCTTCCACATAGGATTTTCTGAGCCATTTATGAATCTATTTCAATGATTAGGGGTATTAGGCTGTGTTCAATACAATATGCTATACCCAACCTAATGTACATCAAAAACATACCGATTCTTCATACCTTGAGTCAACATCTATCATCTACCCTTGTTCATCTCTATACAGAAAGCAACCGATCATTTTTCATCCCTTCAACTCCATCAATATTGCACTTGAATTTAACACAGGAGGGTGGAACCATCTAACAATGTTAGTCTTGATAAGAGGAGTATAATATTCTAGGAGCTTCACAATCAGTGGCAAATTCTTTGGAATTTTTTCTCATACCATGGGTATCTGTACTTAGAAAACATATAGACATTTCTTTGAATCTCCAATATAATGTTTTGTCTATTAATGCTACTCTTACACTTGATCACATTCTCTCGCTTTCAAATTTTTCATATTATAATAGCAGGAACTTTCTTGCTTTGAATATTTGCTTTAATTTAGTAGCAGAATTTGTCTTTCGCCATTCCTCCAATATTTGTTTGATTAGCACCACCTGAAACTGAAGACATGCAACCTTAGTGAATAATCTCGAAATATGATATGGGTAAGGACATTCAATGAATAGATGTACAAAAGTCTCTTATATATTGTTGTTACAACAACAACATATCTAATAATCAGAAATTGCTTCTTCTAATAAGAAATTCCCTTATAGGAATTCTTCTAAACCACTACCTCCATAAAATGAATGAAACTTTAAAAGGAAATTCTTTTCAATCTCTTCTTAGTACGCTCATTTCTATTTCTACACAACTCCCACGCTGATTTAACCTTGATTTTTCCAAATCCACTAGGCATCCATCAAGGTTTTTCTCTTCCTAATGTAGGTGATTGTCTTCCCAATTCTGGTAGTACTGTTTGATCCCATATATCCTCAATAAATAATTGAATAACAGGTTCCACCCAACTCTGATCGTGGTTCAGGTTCATATGGTAGTTTAGGTTTGCAGTTGAGAGCAATTATCAAACCATACACTAGCATGTCCTTCCTTTTGTTCGCACTAGTGCCGGCAAAATGAGCCCATATTTTGGTGACCCGCCCAACCTTCCCATATTTCAATGGGTTGGGTGAGTGATTTTTCACATGGGTAAATATGGGTTAATACCCATATTTGACCTATAAAAATATGGGTAAACTATAAATAAAAAATGGGTAAAATATAAATTAGCCAAATAGGTTAAACTTCTATCATTTATCCACTCAAAATTCATGATATCACTAAAAATAATATAACTTCTCTTCCTTTTTATGTTATTCTATAGAACTATCTATTCTTCTCTATAATTGAAAATGTGAAGTCTTTGACCCTCCAAAATATATAATTCAAATGTACATTTCTTTTGTTAATTATGATTACATTTTATTTATTTAATGCTATATTGGATAATCAATAATAGTGTACAATAAGTAAATAATGTATTTGTATTGACATTGATTAAAGTGCATTAATCATGTTTTAATCCTAAAATGTAAATGTTCATTTACTTTGAAATTAAAAATATTTTCATCTTGTTATTGCAAAAATTTATATTAAATTGAAAAGATATAGGATTTTTATTATTTTTATGATACAATAAAGCTAAATGAAGTATGTTAAATATTTTACATCTAAAAAAAGACTAAAATATCTTCTCCATTCCGCATTCTTAAGTAAAGTACTATTTATTCATAAAAATATGGGTAAACTAGTGTTTTACCCAACCCATTTATTACCCAATCAATTTTTACCCAATCAATTTTTATCCATATCAAATATGGGTAGTTTGAATTATCATCCATTTTATTTTTAGCCATTTTCAACCCACTCATTTGCCACCACTAGTTCCCACCATATTTCATGATAAAAAAAATCTCTTGCCAATAACCTATTCTTCCATACTTGAGAGTCCCATTTCTATTCTAATTTCTATGGTCTTTGCCTCTTATACTACTTGTTCCATATATAGTTAGATCACATTGTGTTAGTTGTCCTAAATTTCCACAATAACTTAGCAAATAAAGCCTTATAAAGGTAAAATAATCCATTCCTCCCCCTTTTGGCACATAGATATCGTTCCAAGCTATCCAGTTGAAGTTCCATAGAAATTGAGCGAACATTCTATGAATGTCATATATTAATCACTTGGAAGGGTTAATAACATATGAACGATAAATAAAGATGTTATGAAGCTCACTTTTGATTGAAACTGGTTACCCAAAAAAGTTGATTGACATTGTTTACCCTCTAAAAGTCAAAATCTTTCCCTTCCACATTTGTAGCTTGTCTTGCATGTTCTTTATTAGTACTAAGAGATATACCTTCTTCTTCGTATCATAACCAATAGGGCATCTCAGGTATGTCAACGGAAACAAACCTCTTGAAAAACCACTAATCACCTCTATGAACTATTGAGAAGCATTTGCTGTCTTATAATGTACATAATATGAGTTGTTATCTTTATTAATCAGTTGCACTGATTGCTCCTCATACCTTTTTAAAACTCACATTATAAGGTGTTAAGATATTTTGTCTGCAATTGCAAAACTAATTGTATCATCTTCATAGGAAAATGCTTTAATTTATCACTCCATTAAGACAATACATAACTTATAATCGTATCTCTCAAATAGTTGATTCATAACTCTAAATAACACCTCTGTAGATAATATAAAAAGAGCAGGTTATAAAGGATCTCCTTGCTTAACCCTAGAGAGGAAAAAGCTGCGACCTTTCCAATTAATAAGAACAAAATACCAATTATTAGCTCATGTCTAGAATCTTACAAGCTTAAACAACTCCAACCTACCCTATCATATGATTTTTCCATGTCCAACTGTATAACCACATTATCATTCTTATCCTTTAGCCTTATATCAAATATAACCTCCTGGGCCAGCAACACATTTTTAGTGATATTCCTTCTCTTAACAAAACCATATTGATTTTGTGATATCAGGTTAAGCAAATAACCTTCAATCATATCATGAAACAGTCTGGAAATGATCTTTTTTATGAATTTACTTAGACTAGTTGGTCTAAGATTTGAGAAGGACTGGGTAACATCCTTTTTAGGAACTAGAACCAGATTGGTGTGAGTAATAGATTTTTGAAGAGAAACACCCTGGAAAAAGGCATGTACAATTTGTATAAATTCAGGACGTACAATATCCCAACATGTCTGGTAGAAATATAACATAAAATCATTAGGACCACAGACACTATAAGCATTTAAAAAAACACCATTTTTTTACTTCATCTGCCTCAAGTAGATATTTAGGAAACACATTATCTTCCTAAAATTCGGTGGTTGTATACCCTATAAAAGAGACATTTCCTTAGTTACATTACCAATAGTGAATTGCATTTTTAAAAAATGACTCCTTCCCTTATGATTTCGTCATCAAATTCTCTCGATGTTTCATTTTCCTTGAGATATCTTTTCAATATAAGCCTTTTCCTTCTGCCCCTAACAAAGCCATGGAAAAAAATTGTTTTTCTATAACCTTACTCAAACCATTGTACGCTAGCCTTTTGTCTCCAAAACTCTTCTTTGTAACGAAGATAGGGCTTTAGCTCTGCATGTGCTCTTTTCAATATTGTTTCATTAACTTTTAAAGGGTCTTCTTGGAATAATCTCTTTTTAATCTTCAGAATCTCTTCTCTAATGGTTAGTTGCTTTAAAATATCTCCAAACTTCTCACTACTCTAATGTCACGACCTTCTTGATCCTTTTACGTTTCTGCTTCAGCTGAATGAAAATATTATCTCAGCCTTCAGACAACCAATTTTATTGAAGAACAATTTTGAAATATTCTCTTTTAGTATGAAATTTCATGAACTTGAAAGACATAGGAATAGGAATATGCCCACCCCACAAGTAAGGAGTAGTGAGGCATGATCAGATACTATCCTAGTTAGGTGTTGTGTTCCATTGTTTCCATATATATCCAATAATGAATCATTGAACACAACCCTATCTAGTCTCCTGAAAATACATGAGCCATCAACTCTTCCATTCCACCAAGTATAATGATTTCCTGAGAATAAACATCAGAAAAAACACATGAAGTTAAGAAATAGGGCAAAATACTCATATTCCTATGGATAAACAGGCAATCCACCAATGTTTTACTCATATCCAAGGATCACATTGAAATCACCACCCACCATCCAAAGCATATTAAAATGCTAATTGATTGAGGATATGTTGTCCCATAGACTTAATCACTCAATATAAGAGCATTTAGCATAAACCATAATAGTTATAAATGATTTCCATCTTGTAATTTGAGTAGTAGAGTCAACTATTGCTCTGAGTTTGCTACAACACCCACATGAATATGATGATTTATATACACCCAAATCGTTACATTAGTATTATAATTTGCATATTGCATCCGAAATCTTCTTTGGTATCTTCTAATTTGTCTAATAGTTTAAAATGATTCCATAAAAGCAATCATACAAATTTGTGATGTTCACGTAGTGTTTGTCCTCTATGAAATACATGTTGTGTTCTTATTGTCACATCCCGAAATCACACCCTAGAAGTTAGGGTCAATCTCGGATTGCAACCGGCGCACCTGACCTCTTGGAGGTCTTGTACAAGCCCTCACATATCATTCATCGCAAAAACATAGTGAAAAATAGTGCAGAATCAAAACTTATCACAAAACATAATATAGTCTTCAAAATCTATTTCATATAAGTCATAAGAAATACTAAGTCTCAATCTCATCATCTTAAGACACAAGAATACTTGGGACACGGCCCATACAAAATACGAATATAAGAATACTTAGTCTATTACAATACTTCAACAAGAAACATAAAAGACATATATGCCCTCAGTCAAATGAGGACATACTTCAACTTCTCTTGAACGATGCTATAATCTAAGTCTTTGATTCCCAAAAGCTCCTAACCTACCAAGAATTATAGAGATAGATAAAAGCATGGAGTTAGTACCACCACATGTACTAAGTATTGCATTATGCATAAAAATCATGAAAATGGACATTTAGTAGAAATACACATCTTTTCATCTAAAAATCATATTATAAACATAAGAACAACATTTAACAACTTACAAACACATAAGGAAACATTTAAACCAAATATCACATTTTTATGAGTCACTTTCCAGTAACCCGAATCACTGCTAGAGTGAAGTCATTTCACTGTACACTGGAGTGCTTAACCTTCACTAAACATACCTTCTAGCATGTAGTCTTCTCACTAAAAGCTATCCTAAGACCCACTTAATAAACACAAAGAGATACTGCCCATATAAACTCCCTAAGCATACCTAAATGACCCTTAAGAATACTTATAATGAGTCACATACACACTTCAAGACATCAAGTATCAACACATAGGTTATATGCCATTTTCTCATCAAAGGCTATCAAAAGTCTTACTTAAGTAGATCAAGAAGATAACGTCCATGATTGACCTCTTCAAGACCACCTAAATAATCCATAACACTTTCTAAGTTCGGATCATGTCCACATAATCAATATCTTCCCTAACTAGAGTCATTCTTAAGACTCATCTAGGTAAGATACGAAGTGACCATTCCTATGCCCCCTTCAAACGTTAACTAGATAACCCTTAACTACTCTAGGTAAGTACTTATTCCATTTACATACTTCATAACATAAGTCATTAGTTCATGAAGACTCATACATCACATAAAGGACATTCAAGTAATAGTCTTAGACAAGTCCTAGGGACTCTAACTAACACCTTCAAAGCCTATTGTGCAATGTCTAGATAACATGCCATTCCACAACCTAAATTTCATAGAACTTCTTTAATGCTAGTAAGTATACCAAATGATGAGAATAGGCAATAACCAACATAGATCATGATAGCTAGACATGGAATATGAAGTTCTAACCTACTCTGATGAGGGTGTTCTACTTGACAATGGTAGAACTTAGACACATCCCATGTAGGCACATGGTTAAGGAATATGAAGGGCATGCTTTGTAATCTAGTCTCATACTTAACTAGAACTACTTCCCTTACCATACTCACTCGGTGATAGCCTTCATTCTGATATAGTAATTCAAACTTAAGGTTCACTTAGAAGGGTTCCATAATAGGTTCATAACCAATCACATTTACCCTACCAAATAAAGGTCCACTAGGGCTACTTAACAATGGTGACAAGAAGCTCATGATTACTTTCCAAAGAATTAATATGATGCCGTCCCATCCAATTAACCTTAAGTCCATCATTCCTTTACTTTGAAGGATACCATTACGGCTTACGACTTCAACATTCACAACCTTACCACTAGGTTTAAAGTTTTAAATAAAAGACTCTCTTAACTTCATTTAAGGTCACATGTCATTCATACATTCAAGACTTAGAGATTTAGCATCCTAAGTCAAAACATCACATATCCATAATCATATATACATCAAGTAAGGGACACAAGTCAAACAAGACAAGACACTACATACTTCACTTTAGCTCATAATACATGCCATTCTAGAAACACATAAGCATAACCATATCATCTTCAAGTTATCCTATACACTATCATGACATCATCAATGTTATCAACATAGACTTATATAGTCAAGTAGGAATAACCAAGACTCAACCCTAAGACTATACATACAAGGTCAAAGTCATAGTCTAACGTGATCACCTACATAACATCAATTGAACAGATATACTTTCACATTTCTTAACATGTAGATAGATATCATCATACTTCACCTAATAGACTACACAAATAGCCACATAACTTAAAGTAGTTCCGAGAAGGCAATGATCATCATATTGCATAAAGTAACGCCGACAAGGCCACATCAATCGCAAGTAAAACACATAACACCACCACCATAAGTGGACCATACCAATCACAACATAATTGAAGTGTAAACAACATCAAAATACGGGAAATAGGGTATATTATCACCACAACATTCTCAAAACCTCAATTCGATGCTAAATCAACCAATTCAACACCATAAGCCCCTAACCAATGGCCATGAACAATAATTCAATGTAGAAACTATGATAATCAATGAAACTAGGTCAATTCAATTGATTTTCATCAATCTAATACAACCTAGATATCAATTGAATAGAATTATAACATCATTAGAAAGCCCATAGAAATCTACACTAGAATTCAACAAAATTACGTCAATATCAAGTAACCCATAACTTAGTAAAAAATTAGGGTTCATCCAATTCATGGGTTCATAGGTAATTTAGGATAAAATCATCAATAAAATATCAATTAAATCATTATTCAATGTTTATAAATCATTAATGCAAGAACCCATAGTAGAATCATGAAATTGGACAATTCAACTTTGAAAACATCTTGAGAATTATGGCTCCTTGATGAAGAGATTTTGAAGGATACACATCCATACCTTTATGAATTTAATTCATCCATTTTATGAATAATCTCCACTTAAATCGTCAGTTTAAGCGTTTCCTTGAGTTTGGACTTCAATGGAGTCCTAGAGAGAATTCTAAAGGATTTGGGATTTTGATTTAGAAGAATGAAGTCTTCCATGTGTTTTAGGCTTATAAACACATTTAAAATACCCAAAAGACCTCTAAATAACCGCCAATACTCTTATTTGGAAGTGGGGTGAAATTACAACTTCACCCCTCAACTTACAGTGAAGTTGCGTGCAGACAGACCACCATCGACGGTTGCCCATCGACAGGGCGTAGGTCCATGAACGGGCCGTCCAGGCCTTCGTTGATGTGTTCATAGACCTGGAACTTGTATCTTATCTCCCCAGTATAAGTACCAAACAACGCCCACCACTGGCCGTCGATTGCCATCCGTAGGTGGATGACCTTGGGAAGTTTTGGCCACCAACATGGGTCCTTCCTCAAGGAACCTTGGTTGGTCCTTGGGGATGTTTTCCCAGACATTTCAAACCCAAAAATAATAGTCTATGATTTTATCACCTCTCACATGAATTTCACCCAAAACGAACATGTAAAACTTGACGAAACATGCCAAGACACACAAGATCATTTCAATGCACATCTTTCGAATGTCATCGATATTCTTGGACGTTTGACCTCCAAACTTCACAAAAGTTGACACACTGACTATATATGATATAATAACTCTTTTAAATACCTTATAACATCATGTATCACACATAAACATATAGACCACATATGAGGCACATAGGTGACTTAGTCGTCGAATGTTTTAGTCGTCCCTTGACGTTTTAATTCCAATGCACCTAAACTCTTAGACAGTGCATCAATACCATATAATAGTCCTATTTAGGAACTTAGAACATAATTACCAAAATGTTAGGCTCTAGTTAACCCAAGTCATTTTTGAGGTCTTACACTTACAGACATATTATTAAAAAATGAAGCTTTGAAACTCATTTGGACAATGATTTTACCCCTCCCCCCTCCTAGTTTGAATTCTTGTAGGCACTAAGTTAGTACTATCTCCTTTACCCTTGACTTTCCTATTTATTTAGGACATCTGTGGCGATAGCCCTGCCTCTTTACTAATGTTTTGCATATTGGAGACATTTTCTTCTTTTTTTTATCTCCCACTTCATTTTTGTTTCTCTAAAATTGTCATTTTTACAAGTTCCTTAATCAAGTTATTGTGTGTGACTAGTTCATGCAACCTTTCTATTGAAGTTGACTTTTCAGTGATAACACGAAGTAATGTTTAAGCAACTGAATGACGCAACTCCAACAACTCTAGGTGATGTTGAGCCCCATCTAGTGCACAGGACTTCTTTAGAGATGCATGATATCAACAAGATCATATCCTTTTCACTTTCTTGTATAACTACAATTACTAAATCCCTATCTGACTAGTTTCACAAATCCTACTTCCCTATGATTTATCATTTATGTTATTTGGTTCTTCTCCTTCCTTTTCTTTATCTTGTTGATTTTTTCCTACAGTCCTTCCAATTGATTATGTTGTAGCTCATCAAGATCTGGATCTCCTATGTTCCCTTGAGCCCTAAAATATTTGCCATCTTCTGCAATTTAGGTTTAAACTCCTCCTCACTATTATTCATCCCTTCAGCACTGTGTTTCTACTGCCTACAATTTTTTTTGATTGAGTTTCCTTTGATTTTGCAGGGGCATTATCCTTGTCATCATCATTATTCTCCCTGTCAATCTGTTTAGTATTTTTATTTCCTTGCTCTTCCTTTATAACATTTATAGAAGTGATGTTCTTATTATCTTCATTTTTCTAATCCTTTATGATTGCATGATGTGTACTAATATATTCATTATGACCTTTATTATTTTGGACTTGAAATGGATTGCATGTGAAAACATCCCCATCTTCTACCTTTCAATTATTCTCTTCATGCCTGAGATTATCTTATTTGTAGGATGCCATTTCTTAAACTACATGCCCATGCTTATTTGGGCTACCTTTTGTTGTGTATTTTCAAAAATCCTTTAATTATCTTCATTCCCTTCTTCCTGCTTTTGAGCCTTTAGTTCTTGATGTAGAACCCTACATTCTTTTCTGCATGCCCTTATAGTGTACACTACAGGCAGTATTTTGGAACGATGTCATATTAAATTTGAATTCTCTCCTCCCTAAAAGTCTTAGTCTCACCGATCACGACTTCTAACTATACAACCCTCGGAAATTATCTAGTAGATCCACTTGCATCTCTATTATAGCACAACTAGGTCAGTTCTTATTGATCGTTACCATGTCTAGTTGTAAAGATTTTCCTACGACTGATGCTAATGAAAAATGGATTCTTTAACAAAGAAAGTAACTTTTAAGTCTAGAAAAGAGATCCCTGCCTGAGTTGTATTATCCTCAATCTTAAACACAATTCATAAATCGAAGGTTGCATCATATAAAAATAACCATACTTTGATAATATATAGTAATTAGGTTTAGACATCATATTGATGAAATCTTTCTGCCTAGAAAACCTCAGTAATATGTGCCTGTTCCGTAATAAATCAACCCTGCACTCTCATTTAGGTTTAAGTCATACTTAAGGAATGATTTAAGCAATTAACTCAAACTTTTTCACTGATTATATTTGTCTTAAAGACATGTTATTGTACTTTTAACAACTATATATAATCCCATCATTAATGTTGGTATAAAATTAGCTTTAACGTCCAAAAAGTAAATTTGTCTCTACAAACACACTTATAACAACACGATTTAGGTCCATTCATTAAGAAGTAGTCGTTAACGATCAAATTTCTTGTAGTAAAATGAGGCTTGATAAAGTCCAATATCCCCATGAAGAAAGTAAAGATATCCTCATACCATTTCACAAGACTCTTCTAGATATGTCCTTGTGTGATGAGATCACCAAACCCTAACTCTAATACCAAGTTTTTCACAATCTAAAATGAGTCATGAATGAAACCACACTTAACCTCCTAGGTGGCAAACCAATGGATTCAAATTCCAACTTATATTAATTTTATTTCTTAGAAAATACAACCATAATGTGGAAGCTCAAACTTATTAATGTAAGAAACACAAATCAATTGGAGTCTATCACATATTATTCCCAAAACCTAAAAGTCATCACAAAAACGACATCAAATCCTTAAATACAAAGCCTAAGAGTATCAAAGACACCAAAATAAATAAAAAATAGTTTGTCTATTAATATTAAGGACATCATGTCATTATTGAGAGAATCCAACATGAGCTAGAAAGAATAGGTTACTCTGGAACTTGATGTACTGGTGACTAGCTAGAGCTGAGGGCGAGTCAAATTTGTTGGTATAATTTTTGTACCCCACAAAAGAAAAATGAAGAAAAACACTTGTAGGGGTCAGTATAGGGAAACATGTACTAAATAGGTATCATTGGTCTACTCAAAGTAGAAACTAATATGCAATACATTATAATATAAAATCAACTATAGCATTTAGAAGGTGAGAAGAAAAAAACAACATGAAAAAGTTACAACAACACTAAAGCGATATGTTATCAATCAATAATATCAAGAACATACACGAGGAATGATACCTACACACCACTTGTTTTGTCCCCGTGTCATTAAACTTGAATGCTTAATGTAACCTCTATTTAGGTTTCTTGAGATATACTGTTCATGGTACCTTTATCATTTTATAATGTCAAGTATGGTTTTCTTTTACTGATAGCCATGACCAATCCTATAACTAACCTTTCATCCAGGGCAATCGGTTAGTACTCTTAACAAGCATGAAGGGAAAGTATTATATTTGAAGAGGAACAAGAATAATAAACAAGCATGAAGGGAAAATCTTATCTTTGAAGAGGAACAAGAATAATAACTATCTCCTTACTGGTAGTGCTGATGGAACTGTCGTTGTTTGGAATTTGAAATCTGGTGAATGGATGCAACAATTTAAATTTATGCAGGTGTTCGGTTTCCTTGTTTTTCCTTAGTTTTTCCTTAGTTTAACCTCATATCTTGGCAAGGATATTTTTGTTTGTTGTGTTGTTTAAAATAAAAGGCCTGGTTGCATTATTTCAGAGAATGTCATTGATACTTAAGATTATATATGTTGTAACTAAACTAATAAATTTTGCTTTTAGTGATTCACTTACCTTTGAGTATTTTCGATTGGTTATGAACTTATGATTGATGCATATATTATTTTTGATAAGTAAACTTAGCGGTCCATAAGAAAATTTCCCTAGTCAAAATTCATGGAATCTTAGCTTTTAGCTAACTAGTTGGAGTATCGGTTATATATTTTTGGTCAATAATTCAATATTTTTTTTTACAAATGTAATTAATAATTAGCGGACCAAATTAAATATATCCTTTGAGGAATGGCTATAAATCACTCTTCCTCTTTTTTTTCCTCTAATCGAGTCATTTCTATATACAACAAGTTTCTTTAGTTAATTTATTTTAATAGTAGTCAGGGATTCAAACTACGATTGGTGACCACCATTGGTTAATTCACATGTATAGTGATCATCCTCACAACATTTGTAGCAAACACACGAGCACCTCGGCCACCGCCACCATGGCCACCACCGGAGTTTCTACCACTTCATCTGCAATTTCCTTCCAATCAAAGTACACTCCCTAGAAAAGTGGCCATACTCACCGCACTTAAAACAATTGTTTCCTTCACCACCTCTTCCGCCTCCGTAACCGTTGTTTCCGCTATATCCACAATTACCTTTGTTGAATCGACCTTTTCTATATAGAGATGACCCAGTAAGTGAAAAAAAAAGAAAAGATGACGAGTGATTTATATAGCCCTTTTTCCAAAGGATACATTCAATTTGATCCACTAATTATTAATTATATTTGAGAAAATAATTATTGAATTATTGACTAATCATATACAGTCAATACTCTAACTAGTTAGCTAAAAGCTAAGATTCTATCAATTTGACTAGGGAAATTTTCTTATTGTCCAATAAGTTTACTTATTAAAAAGAAAAATAATATTTGCATTTATCATAAGTTCATAAACAACCAACAATAGAAAAAGGTAAGTGAATCACTAAAAGAGAAATTTATTAGTTTAATTACAACATATATAATCTTTTGTATCAATGTTTTTTCTAAAAATAAGTAAGGTGACATGTGGTGCAATTGCTTTGTACCTTTAGGTTCTCTTTTCTCCATTTTTCCAATTTCTTGCTTGGATTATTCATATATAATATAAATTCAATTTAATGATTGAGATTTAATTTATGAAAGTAAATTCTTTATCATAATATATATAGTAAATACATTCTATGTTAAAAAAAATAATTTACCTTTATTATTGTTTATCTCTAAAGAAGAATGTCGTGACCCTGATAGCCGTGATTGACACCCCCACTAAACTTTCAGTGGGAGAACCTATACTACCACCAACTAAGAAACTTGAATAAAACCAAGCCATTTAAAGATATGGAAGTAGGTTTAAATGACTAAATAATTAAGGAGTTTCCATAAACTCTGAAAGTGTAACAAACAACTATCACAAAAATTCAACCCTTAAAACTGAAAATCATTATACCAATATTATACTAATCAACAAGTCTAATAAAATGGTGTAAAACCCCGAAATTAAAACATAAACAAAGTCTAAACATATAGTCTGAGTCCGAAAAGAATGGACTAAACTATTCCTGGATCCATGTCAGCCTGAAAGAACTGACTCATCCTTGAATCCACTCTAGGTCAATGCTATCCTAAATAATGTCTATAGCCTCCTGAAGATGCCCTATAATCAACAAAGAAAGAGCAATCACGATATCAGTACACAAAATGATGGTGTATTGGTAAGATCACGCGACTACTATAGCCAGTGCAATATAAGATAGTAATTACAATACAATAAATACAAATATATAGAATACTAATTGAATTATGATTTTAGGATCAACATACAGTTTCTCAACATCAATGACAGGTAAATAAGTGTAACAATCACACATGGTTCTCTCATGGAACCCACACCCAAACTATTAGTGAGTTAAAATGTCACACTTGATAAAATATATATGTGTCAGAACGTGACACCCGATCCTATATATGTGTTGGAACGTGACACCCTATCCATGTTGAAACATGAAATCCGATCTAGTCAGCACAACCACAATCACAGTTACACCCATAATGAACAGTGCACATTATCACACAGTCAAAATAAAAAGTTCATGGCATGTAACCATTTATACTTAATAATTCCCTAGGTCCGATTAATGTTTTTCATCCCCTTTTTTTACTCGTTTCCATATTTCCCTTGTTGAGTTTAGTTGTTGTGCAACTTGAGCCCTTGCCTTTGCTTGCCACTTTTGTGTGTTCTTTCCCTCTGTCCATCTTATTTTTTAAGATGTATGTGAACAAGATGAATAAATTTCTCTTTAAGTCTACATACCTCCTCTTCATGCCCAAATTTTTTTACAAAGCCTGCGTAGTGTTGGCTTCCCGTAGTGTTGGCTTCCCGTCATACTGTTCAGGCTATTAAATTAGTCTATCTTTTTCATTCATAAATTTCACCACCTCTGGCAGTTGTTTTCGCATCTCACTTCTATCTAAATTGACGCAAAATTCAGGCCATTTCTTTCCTCTGTATTGTGGTCCACCATCATAGGTTTCCCTATTAAGCCACCTATTTTACTCATCCCTGTCCTGCTTCAATACTTGAAATCTAGATCAGGTAACTAACCCAGATAGGGATTATTTGTAGTTCCTCCTTTGTGAATTCTAACTCTTGTGTCCATTCCATAACAATTAATGGTTTATTATCAAAATGAAAAATGCCACCCTGTAATGCCTTATGTTTTCCAATCATTATTTCAAATATCATCACTAGTCACGCACTTTCTAAACATAGTTGTGGAATGTATGCTTCCACTAGTTACGATAGGTATAGGTCCTTAACACGATTACAACAACAAGAAGTAAATTAATATTGAAAGTAAAAATTGTATACCATAACTTTACGTGGAAACCTCCTTGTTCAAGGGAGTAAAAAAATGACCTGTCTCGCATGATTTTGAAACTGCTCTTCACAAGAAAAGGTAAACCTAGTTTATAACACACACGAGATTATCCCACTAATATCCGTCCTGAGTAATCATTTTTACTCAATGATCCAAAGAAATGCATGCATTATCCATAATAATAACCCAACTAATTAATATAGGCTTTAACGTAAGAAACTAAGTAACTCACAACTCAGTTCTTTCAATGATTCACCTAAGGTTGAAACTTTTCTATCTTAAGTGAAACAATTTGTACAGTACACATACAATTGCAAGCAATCAAAGTTACAACAGATTAAGAAAGCAATAATACACTATACTAGTTCCATTGGTGTTTTAAAGCTTGAATATATATCTTTTCAATGAATGAGTTGATTTGTTGGTTTTCATCTAGAATATATAAAACATCAAGAGTTAATACGCGACGGAAAAAAAACCTCCTCCCTTCTGATTGGTGTAGCACTCTAGCAAACTCCACCAATTTCTAACGTGAACAACTTTCTAGCCGTACAACATATGATCCTGGATAATCATATGAAGCAGAGGACTGGGTCCCTGTACTTTTGAGGAGATCATCAAAACATCTAGGAGAATTAAGACTTATCAATTTCACCCTTTTTGATGATGACAAATAACCTACACACAACCTCACATGAGTATTAAGCATTCATTTAAAACACAATCCCCCTATCACTATTCTTCCCTCTTAGTTGAGTTCTGCAGTATTGTGTCTAATTTAAAAAAAGTTCACCCAAAACCTTCCCCTTTGACATCATTGAAAATGGAGAGCAGTAAACACATGTGAGTTATGTGTAAACCGATTTAAGAATTTAGGCAAAGACCACACAAAACATGCACAAGTAAGCATAAAGAGAATATTAAAACCTATTGAATAGGGGACAATAATAAACATCATTAGTTGACAAATGCTGACCATTGAAATCAACCAAACAATACACAAGCCACAAGCCACAAGAGTTTTGATACAGAAGAGTAGAAATTAGAGAGACCAGACTCGTTAAGGACGAAGGGGAAGAGGATTGAGGGTACGCATTACCAAGGGCATCCATTAATTTGCAGCCTCATGATATTGTATAACTTGCTTGTTAAGAGCCTTGACTTCCTCACTGAGTGAGGCATTTATTTTCTTCATCAACTTCTCATTCTCATCTCTCAACTTTTGCACCACTTGCTCATCAAGACAAATGGTACCAAACCCTTTGAAAAGGCCTTATGCTCTTAGACTTTATTTGCGCAATTTCAACCTCCTTATAATTCAAGATCTTAGTAATATTTATGAACTCTCATTTTAGAGAGGCTTTTTTCTATGAAAGATCTTCCACATGAGACGTTCCCCTGGCATTCCCTTCAACACACTCACATTTTAGCAGAGTGACATTAGTAAACATTTGCTTAGTGGTACCATAGGTCCTCTTCCCAAAGGCACTTTGAAATGTTTTAACAATAAATTCAGCAAGTAGCCATAAGAGATGCCATGTTTGGTCAATTTCGAGGTCATCACCATGTGCATATGTTCGAGTAATATACTAGGGATATTTATTTCCTCAATTTCATCAAGCTTCTACATGTGAAATAGATCAGCAACAAATTCCACAATTCACTTAGCTATCCTTGGAACTAGAACCTTGTTGATGAACTCGAAGAGTAGCTGATATTATCCTTCGAGAAATTTCTTTGGCAACCCTACATGCTTGATGTCCCCACACTTTTTTACTTGCTTTTAGAATTCATTGGATGGTTTGTAGTCTTGAATCGCTGGATTCCCTCCAAAGTCACACCTAGAACTATCCCCAACATTTTCTCATCTAGAAAGATTTTGATATCTTTGACAGTGGTCCTTATTCCTCCATCCTATAGAAGCTCCATTTTGTAGTAAAATTTGTGCACCTTAGGTTTAAGTAAATATGGTGCTGGGATTCAAATGGATGATCCCAAAATTTTAGATAAACACCATCAAAGATATTTGACATACCAAACTTAGTTAGAATGTTAGAGTCGGATACTCTGCTATTCTGAACCTTTTGATTTTCCCTGTCAGTTATGCACTCTTTCCTGGTCATTTCATTGTCTGTATCTTTGTTTTGAACAAGAGGACCTAATCCCTTCACTAGATTTGTTTTTATAGATATAACCCTTTATCTCACTCTCTCCTTCTTCACATGTGCTTTCTTTGCCAACTTTTGAGTTCCCTTTGAATTGACTCTCTCATTCTCTGTGTCCTTCCTTGTTTTCACCACATATGCAGTGACATAATAAAATTTAGTATCACTGGAACTAATAGGCAACAAGATTGAGGAAGGTTCTTCAAGATTATGACCTTCTCTTTTTCACTTCCTAGACCTTGCGGTCTAAATTAAGTTTGCTGCTTGTCCACACCCAAAAACTTTCTGTGTTTCACTTTTAGTCCAATACCTCTTCCTGTACCCTTTGGTGTGAGACTCCCATATGTCTTCTTGCCCACTTTGGTGTGAGACTCAATTATATTCCCTTTTCCTTTTCTTTGCCTTCCCTTTGTATCCTCAATAGGCTCATTAGTAAGATTTACCTCATGAGGTCTCTTAACTGCTTCTAGATCTGGGAAACCAATAGTTAAAGTATTGGCTCCTTGCACCTTTTTTCCTGCTCCACGTCAAAGGAACTTCTTTTTCTTCCTCTCATTCATCATCAATGTCAAAAATCTTATGTGTTTTGTCAAACACTAAATGAACACTTGAGGGACGTATTGCGGTGTTCCCTTATTCAAATATCCATCAAATAACCTCTCAAACATTGTAGACGACACTTCCCTAGACAATACTTCAACTTCTTCAATGGGATGGTCACGTCTGGGTTTTATGACTTATTCGTCTTCCTAGTTTTTGAGATTTCTCACCATCTAGAACTAGAGTAGACAAGCAAGGTAAAATCTCCCCTGATGGAAATAAAAGAGATGCCACCACTTTAGTATGAGGTGTGATAGATTCACTGGTTTCACCCACACCACAGACTAGTGTCAAGGGAGACTCTTCTAGGGGAGTAGTGGAAAAATTGAAGGAAGTAGGGTTTTCAATTTCTTGGGGAGTAGGAAGATTTGAAGTAGAATATGAGTTAGTCATTCTTTTGAGAAAGAAGAACTATTTTAAAAACAAGGAGAAAATCACACAATAAAATTAGAAGAATCAGGTTGTTTAGATTCACCAACATTGGTTATATTTAAGAACAATAGGTATTGGATCCCTGAAACGAGGTGAATCTTTGATTTAAGGTGAAATTACGTCAAAAGCTAATGCAATGAATGGGTAAGAGACACATGGAAGTAACCGTTGACAAATGCACAGTGTAGCATAAGTGATACTAACCTCTTGGGGACCAGGTCCCATTTGGTGAAATCCCTACCTGTATGGTTATATTTCCCCTTCAGCTGACATACCATGAGTGTATACCTTAAGTAAGGTACCAAAAGTGAATTCTCAAATGATAATAATTACAAGTATAGATACCTGCCTTCTTTAACATAATCAAGTGGATGATTTTGTGCAAACATGTCATGGAATCAGGTGATCTTGTGCATCCCCAACCTCAGTCTATTTTTGATGAAACATTCTTTACTCAAGGACTTTGTAAAGATATCAACCAATTGTCTTCTGTCCTGCAAAACCTCATCACCTTATTTTGTTTTTAAACATTTTTCTTTTAGGAAGTGATACCTCACATCTATATGTTTTTTCCTCTTATGCTGAACAATATTCTTTGCCATATTTATTCTAGTGGTGTTGTCGCATATTAGAGGAAAAATGTTTGTCAAAACACCTAAGTCTTCCAATTCTTTATTGATCCATCATAGCGGAGGATAACATGATGTAACAACCATATATTATGTTTCTATTGTAGACAGTACCACTGAATTTTTCTTCTTAGTCCCCCAGGAGATTAGTGATGATCCTTGGAAGTGTGACATGTTTGATGTGTTCTTTCTATCGAAAAAAACATGCATAGTCAGAATTAAGATAACCCTTTTTTTTAATCAAAATAGTTACTAGTGGGATAGAAGAGGACCAAGTCTTGTGTTCCCTTCAAGTTTCTTAGCACTCGCTTGACTTCTTTCAAGTGTGACTCGTTAAGGGCCGATTGAAACCTTGCACACATCCCTAGACTATAGATTATGTCAGGTCTTCTTGCAGATAGGTACATAAGTAACCTAATAATTCACCTGTATGTGGTTTGATTGACTTTAATGCCATTTGCATCCAAATCAAGTTTCACACTTTTTCTCATATGAGTATCAATGTCTTTTTCTTCAAGTAGATTGAATTTTTTGAAAAATTCCTTAGTTTGCTTTTCTTGACTTATGGATGTGCCCCGAGAAGACTTTCTTATTTGTAGTCCAAGTAAGTAGGTAAGCTCCCCCCATCATGCTCATTTCAAATTCACTGCTCATCAAATCAGCAAAATCGTTGCTCAGTGAGTGTGAAGTAGCTCCAAATATGATGTCATCTACATATACCTTCACAATTAACAACTCCTAACCTTTAGATTTTAGGAACAAAGTATTATCAATTTTACCTCTTTTGAATCCATTTGCAAGGAGAAATTTTGAGAAAGTCTCATACCAAGCTTTGGGAGCTTGTTTCAAGACATACCAAGCTTTATCCAACTTCAACACATGGTTTGGCAGATCTGCATCCTCAAAACTTGGAGGCTATTTAACATACACATGTTCTTTCAAATTCCCATTCAATAATTCACTCTTTACATCCATTTGAAATAGTTCAAACTGCATGTGGTCAACAAAGGCTATCAGGATTCTAATGGCATACAATGTGTCCATATGAGCAAATGTCTCATAATAGTCAATCCCTTTTTCTTGATTTTATCCTTGCACTATGAGTCTTGACTTGTTTCTGGTAATGATCCCACACTCATCAAGTTCGTTTCTAAATACCCAACTAGTCCTAATATTAGTCTGGTTGAGAGGTCTATGGACCAGGTTCTAGGCTTTAAATCTCTCAAATATTTCTTCATGCATTGATGTGACCCAATCTGCATCCTGTAAAGTTTTTTGATGTTATTAGGCTCAATAAATGATATAAAGGCTGAATATGCAACTAGATTTCTTGTTCTGGATCTAGTTTGTATTCCGAAATCAAGTGGGGAGATGAGGTTGTCTAGTGGATGTGAGGATTGATGTTTCCATAAGTACTTTCTATCTATCTCTTTTTCAACATCAACATCAGATTAAACTTCTACTCATTTCGGATTATGATATAATGCCTTCTTAATTGAACTAGAGGGACCACGTTCCTCAAAAAATTCTACATCATTTTCTTCTGCAAGATTTTTGCTTCCAGGATTTTGGTTCAAGTTGTTATGTTTTCAATTGATTACATCCTCCATATCAAAGTCTTCCTTGTGATCATCATTGCTCTCAAAATCATAAAATATCACATGCTTTCTCTCTTCATCACATAGAATCCTTTTGCTAAAAACTTCTATTCCTTGCTGGTAGAAGAATATGCAACGAACACCCCTTCATCACTCCTTACATCAAACTTGCCAAGGTCATACTTTACATTATTCAATACAAAGCATTTACAACCAAATGTATTCAGATGAGCAATTGAAGGTTTTCTATCATTTAATAACTCATAAGGTGTTTTCTTGATCATGGACATGATAAGACACTTGTTTGTAACATAGCAAGATGTGTTGACTGCTTCCGCCAAAAAGTTTATTACCAGCCCTACGTCAATTAACATGGTTCTAGCAATATCCACTAACGTTGTATTATTTCATTTGTCAACTCTATTTTATTTAGGAGTTCTAGGCGCATAGCAGTTGTGATAAATTCCACTTTCTGCACAAAACTCTTCAATTTCAGAATTTTCAAACTTTGTGCCATGGTAAGATCTAATGCTAGCTATCTTGCAGTTAAGTTTTAGATTAATAACTTTAGCAAAGGTGATCAGTGTGCATCTGTCTCATCCTTAGTTTGAAAGAACATGTTCTAGGTGAACCTAGAGAAATCATCAATAGTTACCAGAATATACTTCTTACCTCCTCTACTTTGAACTCTGACAGTTCTACATAGACAATTTGAAGAATTTGTAAAGGTTTGGTTGGGCTCACACCTTTCTTGGATTTGAAGGATGATCTTGTTTGTTTCCCTTTGCACATGCATCACAAATTTTATCATATGATAACCTCAGGTTTAACAACCCATGGATCAGGACCCCGCAATGAGTTTGTTCAGCAAGGATGCACTCATATCACTTAATCACCTATGCTATATATTTTTATTGTCAGCTTGAATACTTTGGCAATTAAAGATTGTCTCCATCTACTAAGACAAGATATGCAACATACATATTTTTGACCCTTCTGGCAGTCATAACAACTTTGATAATTGTATAGTTAGTTACCAAACATTTATCAAACACAACTTAACTTCATTTTTATTGTCAAAAAATTCAGATATATTCAGGAGATTGTATTTGAAACAATTTCCATAATGTACATTGTCTATGGAATGATAAACTATTCTTCATATCTTTCCAATTCTGAGGATGAAACCTTTCTCCCTATCATAAAATATCTCCAATCATGTGCCTTGAGAACCCACTTTCCATGTACTATCACTGACTTCTTCCTCTCTTCTGCTTAAGAAACATTTATTAGTCTTAAAAACCCACTTTAGATGAGGTTACCAAAAACTATCAAAAGTCTTAATGAGAGACCTTCCTGTCCATGGGGGCAAAGTGTTATTGATAAAATGGTTGTTGGAACAAAGTACCTTCTTCCTTTATTCAACATTTTTTCTTGATTTAGAAAATTTCTCAAGCCTTTCTTTTACTCATCAACCTCACATTTTACTTCATAGTAACAGTTTTTTCCATAGTTTGTACACAAAAGATTGTCATAAATAGACAGAGATTTAGTGTGAGGATTGTTGGGTTTGGTTCTATTTGTCTACATCCTGACCCTTTTCTGCTGTTAAACTTCTTATTTTCTAAGTTGGAGAGTATCTTGGATGAGTCTATCAATTTGAGGGATGGGTTTAACTCTTATGATCTTACATAGATCCATTACCAGTTGAGAGTTTTGTTCTAGGTAGGGCACTAGCTTAGACTGATATGTATTAAGATTCTCTTCTAACTCAACCTCAAAGATGCTAAGTTTTCCTTCCCACCCTCAAAGGTACCAAGTTCCTCATTGGGTTGCAAACTCCCAGTCTCTAGGATTCCTATCCTATTACTCATTTAAGATATTTGGGAGTTAAGAGTTGAGTTCTTATCCTCACTCAGACGCAGTTTTTCATTCATCATAAAATTATCAAAAGTTAATTCATTAACTTAGTCAATTAATAAAGAAGCAAGTTTTCTCAATCTTTCAACGAAAAAAGTATGTAGGTCATTTTGAGATAAAAAAAAGGTTACCTCATCTAGATCCTCTTCATCTTCAGATTTTGCCATTAGGGAGAAAATTGTATTGAACACAGTTTTATCATCTTGACAACCATCATCGATACATGTTTCTGGTAGTCTGCCACTTCATCAGACTCCCTGGATGTATTCCCGATACAACCAAAGCTTTATTCATTAGTTGATCAACATGAGCCTTTATCTTGGCATGGTTTAAGACCTGGGCCCTTAGTTTCGACCCGCTGACTGGGGTAATCCCTCATAAAATTACCAGACTTTCCACATTTATGAAAAATATCATTTGAATTGGTTGTTCTGCTAGTCAAAGTTTTCTTTTGAAAACCTCCATTCTTATTTATAATCTTCTGAAACCTTCTAGTGACATATGCCATTTCATCCTCCTCTTTAATCACATCATTTTGAGAAATTTTCAATGCCACTGAGTTCTCCTTTATTTTATCTTTCAGGATTGACCCTTGTTGCTTGTTCAACTCATAGAGGTTTCCAATCAGTTCATCCATAGCAAGGCCCTTTAGATCTTTTGGTTTAGTTACAACATTCACTCTGCTTTCCCATGACTTGGGAAGCACCTTGAGAATATTTCAAACTTTTTTGCTTTGGGGCATAGGCTCACCAATACATCTTAGTTCGTTTTGTATTTAGGTGAATCTTGAAGTCATCTCATGAATGGTTACATCTTCCTTCATGCATCCTTCACACAAAAAAAATTCATATTAAGTCGTAAGAATATTGACCTTAGACTCCTTCACTTGTGTTCCTTCATGGGCTGTTTGGTGATAGTTCCATATGTCCTTGGCTGTCTCACACACAAATATTTAGTTGTATTTGACTAAGCCGATTCCACATACCCCAATCTTCTTTGCCTTAGTTTTTCTCTATCTTCTTTTGGTACATTTCTTTATACTCCTTTTTGTTTTTGAAGACCATTGTGGGGAGATCCCCTCTTTTACTTCTTTTGTACGGTCCATCAAGAATCACGTCCTAAACTCAATGTCTTTAACATTGATGTAATCATGCATACTATTCTTCCACCACACACAGTACTATCCGTTGAAGCGAGGTTGTCAAGTAGATGTCTGGCCTTCAAGATCTTTCCTTTTCTCGACTTTACCCAAATTTAAAAGTTAAGCTCTAATACCACTTACTGAAATGTATGATTCAATTAGTTATGATAGGACCATGTCCTTAACACAATTACAACAACAAGAAGTAAATAAATGCTAAAACTAAAAATTGTACACACAACTTTACATGGAAACCTCCTTAATAAAGGGAGTAAAACCACAACCTTTCTCATAGGATGTTCAAATTGCTTTTCGTAAAAATTCACAGGCAAAAGTAAAACCCAATTTACAACATACGAGATATCCTACTAATCTTCATCGTGAGTAATACACTATCACTCAACGAGCCAAATCAATGCCTACATTGCCCACTATACCAACCCAATAGATTAATATAAACTTTGACGTAAGACACTAAGTAACTCACAACTTAGTTCATACACAAAAAGATTCCTCCAATATACGCACAAATACGAACAATAAAAGTTACAATAGATTTAGAAAACATTAATACACTCTATTAGGTACCTTGCTATGTTGAAGCTAAAATATCTCTTTTGAAGATGAGCTTGATTTCTTGTTTGTTCATCAGAATACTCAAAAAGGGGGGCCAAAAAAATTTTCAAAAAAGATTTAAATAACGAGGGACAACATCTCATCCCTTTTGATTGGTGTAGTACTCTGGAAATTCCACCAACTTTTGACATGGACAACTTACCAGTTGTACAACATATGATCCTGGACAAGCATACTCGGAAGAGGACTGGATCCCTGCACTTGTGAGGAGATCATCAAAACATCTGAGAGCGTTAAGACTTATCAATAACCACATCATTTAGACTATACTTATCCTATAACACCCCGTATCCAAAGCAGACCAAAAATTAGTTTTTCAAAGATTGCAGGTGCAATCGACGGGTCACTATCGATGGACCGTAATCTGATCTACGACCCATACTGCAGGTCCGTAGATAGGCACTGCAGCCCATCGCAAACTCAGTTCAGAAAAATCATCTAAGTCTCGACCCATAGAGTGACCTACGGTCCGTAAGTCAGACTATGATCCGTAGTCTGTGCCCGTGGATCAATATCCCATTTACCCAACCTCTGACATGAACCACAATTAACTAGTATGATCCGTAAATGGACCTACGGACCGTAGGTGAAGGATACCAACCAATTAGGGGGAAAATGTTATGGTGTTAACTTCATATGGTCGTAACTCTTAGCACAAAATGAATTAGGTATCCCATGACCTAAGAAATGATATATAATTGAATTATCTTTCCATAGACACCAAGTTTCCTAAAATCCAACCTCCGTGTAAAGAGCTATGCATATTTTAGTAAAGGTCTTTTCAGTAGACCCAAACTACGGACCCAAACGACGGACCATCGATTGAACGATGGACCGTCAGTCCAGGTCGTCGTTTGGTCCAACCGCAAAATTTCTAGGGGTATTTTGGTCTTTCCCTATTTGTTTAACCCCTAAGATATGTCATTTAAGCCCTATATTATCATATTTAGTCAAATACCCTTAATCCTAGAAAACATAACAGGGAAATTACTAAGTCAAATCATAAATACAGTAACTTGAAAATTAGAGGAAAGGTCAAAAGGTCAAAGAAACTCTAGTTCAAGAACTCAACAACCCGGTTCCATCGGGTTCCAGGCATCGAAAATCTAAATATTTCTTCATTGGATTTCATCATCAGGCCTGTGGGATTGCACTAGGGGGTTCTTTCACCCCCATAGGTTTCCCTTAATTTTCAGATCTGATTCTCTATCATGATAGACCTAGGGTTTCTAGAATTAAAAACAGATCTCAGCATAGTTCGATCATGTTCCAAATCAGATATAAAGTTATATTAATTATGCCATGAATTGAAAACCCTAGCTATGTATTTCTTTAGTTCTTGAATTACACATATGCTAAGTCAGATATTTCAGTTACTTCATATATACATGCTTCAGTTATTAATGCATAATTTCATATTAGCTCTTGCATTCTCTGTTTGCATGTTAAGTTTTGAGCTATCCAGTATTTACATAAATACAGTCATAATGTCCTAATCACTTAATTAATTGGGAGTAGCATAATACCGAGTTTGACTAGGGTTCAGCGTACCCAAATAGTCTCAGAACTACTAGCCAAGTAGGTTGTAAGTCCCCTCTATGGTCATTAGTTTAGGGATTACGTCAACATGCCTTTATACCTCTGGCGTGGTATATTGGGTACTCTCGATGAGGCGTATACATTGAACTCCACATTTAGCTTCTATGGTTTTGTTATCGGTTATTAGTAGCTTCAACAGATCAGTCAGGCTCTATTGCATTGCTCATATATATAGCTCAGTTAGTATTTAGTCTCAGGATGTTAAAAAATTGGTCATTGCGTCAAGTTAGCTCAGAATTCATTATATCATGTTAAGATTACTATACTTGCTTTTGTGCTTGTTCGGTTATATTTTATTTCAGCTTTACTCTATCATACATGCTCACTATCTTTCAAATGTAGACACATAAGTGCACTACATATTCTCGTGATGTAGGTTCAGGTTCTCAACATCAAGATCATGCTTAGATCGATTTCCAATCTCCAGTTTAGCAGAATCAATGGTGAGTCCTCATTCTCCAAGGACAATAGTCATGCGTTTATTTTAGTATTTGGGTCTTTTCATTTCATTTTTTGCTAGACTTAACTGGGGATTTTCCAAGCATTTTTAGTATGTTAGAGGCTTATTTCAGAAATAGTTAGTTTAAGCTTATTATTGAGTTAATAACTTCTTTGTATTAAACTCATCAATTTTCATATATCTCAGTTATAGCATATAAGCATTCCCCATATTTTCATTTTAAATTATGATTTAGCTTCAACATCAGTTTATTATTTTTAGCATGCTCATGATCATGCCAGTAGGATTAGCTTCGGATCACATGTGATTCTGTTGGGGTTTAGCAAGTGTGAATGGGAAAAGAAAAGAGAGAATATGAAAAGTGAGGGAAAATGAAAAGTCATTTGCAAAGTGCAAATGAAAAGTCATTTCTCCCATATCGGTAAAACAAAGGTAAATTGTTGTCCTTATATAAGGAAACACTTCCATTACTTCTTAAAGAGCTAAGAATAAGATGCCCCCTCGCGCCGTCGTCGTCATCGTCGTCGTCGCTCGTTCCGCTTCGGCGGAGGCGAGGTGGAAGGGGGACGGGGGAAAAGGAGAGAGAGGGAGGGAGAAAACGGGCGACGGGGGGGGCGGGGGGGGAAAAAAGAAAGGGAAGAAGGGGGGGGAAAGGAAAGAAAGCTACGCGGTGCGACAAGACCGAAACGCCACGAGTAGAAGGAGGAGCTTTGCGGCTGGGAAAGCTGCGCCCCTGCGGGTGACCAACAATCCATTTACTACCAGCTCTCTACCAACGACTTCCACATAAGGCCCCCTATTACACCTGGTACGGGTAACATTCTCAAAAGTTGTTACTTTTTCTGGAAAATTTGTTACTTTCCAAAAAGTGTTATTTTCCATAAAAGACACAATTTTCCAAAAAGTTGTTATTTTTTCAAAAGGCCACAACTTTCTGGATTTTAAAACGGGCGGTCTGAACAGATTTCACGACACAAGACACGTTCCTTGCCTGAAAAGGCTATAAAAGGAAGTAATTTTTAATTTTTCAAAACCACTGAAAATTTTCCTTCTCTACATTTATGTTCTCTAAAATAAAATCAAAGTGTCGATCGACTGAGTCTATGTTGACTTGTTGGGTTATGACGTTTCGTTGAAGGTTAAAGAAAAATTTGAGGTACCGCTATTTCTTTTAAACAGGTTTAATTCCGTTTTATCTTGGGAGAAGAAATTAATCCATAACCCATGGGTTTAAAGTAGGGATTAAATTTTTAAGGAAACAATAGTTTCTGTGGACCTAGGGGAAATTTTATTCTGGTATTTATGTATTTTCTGCTTCATCTTAGTATGTTTTTGTTCATTGGTAACCTTATAAATACAGATTACTTAAGAATAACAATCTTAAGAAATTAACAGTTTCGTATTTGAGGTTTCTGGAGATTTAAACCTTTGGGGTTTTCTACTCTTCTTAATTTTTAAAATTCATTCGATTCAACGGATTAAAGAACATTAAAAACTTTGATCATTAAAGCAGAAGATTTGTGTAAAGATTTGTTTTTACTGTTAGATTTCAAATACTTAAATACTGCCATTGGATGACAGGAAAAAGAAAAATGTTTAATTCAATCAAACAAATGCCTGGAATAGTAAGTACTGCGACAACATCAGTGCACATTTATCGTTTTCAAATGCTACCTTAGCGCTGGCTGAGAAACCTGCATAAGTTTTCTAGCAGTCGACTTTAAGGCGATGGCAGCAACAAAAGAGCTTTCTTCTATCTCACACGTTGGTCGATGCAAGAAGTCATTATGAGATGTTCTGTACGTAGATGACACTCCGGCTGAGCACGATTCTGGTAACAGAAGCATGGACACACTCAGATTTTTTTGTAGTAAAAAGTATATTTTGAGTGGTCCTGCAAGATTGCTTTGTACAATGTGTACAGCAATGCAAAAGCCTCAAAAGAATTGGATGCCTTTAGAAAAAAGAAGTACAAAACAGAAGATGCCGGAATGAAGAAATTCATTGTGGCAAAATTTTAGACTATAAGATGATGACAGTAGACTGTCGTCACCCCCAAATTCAAGCATTGGCAGGTCATAACCTGATATCCTTGTGAAGGATAAATTTATTTAATGCCTATGTTAGAAAATATATGTTTTTTCCCTTATACTCACATAATCTTTAATGGAGGATGATTGTGAATGATGCTTTTCAGTGGCTGGCAATTATTTGAAAGGTTACCTCATTTAGGAGGACTTCAAAAATTATTTGAAACACAAACTCAAGGAGATGACGGTTGAAGATCTCATAGTAAGTTTGAGGAATAATTGAAAAGATAATAAGGCTGCAGAAAAGAGGTACGTTGGTATTAGCACTATATGAGGTAAATTTTGCTTGAAGAAGAAGATCCCAACAAAATAAAGAAAAGGAAAAAGATGTAGTCCAAAAAAGCAATCCTTCTAAGACGAAATTCAATGGGGAAATGCTTTAATTGTGGTGTAAACAGGTTCTAGGGTAATGAAATGCCAGGTCCAAAAAGGACAGAAAAAAGAAGGGATCAAGCAAAATTTGGCTGATCCCAAAGGAGAAATGGACGATTTCTATGCAATGCTTTCAGAATGTCACTTTGGTGGAAACCAAGAGAAATGGTGGATGATTCTAGTGCCTCATGCCAATGATTTGTGCCACACAAATCATTATTCATCATATTCACTCCGCACTTCCAGATGAAAAAATGTTTATGACAAAACTCACGCTGTGGCAAAGGTGGAAGGACACGGCAAGGTGGTGACTTGAATAGGGTCTCATATGTTTCAGAATTGAGAAAGAGAATTAGTTTCAATTCCAGTTCTGAAAAGAAGGGATTTAAATGGTGTTTTATTTTGATAACAGTAGAGTAGTAAGCAAAAATGTTATGTATGTGGAAAAGGCACTTACTTATGACCATTTTCAACTCAAATGTAATGCGTTGATATGAAATAAATATTTTGCTCGGTCTGACTTGCTTTGAAACTAAATATGTTATGGCATGAACGTTTGGGACGTTAATAACAAAACCTTGTGAAAACGATTAGCTAATATTTTTCCAAAATGTGAGTGCAATAAATCAAATGTCAAATTTGGTGTTGGAATCTAAGTATGCTAAAGCATCCTTACAATTCTGGTTTGAATTGAAAGTGAAAGAAATTCAAATCCTTTAGAATGCTTAACACTGATATTGTGGACATGAAGTCAACACCAATCACGTGGTGGGAGAAAAAAAAGTATTTCATCATTTTATTGACGATGACATAGATATTGTTTGTCTATTTGTAAATAGTAATGATGAAGCAATAGAGCTTTTACTGCAAATATAAAATGACGTTGAAAATCGTTGGATAAAAAGATCAAAATGACCAGAAGTGATAGGGTGGAGACTCTGAATCTCATTTGCAGAAATATGTTTAGAAAAATGGAAATATCATTTCAAACTACTTCTCCTACACTCTCAATCTAATGGAATGTAGAAGGAAAAAAACCGAACTTTAAAAGAAATGATGCATGCCTATTAATTATTATAAGTTTAGGTTTACCAAAGAACCTTGTGGGGGGGAGGAAACTATCCTTACAACAAACTTAAATACTAACAGAAGTGCCTACTCAAAGGACCAAATGTAATCCGTATGAGAAATGCGAAAGTAGAAACCCCAATTTGAAAAATTTCAAAGTGTGGGTGTGTCTAGACAAAGTCAAGTCCTATACCTAAGAGGGTAAAAATAGGGACATAGACTGTGGCTTGGTATTCATGTATATGCCACAAACAGTAGGCATGTCGATTTTTATTCATAAGTCCCGAACATCCGGAGATTAATGATAATTACGGAATGGAATAGGATAGTGATGAATTTTTTGAACATTCTATCGTATAAAACTAGGGACTTGAGTCATCTAGTGGGGGGATCAAACAACCCAGAGAAGAACCAAAAGGAATGAACAAAATGAAGAAAGTCAAGATGTTGTAAACGTCAAAAGACATTACTTCATTTGGATCCAAATTTTGTAACATTTCTTCTTGAAGTGAGCCTCAAACATGCAAGGAAGCACTGTGCCTAGCGAACTCAATCAAACCTCTTGGAAAGGAGGCTTGTTAATAGTAAAATTGAATCATCTTAAAGCAATCATACATGGAAGTTGCGTTGATTTCGGTCCAGGGAAACAAGCCCTTTGGGTTCAAAATGGATCTTTAAGAGAGAGAAAAAGCTGATGGAACTATTAAACAAATATAAGCAAGACTTGTAGTCAAAGGTTTTAGAAAAAAGAAGGTCTGGATTATTTGACACATTACTCGCCAGTGACTGGATTACATCAATTAGTATGTTAATTGCACTAGCTGCAGATACGGTCTTGAAATCATCAAATGGATGGAAAACAACCTTCTTAAATGAGAGCTGGAGAGAAAAGTTACATAGAACAGCCTGAGGGTTTGTAGTCCTGATAAAGAAAGAAAGTGTTCAAAACTTATTAGCTTAAGTCACTTTATGGACCTAAAACAAACACCCAAAAATAATGGCATGCAAAGTTTGATTCAAACATGTTGTCCAAATGTATTAAAGATAAAATGAATGTGATAAAGGTGGTTTCCAATAAAGGTACTCAAATTAGGGAAGTTAGGTATTTTATGCCTATATGTAGATGATATGCTTATAATGAGCAACGACATTACTAATTATAGAAGCTACAGGTTATGCGGATCGCTAGTAAAGGTGATATGAAAGATTTAGAGTTGTGATGTGATATTAGGAATAAAAGTCTTAAAAACTCCTAAACGGTCTTCCTAGCATTGCCTCAACTCATTATATTCAACAGATACTTGAAAAATTCAAATTTTTGAATTTTAATACGGGAAAAGACTCCATTGACGTAAACCTTCATCTGCAAGTAGAATAAAGGTTTAAAGGCAGTCTCAAATTGGGATATGCTAGCGTGTTGGGAAGTTAATGTATGTCATAAAATGACATGGACCTGTAACGCCTGTTAGTCGATATTGAGCCAGCAGATTTTATTCTGGAAAAAAACCTCAAAACATGGCAAAGGCAACGGATGCACGACGGACCGTCCCCCACGGTCCGACGGACCGTCGTGGAGGTCTCGTCCATGACACTTAGAAATTTGAAACATGGTATGAAAATTGACTCTATGAACGCCCACGAACAAACAAAATGGCAGGAGGACCCGTTCTCAGGCAGACAATGATGGCCCGTCACAAGACTTTTTACAAAAATCAGGTGTATGACCTTGCGAGGACAGCAGGAGGGACCGTCGAATGCACGACGGGCAGTCACGGGCTTTGCGTAATTCCGGCGGGGTTCGGGATTTCTGATTAATTAATTAAGGGCGTTGTTTTGGACTATTTTCTGCTTTACTATAAAGTAATGGGTTAATGTTTAATAAGTCTAAAACTTGAAAAGGTTAAAAGAGGTAACCAAGTTAATTAGTGGATTATTAGTGCCATCTTTTAAACATAAATATGCTAATTAGGGTAAAAGAAAGGAGGGTTTGAATAAGAAAAAGAAAAAGAACAGCCAAGAGAGAGAGAGGACGAAAGAGAGAAAGAGGGAGAATGAACGAGAAAAGTGAAAAAAAGCTTGGAAAATTCTTGTGATCACGTAGTCTTCGGTGGAGGTAGGTTTATGGTTTCATACTATATCGTAAGTAAAAATCTGAATAAGTGAATGTATGTGTTGGGTTGTATTATTAAATCTTCTATTAGACTTAATTGTGTGTATTCTGATGTGATTTTTATTATATATGTTGTGATGAAAAACAAGCATGATGAAGCTATTGAATCCCAAATCTTGATAAAACCGATCTCTGTAATGATGGAATGCCTTGATATAAAAGAAAGGCTGATGAACTAAAGTGATGAGAGATGACGCCTTGATTATAAAAGAAGGCTTGATGAATTAATAGAATGAGGATTAGTGGATCGGAGTGTCACGTACCGACACATAGACTTAGTGGGAAGGGGTGTCCCGAACCGCCACCACGTAGATTTTAGAATTTACGCATATGTTAGGGGGATCGGAGTGTCAACGTACCGACCCTTCGGCCTTATGTGGGG